>JASVER010000001.1:1789854-1914308 GCA_030449065.1 Oceanodroma leucorhoa
TCTGGACACGCTCCAGCACCTCAATGTCCTTCTTGCAGTGAGGGGCCCAAAACTGAACACAGTATTCGAGGTGCAGCCTCACCAGTGCCGAGTACAGGGGCACGATCACCTCCCTACTCCTGCTGGCCACACTGTTTCTGATACAGGCCAGGATGCTGGTTGGCCTTCTTGGCCACCTGGGCACACTGCTGGCTCATGTTCAGCTGGCTGTCAACCAGCACTCCCAGGTCCTTTTTCACCGAGCAGCTTTCCAGCCACTCTTCCCCAAGCCTGTAGTGTTGCCTGGGCTTGTTGTGACCCAAGTGCAGGACCCGGCACTTGGTCTTGTTGAACCTCATGCAATTGGCCTCGGCCCATCGATCCAGCCTGTCCAGATCCCTCTGCAGAGCCTTCCTATCCTCAGGCAGATCAACACTCCTGCCCAACTTGGTGTCGTCTGCAAACTTACTGAGGGTGCACTTGATCCCCTCGTCCAGATCACTGGTAAAGTTATTAAACAAGACCGGCCCCAAAACTGAGCCCTGGGGAACACCGCTTGTTACCAGCTGCCAACTGGATTTAACTCCGTTCACCACAACTCTCTGGGCTCGGCCGTCCAGCCAGTTTTTACCCACCGAAGAGTACACCCATCCAAGCCATGACCTGCCAGCTTCTCCAGGAGAATGCTGTGGGAAATGGTGTCAAAGGCTTTACTAAAGTCCAGGTAGACCACATCCACAGCCTTCCCCTCATCCACTAGGTGGGTCACTCGGTCGTAGAAGAAGATCAGGTTGGTCAAGCAGGACCTGCCTTTCATGAACCCACACTTGCTGGGCCCGATCCCCTGGTTGTCCTGCACCTGCCTTGTGAGCGCCCACGAGGACAAGGGCTAGTGATTGTGAGACTTCTGCCAGCCGCTTGTAGAATGCTTCATCTGCCTCTTCATCCTCGTTGGGCAGTCTATAACAGACTCCCAGCAGGATATCTGCCTTGTTGGCCTTCCCCCTCATCCTTACCCATAAGCACTCGACCTGATCATCACAGTCGTTGAGCTCTGTACAATTAAAACACTCCCTAACATACAGAGCCACCCCACTGCCCCTCCTTCCTCGCCTATCCCTTCTGAAGAGCTTATAGCCATCCATCGCAGCACTCCAGTCATGAGAGTATCCCACCATGTTTCTGCGATGGCGACTAAGTCATAGCTACCCTGCCGCACAATGGCTTCCAGCTCCTCCTGTTTGCTGCCCATGCTGTGTGCATTGGTGTAGATGCACTTGAGCTGGGCTATCGACCTCACCCCCGACATTGGCATGCCACCCCTAGGCTCATCTCTAGTGAGCCTGGTTTTATCCCCTACCCCCTTTGAACCTAGTTTAAAGCCCTCTTGATGAGTGAGAATCCTTTTCCCGCTTTGCGACAGCTGAACTCCATCTGTCACGAGCAGGCCCGGTGCCATGTAAACCTCCCCATGATCAAAAAGCCAAAATTCCACCAATGGCACCAGCCTCTGAGCCACGTGTTAATCAGGTGTGTTTTCTTGTTCCTTTCAGTATTCTTCCCTGCTGATGACAGGATTGAGGAGAACACTGCCTGTGCTCTTGGTCTTGCAACCAATCGCCCCAGTGCCCTGAAGTCCCTTTTGATCGCTTTGGGACTTCTCTCCGCAATGTCATCACTGCCAACCTGCATAACCAACAGCGGGTAATAGTCAGAGGGCCGCACCAGACCGGAGAGTCTCCTAGTAACATCTCTAACCTGGGCCTCAGGGAGGAGCAGATTTCCCTGTGGGACGGGTCTGGTCGGCAGATTGGGCCCTCTGTTCCCCTCAGAAGGGAATCGCCTACGAAAATTACCCTCCTTCTTTTTCTTAATAGAGGCAGTCATAATGCGTGGGGCTGACTGACTCGCCCTAGGCACCCCCTGGATGGACCTTCATCTACATCCTCATTTGCCTGGCCCTCAAGTTCCAGAGCCCCGTATCGTTGTGCAAGGGCAACCGGGAAGGCGAGGGAGGCCGGGAGGGGATTCTCTTGGCACCTTGAGCAGGGACCCATTTCCATTCCTCTCCCCCGTCTCTTAGGTCCCCTCCTTCTGCCTCGTGGCAAGAGGGAAGGGGATCCTCTGCTTCTTGCGGAGCCTCCACCTGCTGCCTTTGCCTCAGGGATGGCAGCGTGTGGCTCCATCACTCTATCTCCCTCTCACACTCCCTAATGCTCCTTAACCTCTCCACTTCATCTCTACCTTCATCTCTACCACCAGCCTGAGCAGATCATCCCCCTGGTCACACCGCTCACAGGTGCTGTCTCCGCTGCCCTCCGGCACCAGTGACAGGCTCAGGCACTCCCTGCAGCCGGAGACCTGGACAGCTGCATGTTTGTGTGAGAGTTCCATCTGGGTCGCCACACTCCTGGCCATGGCTTTCGGCCGGATGCAAACCATCGCTAGGTCCTCTTCTGGGAAGGCGATGACCGCTAGTTAAGTCAGCCTCTAGGGCCAGGAGGGGGACTGCGCCCTCTCTGCACGCCTGCCCTGCACGAACTGCCCGTGCAAACTGCCGCCCCACACCCTTCTGATGCACCACATACTGTTTGCGAGCCATGGTCGCCGCGCTCGGGGTCGCTCGTGCTCCCTGGGGGCTGCTCTTGTATGCAAGGGAGTTGGGCCGCCATCACCCTAGTCTCTGCCACACCGAGTCAGAGCTGTTCGCTCATCAGAAGCTCGCTCCTCCGTCTCTGAGGTGGGGGGGCTGGGGCTCCCTCTTGCTCCCTGCACATCTGCCTTCGCGCTGCTGCCCCTTTAGGAAGGGTCCCCCGGCACAATCCTCCGCTTCGGAGTTCTTCGCCTCAGTGGCTTAGTTAAAATCATTTAAAGTAAATATCTGAATTTGGTTAGCTAAACTGCATTTTAAACTTTATTAGCTGTATTGATTAGATTTCCAATTATCTGGGCTGAATCCTGCCTTTTTTATCTCCAGTTGACTACTCCCGTACCATTTGCGTACTGTTAGTGAAAACGGATGTCTTGCAATCATCTGGAAACCACCAAACAGTTTGTGTAGCCTTGTAATAAGCAGCACTGCAAGGCTCTGCTTCATGTATGGGCTGCACCTGTCACAGTTTGTATTTTGAACAACTTCTTATACTTGTAGTTACACCTCCAGGGCTAATGAAGCCTTGAAATGGTGATTCACAGCTCATGGGGCAAGGTCTACACACAGAAAACACTTACTACACTGCCCATAAAATCCTGCCCAGAATGCTGCAAAATTATTATCTAAGAAAAAATAAGGTTTCAGTGTCACAGCCAGATGCAACATCAAATCACAAGTCTTGATCAAAAAGTGTCAGAAGTCTCATCTCAGCCTTTCCTCCCTGACTGATGCTTTCTCCAGCTCATTGAAATCAGCACAGTATGGTCCCTAACTGGCTAGCTGTCAAACGTGTCTTAGTCACCCCTGGACCAAGTACTTATTCTTGTAGGTTGACATGGTGATAGAAAGCTGAATGTCAGTAGAACAGTAAAATCACTGCAATCCTTTCCACATTGTTACCCTCTCTTGTGGCTCAACACAGATATGGGATGTTCAGCACCCAGCTTGACATGGAGTAAACTGGGCAAAATTTAAGTGAAACTGCTGGTGACATTCATAAACTGTGCCATGAATAAAGCAGCACCAATCATGTAAACTGATGTTAACACTGTCCATGCAGTTCGAGGCTTTCATATGAAAAGTCTTCAGCCAATCTCCAAACAAGATGACATAAAGTTGACATTTTTAAAAGTGATGTAGGACATTGAGAGGTTCTACTCATTCTGGGCTGAGTTTTGCCACTGCTTTTAATGGGAAAGATTGTGAAGGCCCATTAATCAGGTGAACATGAAAGAAGGTATTGATCAGCAAGTTTGGAGACTGAAGAGTCTGGGAGACCACAAGCCTAATAATTATTTCTTCCAACCTGGTATTTTCTTTGGCGTGCTTACAGAATTACTATGGTCTCCTACTGAACATTCAAGGCTGGATAAGTCCCCATCTGTTGCTGTTAGCTGTGGTCCCAACTGTTCACATTTTCGGGAACGTGCCAAAGCATTGAGTCACTCATTTATTATCTCCAGCATACTGTTTTCAAAAGCGTTTAGGGAGCTCAGTCTCACAAAATCATTGCTGAGGCAAATCCTCAATACTGGTGAAGACTTTAAAAGGGAAGTTTAGAATTTTTTGTTGTTTTTTATCTTTGTAGGAGGTCATAGAGCTATGTGTAAGTCAGGTTCACAAAAATTATGCTTTCATCCTTTATAATGAATTTATTTTATCTTGGCAAGCAACTCATCTGGAACTTGTCTTCTCATTTTAGTTACTTGTCCTCAGCAAATGGTCTTTTAGGACTAGCATTGATATCATGAATTGTAATTTGTATTAATTATATGTTTATGATATTGCCAACAGATGCAATATGAGACACTGTGCAAATAAATATAAGATGCAACACCAAAGGGCTGCAAACAAATAGATCATTGATTTGCTGTTGGTTCTTCAAGTACATTACTCAATCTCTTACAGCATTTTTTTGGTCTGTTTATTATAGTTCTCCTTAAAGTCTAGCTTCTTTAAACCTGGCAGTTATTAACAGGTCACTGACCTAAAGTGTGTACTGTGTCTCACAAGTGTGAGACTGTTCCTGCAAGATCCAATATCCTTACACAATACAGAGGCATATAATCCAAGAAGACATGTAAATGCATGGTCTTAATATTCAAATTAATTCATATAGCCAGCTATCAATACCTCAAAAATAATTTGAATCAAAATAACACGTATGTGATAGGATAAAACAAGCAGCATCTTTCAGGAATCTCTATTTCAGAAGAGATCAGAATCTATTCCCTTTGAATCCAGTACAGGCTGGACATGATATATATAACAACATTTCACTTGCTTTCATCTGTGAAGAGTGGTGCAAAAATCCCTGTACCAAGGAAGACCAAGGCTGTAAACCTGTATGGTACCATTCAAATATAATATGGACATTCAGCCAAGATCTGAAGGCAGAATATGCCATCTGACACTTTATCCATGTCAATAGGCCATCTCAGCTTGGATGTGCTTTGTGCAAAAAAGAGATACAGGGCTTCTACATCCCACTTGGCTCATGCAGAGCCAATCGGGATTTGCCTTTATAGCACTTCAGAAGGCAAATACACATATCCTTGGAGATTGGGGTGGCAATACCTTATCTTATGAATATTTATGTCTCATTACCATAGTATGTGCAGACTTCAATCTTTAATTAAGCAAATACTTTTGTGTGCTTTTCTGTAACTGAAGAACTAAGGCACTAAGCGGTTCTGTGACTTGTCTTAAGTCAGCAGGTTTGAAGTTAGTGCATAACATCAGCTACTGGCCTATCACTTGGTACTTCTCCTCCCCATATACCTTTACAAGAAAAAATCTAATTTACATGACAATATAAAGGATTCCAGGTAGTTTGTCAAAGGTTGTCAAGTATGATTTCTTTTGCCTATGAGACCTTTCCAATCATTACAGTCAAAGGAACCTTTTCATCCATGTAATGTGGTCCTCAGACCATCAAATACTTAGAAATTTACTTATTATTTTATATGAGAGTAACAGCATTGAAACCAATGAAGTTATCAGAAATATGCCATTATACACATCTGCAGGATTTGTCACAAACTCTACAAGCAATAATCTTGCTCTTCTCCAAAATATTCCATTGGCAATCACAATTAGTGCCAATAGCTTCATGTCACTGCCTTGCCTCAGTCCCTTGCCACAGAGACCATGCCACATGTCCTTGTCTGAGATGGTACCTGTCTAAAATGACATGATCGTGGCCTCCCTGTCTCCCATTTACACCAGGATACATCTAGCCCATATGATCCATGAGCATTCATGTGAGAAAAAAAAAAAAAAAAAAGAGGTCAAAAGATTCAGGACTGTAACAGTAAAGCCCAGACAATGTGGTGAGCGTGGAAACAATGGGCATGTATTCTAAATCAGTTACTGTCATAGCATGAAGTGAACAGCATATGAAACATGCAAGATTTGGATAAAATTAACACCTATCCCTCCCCTCAATGGTAGGACTGGGAGCTCAAAGGCTGCTTCACAAGTTGCAGGCAAAAAAATAATTTGATTTAACTTGTTGCCATTACCATATTTCTTTCACATCCCTACCCCATCAGCTAAAGTTGCATGAAATCAACTGATGGAGCCACACAAAGTGGTAGCCTGAATAATAGACCATAATTTTGGTACTGTCTGCTGTTGCCCAAAGCAGAAAAAATGTTTGATCTATATTACCTTAGTTACTTCTATTACCTTAGTTTCCTAAATAAAGTAGTAAAGAATACCCCTCTGCAGATTCTTTTTTATTCATAGATAGAGCATATTTCTGTGCATGATTCAAAATGATGTGGCAGGAATTTTGCTAGGACCTTGCACTAAAATGCTGTTGTCTTGACTCTTTAGTCAAATAGTGATACAGTCAAAATCTTCAGGGTGAGATGGCTTCCTGAGCAAATAGTGGGAACTGTGGGATGAGGGAACAGGGAAGTCTGCCATCTGGCAGTGCGGGAGAAAGGCTCCCAATCAACAGGGCTCTCCGCTCCATACCACAGGGGGTCGTTATCCTCCGTACTAGGTAATCAGCTATTTTCAGTTGCTCATAATCCATCAAGGTCTTCAGCTGGTGCGTGAACATAGCTCTGTTGTATTCAGAGACAAGGCAATTTATCCAGCTAAGGATCTGGCTTAAATTCAACCAAAAGAAAACATGGGATTTTAGACAAGTTCTCTGATGATATAACTGGATAGCACATAACTGGAAGAGACAAGTCCTTCACTCTAAACTCAAACTGTTCATCTGCACAGTGGAGTGAGAATACTGCCTTGGTTCCAGGACAAATACAGGCCTGGATGCAGAAGCTCCCATAGCAGGGCTTGTATTTTCTAGTGTTGTAATTCTAACTTATTACTTACAAGTTTCTAGTTGTGGAGGTCACATATAATTGCCAGCCTTATGTGCATGTAAAGGAGAGATACTTCAGTTATAATTAGCAAAAATAATTACAGGTACACAAAAAGGCAAAAAACGAAAATGTCTCATAAGAAAGCATTCTTTGTGCCATGTGTTCCTGTACACCAAATTGATTTTCAGTTCACACAACCTCCTTCATTTCTCCAATTACCAACCTCAGCTCAATTTGGAGCAAACATACAGAGCAGGTGAAGATGAGAAAAGGGCACTTGCTTCTAACAAACATTGTCAATCTCCCTTTTTTTTTTTAATACTGAACCATAATCTGCACAGATGATCAGGTAATTAAAGCATAATGGAATGTAGGGTAAATTATAACGATCGATATGGCTTAGGAAAAAGATGCTTCAGAGCAACGTATTAATGCCTGAGAACAGGAGACAATTATTATGCCTTACCAGGCCACTGACAGATGGCCACAAATTATAAACCATTAAGGAATTTTAAAACTGGATTGGGCATAGTAATCTTCATGAAAGAACCACCAAGAAAATTCTTTATCCTAATTGAAACAAAGGCGGACTTTTGCCTCAAACTGCAAGATGTAACTGTCTAGTTATGGGGAAAAATGCATTATTCATCTTCTCCCAAGGCACTGAATCCCTTCCTAAATATGATCCTCTGTATACTCAAGAATATACCAGTTGCTTTAGGTTAAACCCTGTCATGGTGGCCATGAAACTTCAAATTAGTTTTAAACAACCAACCTTTTCCTGAACTGTACAATGATCCAGAGCAAAGAGCCTGTGACAAACCAACACTGCACAAGACAAAACAGGGGCAGCCAATGTGTGCATATCGGTGCTACTGTTGCTGTCTCAAGGCCTTGTGCGGAATGAGAGGTGACCACACCAAACTTTGAATCCATCCTCTGAGACGAGGCTTTTAGAATAAGCACAGATTTTGGTTTAGCAAACCTAATGGCGGAATAAAGGCTTGAGAAGCAGACAGGAGAGTTAATGCATCTGTCCATTCTTACTCATTTAAAAGCTATGGCTAAATGAAGAGCTCCACAAAATGGTTTCAGATATGCATAATTGAGTCTAATAAATGTTTTATTGTTTTATTAGTAATTCTTAGAGTAGGACTTCACTGCAATGTAATATTACTGAGAATCTTTATCATATAATCTCTCCTAGCAAAATTTAATTGACAATCCTATCTCATTTCTTCATTTGGCACCTTGTTTAGATTTCCATCTTAAGTAGGACCTTAAGATACACTGGTAGAAAGCTTCCCTGCACAGAACATCCCATTTAAAAATTAATACCTTGCTGCCTCCACTAATCAAAGCTGAAGAGTTTATATTAGTGTTTTAAGACCAGAGTCCATGGTTCATTAAAACCCAGCTTCACTGGACTTAAATCAGAGGTGAATGCAGATGGTGCAAGGGAGACTGAGCTGCTATTACTTTTATTTCTTTCCTACTCCCACAGAATGATTCATATACATTGCAACCTTTACACATGACCTTTGTAATTTGGCCCGCTACACGTAAGAACAAACTTATCTCTGCTGTTAAATATTTTATATGATCCCACGCTAAAGGAGAATACAAGAAACTCAGGGACCATTCTTTTAAATTAATGCCATTCTGCTTCGACTATCTCACAGCATTCTGCTAGACTCTGAACAAGTAAATTCTAAAACCTTAGTGTAAGCCCAGTGATCCAATTTAAAAAATGCTATAAAACAAGGTTGTAATATACATAGCCTAAGAGAGGCAGATTATATACTAGAGTTATGAAGATATAAATTCCCCTACTTAAACTTCAATAAATCATCTGTGAATTTGGCTTATGAGTCCAGAAATATCACTCTCATAATGTATAGATCTATCATACTACTTTCACCACTGTAGATTATCATGGTGCTTCTTCCCCATATATTTAACTCGCTACCTGACTCCAGTCTACGTACACGAAAGCTGAAGTATTTATTCTTTGTAAGTATGTTGTTGGCATCAACAAAGGGCTCAGCTGAACTATCTAGAGATTTCCTCTGAAAACAAAATCAGCTCAAACCGTGACTATTTAGGACTCTATGCAGCTTCACTTATGAAACTTTTGAAACTCCTTCAGAATAGGAGGATACTCCCTCAAGAGAGAGGAACATCTTTCTCTGCTGTCTTCCAACTAGAATGAGATTAGACAGGGCTCACGCAACACCTGTTACACCAGCTGGATTTGTCACTGACCAGGCAGAATAAAGTTATTGCAAACACTGCCGGAATCAACTAGCGCATTTACTGCTCAGAGGCTAGATCTGGCTTCCTAGTTTACCTTGACATGTCCTAGCAGAAAGAATTCATGCTGTCCAGGAGCACTAGTGATGGAAAAACCACCTTATTTTGCATAGTTTTTCATCTTAGTTTTTCTACCAAATGTGTTAATTTTCTAAACATCTCCTCCTTTTATTAGTTAATGTATTGATTCTGATTAAAATAATTGAAGAATTATATGATTAATTATGGAATTTGTCTTCACCAAGCTGCTGTCAACACATTATCTTGTTGCTATGCCAATATTCACCTTGCAATTTTCCATATGCAAACAATTGTAACAAAATCAAACACAAATATATTGGTTTTATTTGTCTTTAACTACTGCTGCCACCTTATTCTAGAAGACAAGGTGACTTGTGTGTCAGCGTACCTAGTATGCAACTCATTTACATCAGGTGTGTTTATTAGGTCTACATTTTTCCTGGCTGCATTTCTGTGAAGTTGAGTTGAGTTTCTCATTTAAGCTCCCTGATTCAATTGGACAGATTGTGATATAGATTAGAAAGACTCTTTGCCAAGTGAACATTTGATGCTTTTGGTAACCAGCACAAACAAAACCATTTTATTACTCCATAAACAAAACAATTCCTTACCTAAAATGTTCCAAACCTTACATAACTGAATTGCAAATGGGGTCTGTTCCATCTGTGGCTGATGGAGAGTTTTCTCTCCAGTAGAACCTGCCCACTTTGAAAGCTCCAACAGCTGTCATCCTCTTCCTTTCCATTAAAAAAATGCCCAAGGTCTGTGCTGCCATTCAGAGGGACCTTGACAAAGTGGAGAAATGGGCTGACAGGAACCTCAGAAAGATCAACAAAGGGAAGTACAAAGTCCTGCAGCTGGGAAACATCAGCAGGAAAGCAGCTTTGCAGAAAAGAACCTGGGGGACATGATGGAGACCATGTTGAACACAAGTCCTTCTGGCAAAGAAGGCTAAAGGTATTCTGAGCTGTATTAGGAGGAGTGCTACCAGCAAGTCATTGGAGGTGACCCTTTCCCTCAACTCAGCATTGATGAGGCCACACCTGAAATACTGTGTCCAGTTCTGGGCTGCCCAGTGCAAAAGATACATGATCGTACTGGGGAGAGTCCAGCAAAGGGTCACGAAGATGATGAAGGGACTGGAGCATCTCTCCTGTGAGGAAAAGCTGACAGAGCTGGCACTGTTCAGCCTGGAGAAGAGAAGCCTCAGGGGGGATCTCCTCAATGTATATAAATACCTGAAAGGAGGGTGTACAGATGTCAGAGCGAGGCTCTTTTCAGTGGTGCCCAGTGACAGGACCAGAGGCAATGGGCACAAACTGAAACATAGGAGGTTCCCTCTGAACATCAAGAAACACCTCTCCTGTGAGGGTGACCAAGCACTGGCACAGGTTGCCCAGAGAGGTTGTGGAGTCTCCCACTTTGGACGTACTCAAAAGCCATCTGGACACGGTTCTGGGCAACTGGCTCTAGGTCATCCTGCTTGACTAGACATGTTGGACCAGATGACCTTCAGAGCCCCCTTCCAACCTCAACCATCCTATGATTCCATGAAAAAAGTTTAAGTAACAGCTTCCCTAGTTGCTCAGACTTCAAACTGGATTTTAACATACAGTCATGACAAACTGATGGAGTGGTAAAGTTTACAGCCCTTTTCCAGGACAGCAAGTTCTGTTTCCAGCTACTAAAGGCAAGAAAACGTTATTAAGGGAAACTATGAGATTAGTCTGTGTGGTGGGTTAGCCTTGGCTAACAGCCAAACTCTCACCCAGCTCCTCACCCTTCCCCTTCCCCCCAGTCAGCAGGACACAGGGAGAAAATAGGGCAAACAGGAATGAGAAACCTCATGGGTTGACATAAAGGTGGGGAGATTGCTTACCAATTACCATGACAGGCAAAACAGACTCAATGCAGGGAAAATTAATTCATTGTCAAATAAAATAGCTATTTAATTATTGATTCAGGTAATGAGAAACAAAGATAAACATTAAAACAACACTTTTCCCCTATCCCCTCTCTTTCCAGGTTCGACTTCACTCCTTCACTCCCAATTCTTCTACCTTCCCCTTGCCCCGAGCGGTGCAGGAGGATGGGAAATGAGGGTTGGGGTCAGCCCATAACAGCTCCTCTTGGCCACTCCTTCCTCCTCTCTCTTTTCTCTGCTCCAGCGTGGGCTCTCCATGGGCCACAGTTCTGTCAGGCTATATCCATCTGCTCCATCATGGTGTTTTCCATGGGCGGCAGTGTGGATATCTTCTCCGCCATGGAACACCTCCTCTTTCTCTGATCTTGTGTTCCCCCTGCTGCTTCTCACTCCTTTTGTTCCCTCCTCCTCTCCCTGTGGCATTTTCTGCCCTTTCTTAAAGATGCTTCCCTGAGGCACACCCACCTTGGCTGGGGGCTCAGCCGTGCCCTGTGGGGGGTCGGTTGGAGCCGGCTGGAACCGGCTGTGTCCGGCACGGGGCAGCCCCGGCCTCTCCTCACAGAGGCTGCCCGGCAGCCCCCGCTGCTGCCCGCGCCTGGGCCCCTGAACCCAACAGAGCCTGGCATAATCTATCTCATTTTGGAAAACTATGTTGCATTTTACCCTGTTTCACCTCCAACTCTTCAATTAATGTTTTCATCAGAATTGCTCCTAAAATGTGGCACACTGTTGAATACAGACATCAGGGTTTGTAACTGCCTGGTTCATTTGTTTTCCCTTTCTTCAATGATAAAAGTTCAAAAGCATGAGAGAAATAGTTATGGAATAGCTGTAAGTAACAAGGGACACAAATAGCAGTTAGAAGGGGACAGTCTTCAAAGCTAGGATACTAGTCCTGGTGCTGTCTTAAGAAGCTAGGATAGTCTGTCAGGGTGTAAGTACAGAGGATCGTCACTGGTTATCATTAGACATACTCCTCTAGGTGTGTAAGTAAGTGATAAATAATCCCATGCAGATAAAACAACCCATTAGAAATGGATGTTGATTAACTGTATAATACAGGAGGAGAAAGGAGAGTCTCTGCTGCAGGAAGAGATTAATTCTTTGGAAACTGACAGCTATTATTATTGAATGCCTTAGTTTCACCTCACAGTAGTCTTGCAAAAGTCAATAGAACTATTTGCACAGGAAAATGAGCAAATTTTGTTATTAAATCTCATTCACTGGTTCATGTCTCACTCATTTTTTTTTATCTGTCAGTACAGGTTTTGATTTTTTTTCCCAAAATACAGAATTCCAGGGCTCTGAACCTTCTACTAGTTACCAAAATCATTAATCTGCTTTAGCAAGATTAACAGTGAAGAGAAATCTGTAAAAGAAATAATGTCTTTTCCTCTTAATGCCTTTTTATTTGGTCACATGAAACTGTTATGACTGACCCGGGGAACTACAGGCCAGTCAGCCTCACCTCTGTGCCTGGGAAGATAATGGAACAGATCCTCCTGGAAGCTACTAAGGCACATGGAGGACAGGGAGGTGATTCAAGACAGCCAGCATGGCTTCACCAAGGGCAAGTCCTGCCTGATCAACCTAGTGGCCTTCTACAATGGAGTGACTACATCAGTGGACATGGGAAGGGCTACTGATGTCATCTGTCTGAACCTCTGTAAGGCCTTTGACATGGTCCCCCACAACATCCTTCTCTCTAAACTGGAGAGGTATGGATTTGATGGGTGGACTGTCCGGTGGATGAGGAGTTGGTTGGATGGATGCATCTAGAGGGTAGTGGTCAATGCCTCAGTGTCCAGATGGAGATCAGTGACGAGTGGTGTCCCTCAGGGGTCTGTATTGGGACCGGTACTGTTTAATATCTTCATCGATGACATAGACAGTGGGATCGAGTGCACCCTTTGCAAGTTTGCAGACAACGGAGGTGTGGTCAACAAGCTGAGAGGTGTGGTTGACATGCCTGAGGGAAGGGATGCCATCCAGAGGGACCTGGACAAGCTCAAGAAGTGGGCCCATGTGAACCTCATGAGGTTCAATAAGGCCAAGTGCAGGGTCCTGCACCTGGGTCGGGGCAAGCCCCAGTATCAATACAGGCTGGGGGTGAAGGGATTGATAGCAGCCCTGCCGAGAAGGACTTGGGGGTATTGGTGGATGAAAAGCTGGACATGAGCCAGCAATGTGCGCTCGCAGGCCAGAAGACCAACTGTATCCTGGGCTGCATGAAAAGAAGCGTGGCCAGTAGGTCGAGGGAGGTGATTCTGCCCCTCTACTCTGCTCTGGTGAGACCCCACCTGCAGTACTGCATCCAGCTCTGGAACCCTCAGCACAGGAAAGACATGGACCTGTTGGAGCGGGTCCAGAGGAGGGCCACAAAAATGATCAGGCGGATGGAACACCTCTCCTATGAAGAAAGGCTGAGAGAGTTGGGGTTATTCAGCCTGGAGAAGAGAAGGCTTCAGGGAGACCTTATTGCAGCTTTTCGGTACTTAAAAGGGGCTTATAAGAAAGATGGCAGCAGACTTTTTAGCAGGGCCTGTTGTGACAGGAAAGGGGGAATGGTTTTAAACTAAAAGAGGGTAGATTTAGACTAGCTATAAGGAAGAAATTTTTTACAATGAGGGTGGTGAAACACTGGAAGAGGTTGCCCAGAGAGGTGGTAGATGCCCCATCCCTGGAAACATTCAAGGTGAGGTTGGACGGGGCTCTGAGCAACCTGATCTAGTTGAAGATGTCCCTGCCCATGGCAGGGGGGTTGGACTAGATGACCTTAAAGGTCCCTTCCAACCCAAACTATTCTATTCTATGATTCTAAGAATGCACCAGAACACTTGTACTTTATGAGCACGATATCATGTAGATGACAAAAAATTTATAGAGGTTGTTTTACATACCATATATATATGACTTATCTCCATTGATTCAGAGTTGTGATTTCTGATGGTTATTACACATTTCAAATAAGCATAGTAAAAATAAAGATCTCTTTAGGTCTCCAGAGGTCTCTTTATTAATTTCAGTGAATAATGTTTCATAAATTTATTATCCATCCAGGCACAGAAATCAAAGTTAGGCACTCTCCCACATAAAGAGCTCTGAAAGCTAGGTAGGATACACAGTCATGCCACACTTACAGGCACAAGGAGTCTTTAATTACTTCATGTCAGTGACAAAGCTTCAAGGGCAGAGAAGTGAGCTCTTTTTCTCCCTACTATTCATCCCCAACCAGTCTGGCGGTGATACGTTCTCAAAGGAGATGGGAGATGGGACTGAGACGAGATAGAATTGAAACCCTTTTAGTTGAGAAAGGGAAATGAAACTGAGTCTTCTACATCCTGGATAAGTGCTTTACATGCAAAGTTGAACTATACAAGGGAGGAAACATAGCTAGGTCTTTCTAATGCCTTGAAACAAAACAAAACAAAACAAACAAACAAAAACAACCAAAATAATGATTCTATTTTCATTCTTTGGAAGAAACTAATTAAGTACCTATCTCCAGGACACAATTTCCAAGTCCATGGAGTTTCCAGGAGAGTGTAATTCAAGATATTGTTACACTCAAAATCTTCTTGAGCGTAGAAGAGAACACACCATATATATGGAGCTAAGAGTTTTTTCTTAGGCCAGAAGGAGCAAACAAGGAGATAATTTTGAATGTTATCATGGTATAAAGGGCTGTGTCTACCCTATTGTGGAAAACAGGTAGAAGGGTGAGCTCAGGTGACAGCGCTTGCTGGCAGGAGTGCTCTTTGGTGTCCCTGGTGTTGGTGCATGGGGTTGGACCTTCAGGAGCAGCACTGGCCGATGCTTCTCGTCAGGCCCAGTGCTCTTAGCAGCTTCTTAGTTTCTCACCTTCCTGCGCTGTGACAACAGAGCTCAGAGGTAACCAGGGTCTTTCCCTAGCATGTGACCTGCTGCAAGAACAGGTAAGACTTTTATGCTCTACAGCTGTCAATTTTAGTGGCCTGCTATCCAGCCTCCCTCCCCATAATGAACCCAACTATCAAACAAAAACTTTCAGATTCATTTTTGATCCCACTGAAGTTTTCCCTACAGGAAGGACATAATCACTACCTGTCAGCAACTTTTATTTTGGGTGTGACAGAAACTAAACAGTTCATGTTAGCAACATGATCTTCAAGTTTGATCTTATGGACATCATTTGTCATGTATTGTGAACTATCTAAGCAGTGCTTGTGTTTCTTGACTAAGTATTGACAATATTTAAATCAGACAATGAAATAAACATTGCTGTTGCCAACTAGAGACTGACCAGAAGTATAAGCCTAGATCGGCAAAAGCTGAATTAATCAGAAATCTGTGGCTCAGGACCAAATCTACTAGTGAAAAGCTAACTAGAGAATAACATAAAATAGAAAGAAAGGAAAAAGCAGGACCTGAGTTGGGTGTTGCTGGTTTAACCCCTGCGCCTCCCTTGCTCCAGCTGCAACTTTGGGGATGGCCCTGCTGGGGAGGGGCTGACACACACAGCCCCCTCCCTCCAGTCACTACCCGACAAACCATAGCCCTTTGTGTGCATGGGACTGGGGGCCACTGCCAGACTGCAGCTGGCAGCCCAAAAGAAGGAAAACACTGAGGAGAAGAAAGCCCCACCATGGACATCACACTCCTCCCACTGAGGACTGCAGGATGCTGATGATTTGTCATAACACCTTCTGCCCCTTCTGCTCTAGGAAGTAGAAAGCTGTCAGCCTTTGTTGTCCAAGCTATGTTGGAAGGATGAGCACCACACCCAAGAAAAGGGGTCCATATTTCTTTTTTAATCATTGTGGACAATGAGTGTTGGTATTCCTGCAAATGGACTAACAATAAGTGTTTGTTGTATTTTGATTAGACTGTGAAAGTATTCACTGGCCTAACAATAAATTCTTAGCTCCATATGTGTATATATATAAATATATATATATATGTATGTATGTATGTGTGTATATCTAATGTGTTCCCTTTTGTCCATAAAAAGATTATGAGTGCATCATCTGCTGCTTCTTGCCTGGGAGAGCCGTCAGCTTTTTGGCCATAAGGGATCTTATTTCAGCTTCCTGACTGCTTCTGTGAAGCACACCTTCATGAGGGCAGTGGTCTGCTACAGGGACCAGACACAAAAACTTCAGCCTAAATAAATGACCTGTAACTACTTGGGAAGGGTCCAAAAGAAGAAGAAATTGAACTGAGATCATGTCTGCGCTCAACATAAATTCACCCTAACTGTCAGTGTAGTACTTCTGCATGGTACTTTTCATCCCTGGGGCTTCCAAGGCACTTTACCTATGAAACTTGCATGTTCATTATTCATTAAATTCTGCGTTTATCTTCCTGGTCTCTGAATCACAGTAGTTATTCTACAGGATACAGCAACAGCCAACAGAGAGCATGGGTAGAGAAGTAAATTGTTAATTACGTGAAAAGTGAATCATAAGGCAGAACACAGTTACACAGATTAATGTATTTCCCAGCTCAAAAACAGCACCTTCAGCAACATAACACCTGTGAAATTGTCCCATGTATCAATTTGTTAATAAAAAAGTGTGTCCTATTGAATCACTGACACTTTTTATAGCATATTGTACTTGATGGCCATAAAGCTCTTAAGGGGCATGACCTACCAGTAAAACCCTTGCAATGAAAATAATCTTTGCCTTAGATTAATACATAATGAAACTCTTCTATTTTGATATTTTGAAGTCATTTTGATACCTGGAATTGGGAGCTAACTGAAACTTTCTCAGAGGCCACAAATTTCCATTAGAGAGACAAATTTTCAAGAACAGTAATGAGTCCTTGGCATTTAGTACAACAGCATTTTAGTATGATTGGACATGCCCTGGGAGAAGGAAAATATCATTTCCCCTGCCTCAGCTGGAACAAAAATGACAAAGGAGAAAGCTGCAAAAGAAGCCACAACTCCAGCTTTGTCAAGGAAAATTTACATCTCTACAGTTTTAATGCAAAAGGCTTTCTGCATTCTTCCATTTGCAGATTTTCACATCTGAGCTGGCAATTTGCCTGAAGGACCGATCCTCTGACAGAATTATTGTCAGGGAGGTCAGCTGTAAATTTCAATCAGTCAGTTCAGGGCACAAGGAAAACACTGTCAGGAATATTTCCCTGCAGATTGGCATCAGATATAAACACCTAATGTATTGCTCTAAGCGTAAATCTTCAAATAATAATTCATGCTGGAAATTGATGACTTTAAATTCTCACTACAAGCCTGCTACTTAGGTACCAGTTCTCCACTGATAGCTGCTTTTCTCTGGTATGGAGAAAGATTTTGCCACACTTACTGGAGCCGATGAACTTCTTAGAAAAAGAAAGCAAACATTATTTTATTACAGATATTAGACCCCAGGAATTACTGTGATAATCACTTGTTAAGCAGTCAATTAAGAGGAACTATGATTATAGACATAGAATTATACTGTACATCCATATAAATTATATCTAATAGAAGACTGAATTACAATATTTGCATCCAATTTTTGGTGTTGCCAGCTCATAGATTTTAAGCATTGGCCTTTATCTTTAAAATTTTAGATTTGATGTTGTCTGAACAGACCAGAACATTACTACCAATTTAAATTTAAAAGCAAAGCCAGAAAAAAGTCAGGAAAACCAAAACACTTTATATTCCTAACCCTACTGGTTACAGAGAAAAACTTGAATATGGGCCACAAAGCCAGAAGGGTCAAAAGGGTATCGTCAGAAGGCATATATCTGAATGTGTTATGACACATCTAAATGTATCATCATAAGTAACTTCTATTACCAAACTCATGTCATGATTTTCTGTGTCCTGACTCACAGCTTTTAAGGCCTTGAAAGAGCAGTTTGAGAATTTCAGTCCCCACAAGGCTTGGCAGTATTCAACCTTAAGATATTCTTTCAGGCCCATCCTTTCGGATCAGCTTCCAAATTACGACCACAGTCAATCTGAGATATGTAGGCAAATTGAGAAACGACAGCATTTCCTTTAAAATCCTGCCTTGTTGAAAACATCCTCCCAGAGATCCCACTTTGCTTTGGAGGTGGGAAGCAGCTTTCAAAATTCAAAAGCAAGATAGTGGGGTGGGAAGTGTAAAATGAAAGAGTGAAGGCCATTGCAAAGGTAGAGGCAGCTGCTGCCATCTCACTCAGCAATCGAGCCCATCACCTCTGTGCATCTCAAGACAGAGTTCAATAGCAATTCAAGACAATGCAAGCTCTGCTAAACTCGTTCCAGTTTATTGATGTCTGTCTTGTACTGGGGCGCTCAAAACTGCCCTCAGTATTTCAGATGTGATATATCAAGTGCTGAGTAGAGGAGGACAATCCATCGCTCTACCTACTGGCTGTGCTGCTACTGATACAGGCCCGGATATTGTTGGCTCTCACTGCTGCCAGGGTCACTGCTGGCTCACGCTCAGCTCACTGCCCACCAGTCTGTGTCATACCAAGGGGCACTTCCTTCTCAGGTGCAGGACTTGACATTTGTCCTTACTGAATTTCATTAAGTCACTATTGTTCCACTCCTCCAGCCTGTCTACATCCGTCTGGATGGCAGCCATGCCCTTGAGCATATCAACAGGTGCCACCCAAGTTTGGTGTCATCTATAAACTTTATGAGTAAGCACTCAGTCACTTCCTCCAGGGTGATAGATAAAGGTATTAAACAGGTGAGTCCCATCCTGCCTTCTGCACCTTCTGCACAAACCACTGTGTGTGCTGGCTGTGCTGGGACTTTGGTTCAACCATGTAGGGTCGTCTGTATGTCCCTTTGGGAAGACACAGCCTCAAACAGGGAAAGTGGCATTAACAGCTCTGGGTCAAGCTGGGAGAGAATTTGTGACGAAACTTTCTAGGGTGTTCTCCCATGACAGTTACACAAGCCCTGAATTATGATGTGAGCGAGGAAAAAGGCCTTGACTCATAGCACAGCCCCCACTATGGACAGCAGTATATCACTCCGACCTCTGTAACTTCGTGGGTACAGCCATCCGCTTTTAGCCACCTTTGCACATTCTTGCTTAAAGACTGAAAGGGCGAGCATCTCAGGCAGAAAGCTAAAGGCAGCATACATAACATCCTCACATATAGATTCAGACAGAGCCCTCCCAGTGCAAAGAAGCTCAGAAACAGGTTCACACAAGGTCTGAATGTGAATGGTTGGAAGAAGTTCTCATAAGGGTTCTCATAGTGCTGTACAGCTAACTTCAGCCCTGCTCTGCTGACACAAACCCAAAGCTTATGTTAACAGGATAAGCCAAACTGTTTTCACTTCTACTTACCACCTAAGACAAAAATAACTTCTGTGGTTCATTCTGTCCTCTGGGTACAAAAGTCCTGTCTTGCTTGGTGGTTTGAGGATTCAGGAAACATAAACTGAAAGAGAAAGGTGGTTGCTATTGTATTGAAAGGTCTTTTACATCCTTCTCTGCTGTTCTCTAAAAAATAGTCAGCTATTGTTGGATACATACAAGAACTAGGACAAAAGCTCAGGACCAAAGTTTCCCTACACCAACAAAGGAGGGGCTATCCAGACAGGGTGGAAAAAAGGAGACACCTTATTTAAGGATTGTCATCCTTTTCAGGGCTGGAGACACGAAGGGGATATTTGACTTTGCAGTGTTGGGCCAGGATGTTCAATTGGCCAAAGCCCTGAAGTGAAATTATGCCCCTTCTTCCACTGTGCAATTGCTGTAAGACACAAAAGACCTCATTAGGACACAATTAACATAAATCATATAACTCTATTAATAGCAAAAATTCATATACAGAGGGAAAAAATATTTTCTTAAGACTGTTAACAAGCACATTCCCTGCCAACAACATATTTACATGGAGAGCATGAACTGCAGAGTCCCTGCGTAGTCTCTCTCAGCCCGTCCTGCCCTGCACTCCAGTGTGTTCCCTGGGCGCACGTGGCCCAGGCTGTTCTTGAGAGAGGCACATGCTGCCTCTTCCCCCCTTTTTAGGGTTCCCATTTGAAGCAAGCTGCAGCTGCAAAAAGTCTTTTTCTCCCTCAGGTACATCAACTTTTTTTTTTTCTTTAAACAAAACATATAGGAGTTCTTGCCATCACAAGAAAACACACAGAAAGGGGAAGAGCTGGCACCCCTCACACCAAGAGGAGCTGAGGGGGGAGACAGAGAGGTCCTGAATAATTACAGCCTCATGCTGGGTCCCAGCCTCAGGACATCTTTTAAATGGAGCAAGAGCCCATTTTTTACAGCGGGGTGCTATGGATTCCTAGTGAGAATATTGCTATATGCAGTACTTGAATTAGGAACTAGAAATAAGTTAAACATCTTCACCCTTTGTATGACAGAGTTCATGAAAAATCACTGAAAAAGCTATCAGAAAGCATGCAAATTTTTGAAGAATGCTTTCCCTGTGCTTGCAAGGTGGAAGCAAGCTTAGTAACAAAATAATGTTGACATTGTTTTCTTTCTGCTAAAGGGGTCAATTATTAAAGCTGTGCTAATAAAGCCCACTTCAACCATCTGAATAGTCTCTTAATAAGCAGTTAAGGGACCAGTTTAGCACAGTGCCATTTTGCCACTTGGCCAATAGTCAAGAGGAGACAAAAGAATGTTAGGGAATAACAGGAAAAATCTATAGTGTCAATTCGTTTTTGTTTCCTTTGCATCACTATAAATAAGACTTCATGTATTTTGAATGAGACTAATTTGAAACAATTTTCTCTCTTCTCCTTACCTTAAGTGTTCAGTAGTTACGATGAGGTTAAATCCCTGAAGTGTAAGATGAGGTTCTGCTGTTAAACTTCTAGCACAGTATTCAGGCAGCCAGGAATGCACTGGTTATGATTTACTGGTAATGGGCCACCTGAAAAAAGGTAGCTTGAACCAAATATGATTTGCAGAAAGGATTCAAGCCTACTGTGTTTGGTAAGTAAACAGATCAGACAGAAAAAGAGATCTAGCAGGCTGTATCTACATTGAAAAGTAGTGCTGCACAACAGGAGACATTTGTAGAGTGAAATATTTGGTGCTGAGAACATGATACGTGTCCACAGTATTTGCATTTTGAAAGTTTTAATTCAGACTCCCTCTGGTCTGGTCCAACAAACTGAACATTCCCTAGTGGCTAAAGAACATAAGATTAGTTCCTGGAGCACACCTTGGTTTTCATTTCAGTTCACACATTCTGAGACTTCTCCACAATGCAACTCAAAGCATGGTAAGTAGGAACAGTGAGAAGATTCACATCAAAAGCATGTTCCTGATTTGAACTTAAACATTAATATAGTTGCTATCATAGAGTCTGTCAACTAAGAGGTTCTGGCATGCAAGAGAATTTCTTGGCCATCTTCAGTGGCATAGCCAATGCTACTTTCTATTTGGAAGCTAGGTCTCCTACTCTGTTGTGATTAAGGGATATTGAAAGATTGTGCTTGCAAAGACCAAAGGTAGGTTTCCGCATCTGTGCAACACATTCTTTTCCTGAAAGAGAGAAGTTAAAACCAGAGCTATAGGATTGTAATGCACAGATCTGAAAAAAATGCAGAACAGATTTACATGAAAGCAAGCTTGCATCCTATGTAAGTGATGAATAGCTGAAGATTTGGTGGAATTTAAACCGTTTTAACCAGTTCAATTACTGTGTCTAAAACAAGCCAACACCAGAATGTCAGTTCTGGAATATACTGTAACAGCTGTCTCTGTGTCGTTATCCATCTGCACTCAGAAAGAAAGTATGATTATTTTTTTTCCCTCACTCTAGAACTGTGCACAACTAGCCATACTTTTGCCACATTTCAGTTGAACCGCTGAATGGAGTCTAGTGAGCCTATGGCTACACCTGGGGTCTGTTTACCTTTTAAAATGTTGTGCCATGAAAACACATTCTACCATAGACAGATTTGCAATAGGTAAGCTTGTTTTAAAACCAGCTGTAATGTTGTTTAAATATGATTGAGTTGCATGTTCTGACATGGAGGACAGGACAGCTAAGGAACTCCAGGTGATACGCTTGAAAAAGCAAAGAAATGGGCCTGGTGGCAAAAAATATCCCCAATATTGGGACTGGTTCAACCCCACTCTGAGCAAAAATTCAATAGCCATTATAGTGTTTGCAAAGCTCATCATTTCCCTGTTCAGCTGATAGCTTGAACTATAGATATTCACAGGACATATTATATCTTTGTTTATTTTGCACTGCTCACTTGCTGTATCCAGTGTTCTGGAAATCTACAATATTATTTTAGACAATGGAATAAACAAACTGAATATTTAAACATCTCGCATTTATACTGCTTTTGGGAAAATATAAGCTATGAAGTTGTGGGATTGCAGATATAGCTGAGAAGTCATTGCAAAATTTAAAGAAACTATTACACTATAAACACAATTTCAATATTTTTAAATGTAAGAAAACATAAAGACAGACAAAATATTTTAGAAATTAAGTGAAATGTTCAAAAGTTGGAAAAAATTGTATGTCATCTGTAGAGTTTCTAAGGTCTATCATGAAAAAAAAATAGGTATTTTTAAATGCCGCCCTAGGAAGAACTTGCTAGCTTCTTTTATTAAACTTTCTAAGATAACAGGAAAAAAAAGGCTGCACCAAACCAGGGATTTAAGCATAAGGCATCTCCTTATTGGACCTATGTGCTGCTCCTTATTCTAAAAACCAGATCAGCTTTCATTTTTGCCTGAAATATTTTTTTTCTGTCTCAAAGTCCAAGTCTCAGCATTCAGAGCCAGATCACTTAATCACAATAATTCAATAAAGTATTTTTTGTTCTGCAATTTTACATTGCCAGTCATTTTCCATTTCTGCCCACACAACTCCCCTCCTATGAGCTGCACACCTTGTTTTTGAATCCTCCTATAAATCTCCAACTAATTCATTCATCCATTTGTTTAGCCTGGAGAAAAGGAGGCTGAGGGCAGACCTTATCGCTCTCTACAACTACCTGAAAGGAGGCTGAATTTGTCTTAATCTTGTCATCTGTGGGTCTTATAACCAGTCCACAGAGTAAAGACATAACCAAATTTTCTCTAGGTTGAGATAATAGAGAAGACTCCTACACCTGTGTCTGCCTGCAAAGCCTCTTCTTCCCTTCTCTTCTCCCTACTGCTGTCTCAAAAACAATGGTGTCTTTTTCTGAGAACCTCTTTTCATGCGCAGTTGCTACAGATATTAGGTTATGCAGGAATAGGATTTGACGCAGAAGTGTATAATCAGTTTAGCTTACACAACATGCATGGATATATAAAGAATATAGTTTTGAGGTTATCAAATTCGCACTTCAATCGTTTGCATGTACTTCCTCTGTTTCTTTTTCATCCATAATAAACTGTGGACTTTTGAGCACTGAAGGTCATCAGGAATGAAAAGAGAAAATATCCCTAAGA
The DNA here is from genome assembly GCA_030449065.1 of Oceanodroma leucorhoa. Taxonomy (NCBI): domain Eukaryota; kingdom Metazoa; phylum Chordata; class Aves; order Procellariiformes; genus Oceanodroma; species Oceanodroma leucorhoa. Next base: position 1,813,471 of record JASVER010000001.1, read on the forward strand.
AATAATCTAACTTACCCTTGAAGCAGTGGATAGATAAGGTGACCTCTCAAGTTTCCTTCCACCACATATGCTATGGTCATTACAGATTTTCACTGAATACTCAGTTCTGGAAAATTGCCATTAATGTCATCTCATTAATACATGTCCAAGGGGACTTTAATTATTACTCAGTAGTGAACAACTTGTGTCCTAAACAGTTGAAGAAGGAGAGACCAGAATTTCTTTTGTTCATTAGAAGGTATTTGAAAGAGGGAGCCAAAACCACCACATTTTTTTAATTAATGTATTTTATTCTTTCACATATTTTAGCCTTTTTTAGAGATATATTGCCCAGATTGATAGCTTAAAAGGAAGCTATTTACAAATATGAAGAAAGATACACCTGCAAATATTTCTTCTCAACCACACTGATACAGTATTTCATTTGGAATTTGTGAACATTTTATACATCAAATTTTTGTTCATATGAAGGCTTAAGAGAAGTTGTGAAGCATATGTTTGTTCATTAAAAGAATAAAAGTGTAGAAGAACAAAGCTATATTAAAAAACTCGTTATCACCATGGTAACTAAACACAGGCTAATTTTGTAACCAAGTTTTACTGGGAAGGCAGAATAGATCATTATCTCTATATTACCTAACTAAACATTCAAAAAACTCTCAAACAATAAATGATAATTTCTCAATAACTAATAACCTGAATACAGAATTCTAAAAAAAAGTCATGAAAAGCCATAATTTCAAACATGTTTGTATGATATCGTCAAGCATTTTCAGACAAGCACCTTTGTTTTAAAGGTGTTTAAGCACCTTCCACAGACTATTTGTGAAGAAGAAAAAATGTAAGGTTAATGGTTACATTACTTTCAAATAATAGTATAATGTCTAAAGGCTAACTACCTGTGCTATATAAAACATTCCCCCAAAATTTTTTGTAAAGGATCAAAATTGTACTCAGTGTTTTGCACTAAGAAAAAAGTAGCAGATGTGTTTGATTGGCAGAACTGCATAATGAGTGATTAGTTGTTCACCTTACCTACGCACCACCTACCAGTGCTCCAAACATACGAGAAGTCACAGTGGATGTGAATTTTTTTAAATGCCACAGAGTGCAAATACCTCAGATCAGTAAAGGGGGGAAAAGATCTGTCAGACTAAGCACTACCAGCAGACAGGGAAGAGATGCTAGGTTAATTTCTTTGTCCATTTAGTATTTGACCTTTCAGCTGAAGCTACCAACAAAGACTTCCATCTAATGGCAATTTCGGTGGCAGTGTCTCTGACATGCCCATCCATCTATGGCCTTCTACCACTTGCATCTTCCCAGTAACTGAATACCCACTTGAACTGAGCAACACATTTTCATGAGTTACCACCTATTCAGCACTCACAGAAAGCCTGGGCTTCTCTACATCACTGTAATATATTGCCTGCTGTCTTGCACTTTATGCATAAAAATATTCATGTGCAGTATAAAAATTTCCCCACAAAAATAAACGAGTTTGGCGCTCAACACTTCATGGCATGCTGAAAACATCATTATTTCTTTTAGAAAAGATGACAACTAGGTGCTATTTAATATGCAGAGTCTCTTTTTTAGTTCTGGTACTGACCAACCCATTATGAATGCACTCTTTTTTTTTTTTTTTATGGTTCCATCAGGCCTGATAGAATGGAAATAAGTTATTACATCTGACATTATAACAAATATGTATTATTTTAAATTCCTAATAAAACCCCAGAAAGATATTTCTCAATAGCGCTGGTGGCAAGTTTTCTTTCAGCACCTCCTAACAACCACCTAATTATACATAGTGTCAGATGTTGGACCTTTTTTCCTCAGGCTCATTGTAGGATTGCCTTCATTTTAACTTCATGCAACCTAAAATGTTACTTCTCATGTGGTCAGATACCATTTCCACTTACCAATTAATATTTCAGTATTTCATATTAAGTATTCATTGGAGCAGGAAACAAAATGATGGTGTTTTTCTCCCCTGGTGGGTGCCCTGTCTGCTAGCCTGTACGGCCCCAGTCTGTTCTGCTTTCTGTCTTTCACCCAATGAATATTTAAGTAGTGTGTACAAAGTGGATTTATTACAAGACAATAAAACCTAAGGACTAGTGGAAAAACACTGTATACCCTGATTCTTAAATCAATGGTCTCTAAAAGAGATAGGGGAGAGAAGACATACACTTAATCATGTTATATGACATCTAAATATGTATCAGAACCTCTCTCTTCCAAAAGCAAATGTCTGTTTTGTCAGTTCTGCCAGTACTTTTGTATAAGATAGGAACTAAGTGACTTAAAACCACCAGAATTTAGGCAGTGATGAGTAAAATTTAGTTGCAGAGTCAGCTTCAGTGACTGCAAGTCTAATGGATATTCTGTACACATTAGCAGGAGCTAAATGTTATACTGAGGCACTTAGAGAAGCATATGAGTCAATCTTCTTTTTGATGTATCCACAACAAGGTATCTAGACTCAACAGGATTTATCTGATTGCTACAGAGACAGCAAATAGATTTCTGTTTCTTAACAATCCTCAGTATAAAAGTCATTCTCAGGAGCTCTGTGGAATTAATTTTCACATTTCACTCATTCTTTTATGGGTGATTTCCAACTCTAGATGAAGTGCAAGTGAGTGAGGGCTAAGGAAATATTTTGAAGGAAATGTTCTGAGCTCTTGAATGGAAAATAATTTTCTCTGGTTTTACTTATTTCTAATTTTGATGACAAAAATGATGTCAAGTGAAGCATGTTAAGAATTCAAAATCATTTAATCAGAATGTGCTATCATAATTCAAGTCCAAACTATCTGTGAAACAATGCCAGCATAATCTCAGACTACAATAGCAAGTTATTTTAGCACAGCATTTCAGAGGTTCTATTAAGACCAGTTACAAAGCAGTAAATATCCTGAAGGAAATCTCATTAAGATTTTGTTTTCAAAAGTGATAGAGAAAATAAAGCTTTGAGAAGACAGACTCACTGAGGGATCTACGACATCAAGAAAAGGAAGACCTGAATTTTTTCTGCCACTGCAGCCTCACCTCACTGGATAAGGGTAAAGCAACACAGTCAGGGTAGGGAACACTCCACTTTCTTCAGTGCATGACTAAAATATAGGGCTAGTCGAGACATTGTCCAGAGTCAAAACTACTGTATATATGATAAGGAGCTGTATGATAAGGAGACAGTGAGGTGGGTGAAGTAGCTTGGTTTTATGAGCTCAGACTCCTGAGAAAGAGGAGGCACCTATGTAATTACCACGCAAATCTGCTGAAGCCTGACATGGGACTGAGTAACTGCTAGTTATGCCAAAAGCCTGTTTGGTTGCCCAACTGCCAGAAGGAGTATACAGTGATGGACAGGTAAAACTTGATGGACAGAAAATCATGGAAAAGCCTTCACATCTTTGAAAAGATGGTTCTGAAGGAAGTCAGTCCTGCTCAGCACCAATTTTACAATGATAACTTACTCTCTGAAATATCACTATCAATAGCCAAGAGGCAGATCTCTCAAGAAGTGGAAGATAACAAACACCTTATTCTCTACCTCTGCACAAAACCATTCACACGGGAAGTGTCTACTCAGCAACAGAAAAGATGACACTATTAATAAAATGGACAAAAGACAGCCTCAGATAGAGCTTACTCACTGACTAAAAAACTTCCATTAAAAAATTGACCTTTTCCTGATTGAACAATATAGAAAACAAAAATATGCATTCCAAATGCAGGTATTTGGCATTCTAATGTCATTGGTTTTTTATGAGGAAAAAGAAGAAAAGACAATATGAAGTAGTTTTTCTCCCTAGAAACCAGAAGAACCGGGTCTGAAAAGGAAGTTGCAGGTCTAAGCAAGTGTCAGGAAAAAGAGATGGCCATTGGGCAGGTTCAGTTCTCAGCTGCTGTGAAAGGAAAAGATTAAATGGTGTCTCATCAACTCAGAGCACCCATGCCTGGAATGCCTGATTAACCTGGCTAGCACAAACAGCATCCAGAAAGACAAATGATGGGGAAGGAGTCTTGTAGAAAAGAACTAGACACTGTACACTCTGTTCTTTCTTTTCTTGGACACAGAGGCAAACTTTCCCTGTGAGGAACATGTCAAAATATAAAGTGCAATCTCTCCACACTCAGGTAAATGAAAAAAAAAAAGGGTAGTTGTGCCATGAATTCCTCTATTCCTGACAGTTAAGGACTGGAGAGGTTCTCTTGGATCTATACCAGGCTTATATTGCACCTTTTGCCTAGCTGCAAGAATATGGCCTCTCTTTTAGAACACTATATATTTGAATTTTAAAAACTCCACTTGTGGATTATTCCTGCTATATTAGACTGAAGACATATTAGTTGAATCATAAAGTTAGCACCGCACTTGATCTACTCCTACAAATTATTAAAAAAAAAAAAAAAAAAAAGGTGTAGCCATCTTCTAAAATATTCAGCCAAACAAGGTCTATATTTACTGATGTTGGTTAAGTTCCATAGTCAGGATTCATAACTACATAATTGTTTTGTCTAACTCACAGCCTAAAAGCCATTTAAATCTTCCTGCATAAATTTCAGTTTTTATATGACTGAAAGACCTTTCTCATCCCCTTTCCGACTCAGGTATCCCTCTCTAATAGAGCATTCAAAAAAGTAATCAAACAATCCTTACAGAAAAATGTAATGATGACAGCTTTCCTTAGATTTCTATACAGATAGGAAAAAATTTATATTCTGCTTTTCAAAAATATACTTAATTGAAAGGAATTTTCTTTCTGGTACCTTCTTCATCAGGACTATCAAAGTATTCCTAAAAGTGTCCACACATTCAGACAACCAAAGAATTTTTTTTCTTTTGAATGTCAGTAAATGAAACAGAAGACAAAAAAGGGGGATGAGGAGGAATTATGATGTAAGATAAAAGGATGTGCAAACTCTTCAAATCTTTCTGGTTTTGTACTTGTGAATAGGAATGACTCCTATAAGTAGTGCAGTTAATACAGGACTTTATGCTGATGAGATTAGGGGGCAAACAGAAAATATTTGAAGGTTGATAGAGCTTATAGCGGTGGTGGTACCCTCCTCCTTCAGGATAGCTTGTGTTGTGTGCCAGGGCTTGAATCTTCACTCTAATTACTGCTGATCCAGTGAAAAAAACACATTGGTCACACATCCAAGTCTTACGCGTTGTGATTTACTCTGCTTTGGAGCACTATGCTAGGCCATTAGACAAATCATCCATAGCACTTTCTAAGACTGAGTCAGTGAGTTGGATTACTGCCAATTCAGAAAAGTCCTGCTAAATCTAGCTGTTAAAAGTTATTCAGTGGAGCTCCTAATTTTCTAAAATTATCAGGACCAGAATTTAAAGGTTTCACTTCATTTACAATGATCTTTGGTACCCTTTTTGAAAAACAAAAAAAAATCACACTTTTTAAGTAACTGATTGCAAAAAACCCTTATAAGAAATGTTTGCTACATGTAAGGAATCTCCTTTCTCATGACAAATGTTACCATTTTTACTTGCAAACAAGACCATCTGCAACTCTAGACATTAAGACCAGCCAATAAATCATAGTTTAGCTCTTTGGAGAGGTTATCTTATCAAAGTTTTCTTAAATTTTATTTATTTTAATGAGTTTAACTTTCTGTATATACCCAAATTAAAAATCTGTTTTCTCAAAGTGCAGAATACTTCATTGCTCCCACAGGAGTTAGAGGAGCTGATCGGTTCTGCATATATATATACTGACAGTGATCCCTCAGTGTCAGCCAGCCAATTAAACAAAACCAAACATCATCATCAGGAAATGGTAAAATAAACACACTGAACCCTACTGATTTGTGTTTTAGATGCCACCACGATGCTTTCAGCTGTGACCTCATGCACAGTAACATGAACTGTGTCAGCCCCATATGCTGCTGGGGTGAGTACATGCAGTAGCTCCATTCAGGACATACAAGACTTGCAAATTTTGCAACTCCTTAAACTGGTAGCTTTGAACAACATACAGATTTCTCCAGTATTAAAAATACAATCAAAGAAGATATGTTGCAGAAGAGAATATTACAGAGATTCTTCTGTTCCTCAGAAAAAATAGCTTTCTCAGGGCTCCTAAGAAAAAAAGTGTAGGAGTTAGATTAGATTTTCAGAAGGGAACTTCAAAAAGGAAGACTTTTTTCTCTGGAGAAGTAAACATTTCACCTTTCACATTGAACAGTAATTTTTGACATAAAATCTAAGCCAGGCAGCTGAGTACCAAATTAGAATTTACAAGCATCTTGTGTCCAGAATTGGAACAGTTGAAGAATAAGTAATTGTCTTCCTAAATACATAACTAATTGAATATACAATTGTCATACCACTATTATTTCAATTTCAGTTCTTGCTGGCCTCACATTTCTAATTTTATTTCTCAATCAGGACTTTACAGAAGGATTATGGAAATCTACAGACAGAGCCATAGTCTCAAACAACCTGCTGACTGATTCGATAGCCACAGATTCTCCAAGCCAGACATTACTGAAAAGTGGAAGTTCTTTTCTTTTATATAGGTGGTTTATTCAGATGCAGTGAAGTGATGTCAGTCACTTCAGATAGAGAATATTCATGAACTTCCAAAAAGAAATTCCAAAGGAGAAAACAGACAAGGAATTTCTAGAATTTTTAAGAAAAAATATAACAAACATTTCTTCCTGGTTAATCTTTACTTTTTTGGCCTGTTTGATTGTTATTGGAGCCGGGAAGGAGACAGCTAATTTAGACGTTCCTACAAAAACTACTAAGGCTATAAAAGGATATCTTGGATTGTTCAATGTGTCTTGATCATTGCAAGTGCTCAAATAGGCTTTTGAGAAGAAAAATGATGAATTTATTGTATACGTATCACTTATTACCATTAAAAAAAAAATCCAGAACTTTTAAAGTCTCAAGTGGTATTGAGTAAAAAGAAGGATTAGTTCCTCAGAGAGTCAATACTTTTCCTAACATTCAGAAGTTCTGGTGCAATAATGAAGATATGAAATATGGCTGAAGGCAGAAAAAGCCAAACCTGGGATAGAAAAACAGAGCCAGGCTATTCATTTTTTTTATATGAGTGGTAGTTTAGGCTGAAACTATACTCTCAATAGAAAAGGAAGCACTGGCAAGAATTTTTTAAATCAGTATTCAGGTGGAGTTCTTCAGCATGACAATAGTCCTCTGATATGTGGCTTCCAAGGAGCTGTTACAAACAGATTTTTGCAAAGTACCACATTTTTGTATCACTTCCACTGAATATCTTAAAAACCCGATTGTATCATTAAAACCTTAATCTAAAACTTATGATAAGCTATAATGACAAAGATGTGAACAAGGTAGGAAAAAAAACCCTTTAAATAATAAGTGTGCCATTTACTTAATAGTAAGCAAATATAAGTGGGCTTTGGCTTAATTTCTACTTGAAAATAATAAAAGTCCCTGCACTGTGGGACTGAGCAATATAGGAGCAGAAACCATTTGTCTATGCTACAGGAATCCTGAGAGATGTAGATCATGACTGGATTCCATTATTGCTGACATTTCACAAAGCCATTAAAAGAGAAAGCTCTCATTCCTAGCACGTACAGTCAACTATCAAGTAAATCTAGTCACAGGTGAAGAGTACAAATTTAGAATGAGATGAGGACAGGAAGGCCATAGGGGCATTTGGGCCAGCACGTAAGTATTTATAACAGCTAACGTATATAGGAATACATATGTATGTGTGTGTGTACATGTAAATGTATATACACACACACATACAAGCATAAAGGCACTTGTCATGAGCACTTGACAGCTAGCCATGGGTTCCTCACTAAATTCACCAAGGTCACTAAGGAAGGATTGACACTGAGCATGAAGACATTAGCACCTAAGGAGAACATTTATCTCAAGCAGAGGATAAAACATGAGACAGACCAGATGATGAATCAAGCCCTAAGTGAGAACTGACAGAGAATGTGAGCAGAGAAAAGAAAGGAAGAGTTTTCAAGAGCCCTACTGCTAAGCAGAAAGTGAAAATAATAGTCTTTTTCTGTGAAATAGGTTTGTGGATTATAGCAATTGTGGACTGATTTTCACAGAATAACTGAGGTAGAAAGGGACCTCTGGAGGTCACCTGGTCCAACACCCTTGCTCAAGCAGGACCACCTAGAGCCCATTGCCCAGGACCGTGTCCAGATGACTCTTATGAATATGTCCAAGGAGGGAGACTCCACACCTCCCTGGGCAACCTGTGCCAGTCACCCTCATTGTGAAAAAGAGTTCCCTGATGTTCAGAGGCAACCTCCTGTGTTTCACTTTGTGCCCACTGCCTCTGGTCCTATCTCTGGACACCACTGAAAAGAGCCTCGCTCCGATCTCTTTGCAGTCTCCCTTCAGATATTTATATACATTGAGGAGATCCCCCCTGAGGTGTCTCTTCTCCAGGCTGAATGGTGCCAGCTCTGTCAGCTTTTCCTCATAGGAGAGATGCTCCAGTCCCTTCATCAACTTCGTGACCCTTTGCTGGACTCTCCCCAGTATGGCCATGTATCTTTTGCACTGGGCAGCCCAGAAGTGGACACAGTATTCCAGTCCCTTACTCATCTTCATGGCCCTTCAGCCATGTGGTCACTTCAATCATTAGTGTTTATTTTTAAATTTTCCTGTACTCTTTTCAAACACTGGGATTTTTGTCTTTCTCCTTTTGAAGACTGAAGCTTTTTAGCCAGTGAAATTGCTATGCTGTTTTCCAGTTATATGGTCAAGGAAAACTATCTTAAATTACAGATGTTCCTATGATTTGTCGTCTTGTGATATATAACATCCCTTCCCAAACTGATTTGAAATAGACTATGAAATACAATTATTCCACAGTCTTCCTACTTCAAAGCCTGTCCAAACCCCAGTGTACATACACATGAGCTCAAGCACATTTTATTTCCAAGTTCTGTGAGGAGGAGCTGGGGTTCACTTTTGCATCTCTAAACTAGAACAGAAGCAGCTGATGGGAGTTGCATTTCATTTGCAGCAGATTCCCACATAAGCTCTGTGTAGAGTAATCCTGCATGACATTTTAAGAACACTGTGAATCTTTGAATCAGACCAGAGCCTTCAGGAAAAGAACTGAGACTCAGGAGACACAAAAGCTAGGCTTATTTTCTCTTCCTATAGTGACAATTTTGTATTGCCATTACCGCTTTTTAAGAGAAATGAGGCTGGCTGTTGTCCTGACCCTTCAGTCAATATTTTCTGGAATCAAAACATTATCTTGCTACTATTTCAATAAAATGGGATTCCAAGAAGAAATGAAAGTTTGTTAAAATTATAAAATAGCCTGCTGCTGCTCATGAATTCCTATGGTAACAGGAATTGAGCATGTTTGACAGTTTTTCAATGTATTTCACCCAAGAGTGCAAAAAAATTTAGCTGTAACACCCTTTCAAACAAAGCAAATAATACTAGCCTTCAAAGTGAATCTTCACAGAACAAAAAAGAAGATTTAATGGAAATGTTATTAGTCATCCCGTACAAATACTTCAAAAGGCTCAAGGAACAGAACTTATAAAGTACTGTGTATAAGCCATGGCTTTGAAATGGACAGTTAAATCTACATTTGCAGTAATAAAATTCAATACAAATAGAAGTAGTATGACAACTACCCTTTTTCATCCCTCATAGCTTCAGCAACTCACAGTAAAGAGTTAAATCATTCTGCAGCACTGAGCAGCACTTGAAACAAGGGGATGGTCAGGCTGCCATGGCAAAGCAGGCTGCATTTTTTCTGGTATTTAATTTCTGCATTGTTAATTCTGACCCTCCAGTAAATGATGCTCTGAAATAAGAGTGCTGGGAGCTGCAACAAAAGGATGTGGCCACTCATCTGTTTCTTCACAAACTAGTAAAATTCTTAATGGTGCACTCCAGAGATTTAAGTCATGATATTCAAGCTTTCCAACACCAACTATAAGGTGCAGATTTACACAGGGTTGAATTACATACTTTGGCTCCTTGCAAAGTAAATAGGGATAGTAACTTAAGAATGGGACACAGAGCTGCCTGCTTTCTGACTAGGGCCAGGGAAGGCATCCATAAGAAGTGCCCAAGTCAAGGGCACATACAACATAACATTTCTTCCTGAAAACTCAGGGTGCCCGTGGGAAACAATTTCAGAACCTGCCACATTTTAATTAAGACACATAAAAGATTTTTGCCACGTACAACCTGGGGCAAAAGAGCAAGTATACACATCACCATCATAAGGTAATGAATGAATTCAGGCAGGATACAGCAGACAAGGGGTCAGTTCTTTCCTCAGCCCGAGGGCTTTCCCCAACATACCAGTTCCTGGGCAGTTCTCTAAACTCAGCACTACAGCATAGCTGATCAGGGCTGAAGGGAGAAGCACTTTTTGTCCCTCTTGTTGGCAGTAAGATACCATGTAGCAAAACGTTAGATACAGAAAGCTAACAAAAGAGCTAAAGTGTGCTTTTAAGCCCTATGGATTGTTGGAACCTGATCCCAGAGAGATTCAGAACAGGTCAAACACCAACTGTTTCACCCCACAAGTGAAATGGCCAAGGGATGTTTTATTGCTGGCACAAGTTTTATTACACAGTCATTGCACACTATGTTCTACTGCCAGCCAGGTCAATATATTTGCACCAACACCAGCCCCTTCAGGTCTTTCAGGTATCAGACCTCTCAGAAATTAACAACTTATTTTTATCATCACTTCACACTGCAGAGCAGTCTTAGTGTGTACAAACTGGGATTTTCTGGAGTGAAACAAAACCAGAAGATGCACATCCAGAGTCAACCTCATGAACTCCAACCACAAACAGTCTGCAGGATCAGAACTACTTCAAATAAACCCTTCCAAAATGCACATAGTATCACTGCAAGGGTCTTCACACCAAGTGATTTGTTCCATAGATCTACTCTTAACTGAATCACAGTACCCAGTAATGCAGACACTCAAAAGAGGAGGACTCAGTCTTTTGGTTCATAAATAAAGATTGAAACAGAATTAGTTTTGCTATAAAAGCATCTGATCTGGACTCTTTCTTTCAACAGAGGTCAGTAAAAATTGGATCGGAATGGAAACTTCAGGGATGCGCTTGTGAATCTTGGAGGGAATTTGATGCTGCCAGAAATTAGGAAGAAAATATAGTCAAAGCCTGAATTGAAGCAATAGAGAATGCTAGTCAGTTCTTCTCTCATACTTTCTTTATAGCCTCACTTTTGTTTAAGGATGGTAATACATAATCTTTTAGGTAATTAAGCACTTAGAGGAATCTTCAACCCCTTACAAAATGCCCATAGTCTCCACACAAAACATGCACAGAAAGGGGCACTACTGCGTGATATTCACAGGCAACAGTGAGCTACACAGAACTAACAGAGATGGCAACTAAGAAGGAAGAAAAGATCCATTTAAGTATTTATTAGTGTACTGAGTCTGGCTGGGATAGTGCTGTGTTTTAGATTTGTGACTAAAACAGCATTAATAACACCCCAATGTTTTGGCTATTGCTGAGCAGTGCTTGCACAGCATCAAGGCCATCTCTGTTTCTCATGATGCTCCCCAGTGAGGAGGCTGGGGTTGAGCAAAAATTTGGGAGGGGACAGCTGACCCCAGCTGACCAAAGGGACATCCCATACCATATGATGTTGTGCTCAACAATAAGAACTTGGGGAGAGGAGGAGGCAGGAAGGACGTTCACAGTTCTGGCGTTTGCCTTCCCAAGTAACCATTACGCATGATGAAGCTCTGCTGTCCAGGAAGCAGCTGAACATCTGCCTGCTGATGGGAAGTAGTGAATGAATTCCTTATTTTGCTTTGCTTGGGTGCACAGATTTGTTTCACCTGTTAAACTGTCTTTATCTCAAGCCACAAGTTTTCTTGGCTTTGCTCTTCCGATTCTCTCCCCCATCCCATCACAGGGGGCTGAGGGGAGTAAATGAGCAACTGGGTAAGTGCTTCGTTGCTGGCCATGGTTAACCCACTACAGCTAGCCTAGAAAGAATGATATTCACTATAAGTAAGTGGCCAGGGATACCACCAAAAGAGGCAGGTGTAAACCCCTCCTTTAGTAAGTATTTATTTTAATAGAGTAGAACAACTTTAGATAGCAGACAATGAAACTGTGGCTTAGGCTGCCACCAGCCTGAAAGACAGAACACACAACTGGGATACCTGAGGACAAGGGTATGGTTTAAATAAGACCAAAAGGAAATCCAACAACAAATCTTCCAGGTGAGGACTTCACTTACTATCATACCCAATCCACATCACCAAAAGTCTCTTTCTCCAGTTACTATTACTCATGTCTAAACAGTAGATGAGGTTATAACAACACTTCTCTGTCTAGGCTGTAAACCAACCAAATACCAAATGGTTACATTGGACTGGCACTGAGTCCAAGCCAGTAAAACCAGGGGAGATGCCAGGGAGGAAAAGAAAGAAAAAAAGCAAGCTCTCCATCATGGTGTAGGGACTAATTTAGAGCACCAAACCAGGCAGATGAAAGGAATAAGGATATATATATATATATATATATATTTTAATATCTATTGAAATATTCTGAAGTGCTCAACTTAGTGATAATTTAGTACCTAGACCTCTGTTGTGGAAACACGTACAATAGAATACAGATTATTCATCAATGTCTTAGAGTAAAAAATAGTAGATCACCTCTTCCAAGTTGGAGAAAACAAAAAGAGGAAGATTTTCCTATAGTTGATTCACATAAATTGGAAAAAAGTTAGTTGAAAAGGTGGGTAAGAGGCAAACTTGTGTGGAAGTGATTATGGAACGATACTGCTAATGCATCTTTAGTTAGGCAAAGAAGGAGGAGCACAGATCTTAAGACCGTAGTCTTCAAAACAAATTTGCTAGCTAAGCTAGGATAGCTGGGAGACAGGGATAAGCTTACCGTGGGGGAAAAGAGAGATTTTCCAATTCTTAAAGAATGATAGTAAGAGCACAGATAAAAGGAATCCTTGAGCAGATAAAGGACAAGAATTCATGAGGTGTTCAGCAGCTCATTGAAAAAAGCAGCACATGAAATGAAAATGGGTTCAAATTACTGAGTGTAGGAGAATCAACTAAGAAAGTCCAGGGCAAAAGGAGACAGATGTTTTTAGTTGCTAATAATCACAAAGAATCACATACGACAGTCGCAAGAGGAAGAGCAAAGAAAGTGAAAAGACAAATGAGGCAAGAATTCTAGCTGGAAACAGATAAGACAGGACCCCAATAAACCACTGGATATTGAGAAGATGTTTTGGAAAGCATCGCTACATATTTGCCATATTTTTACCTCTTTCCCTGAGCTTTCAGGATCCTGGACTAGACAGATGTTTGGTCTGACCCACCAGAGCTATTCTTGTGTGCTTTAGCTATTCTTATCTATTAGAACTGATGAAGATCAGGGCCACGAAGAGAAGAAATTCCAGAAAAGCTGGAAAAGGTCATTATCTGCCTTTCATAGGGGAACAACGAGTCAAAAAAATCATAAAATAGCTTAAAGACAATTCCCAAGAAAAGGCTGGAACATATAAGCAAGCTTATTTGTAAGCAGTGCACAGCAGCTAGACAAACATTTAACCTGTCAAGAATAAGTCATCAAATCAGATGCATTTTCTTCTACAACTTTTTTCTACACTTTTTTTTTTTTTACACTTTCCTCTACAGATAACATTTTCTTGCTATCCTTAACTGAATAGCTCTTGTTATCAGTGCCCCAATGTGAAAACAGGAACACAAGTGCTCCTTAACAGGGGGATGGGGAGGGAGAGGGAAGGTATATCACTTAAGTACAGCATATTATCACACTTTTATTTTCTTCATTCACTTACCTTTCAGAAATTCAGTCCCAGATCAGCCTGTTTCCATTAGTGATTTTATGTCACTAAAACTGATTTACAGCTTTTCAGATATCTATTTTTTGTCTCAATTTATCTTCATTGCTCAGCAGTCACCAGCAGTCGATATTCAGCCCTGGTCTTCCCTCTTAAAGAGGTAGCAGCTGAAGTCAGAGTTACAATTTTTTCTTTATCTGCTCCTTGACAATATTTGAAAAAATGTGAATTACTTGTTGTACAAACCACTATAATGGGGAATTAACTTCAGATGGGCCACTTCTTTCTGTAGTGTGAATTCAGCCTCTGCAACACCCATAACCTGGAACACCTGTAACTGCTTTAAATCAACATGGAAATACCATCATGCTATAAAATATGCTCCACACCCCGACCTCTTACTGACTCCCACCTGTGGGAAGTAACAGATGGACTACCTGAAAATCTTGATCAGCAGGTTAGAAGCATTGTCCACCAACAAGAGGCTTTCACAAGACAGGTGTTAATTAGGGACAGGGGCTCTAATGCATGCTGGTTAGCATGACTGCAAGCCTTTCTCTAACAGAATAAGTATTTGGAAGCATAATGCAGGATCTTGCAGGTCCTTGACACAATAAAGACAGGCACTTTCCTTCCAACAGACGCTTAAGAACAGGCTAGACAAAGGTCTCATGACAGATGCCATAACCTTCCTAAATGAGTTCCAGTACTTCACTGTTCTTGCTATTAGAATTGTTTTCCCAGAAGTTCATCCAGCCTGTCCCTGTAAGTCATATTTTGACACCTAATCAATCATTCCTGTTATCCTCCTGAGAATTTTCTCCAATTTGCTTACATGTTTCTGAAATGCAGCACCCAGAGCTGCAGGAAGTATCCCCGGTCAAGCCTTAAGATTGTTAAGTGGAACAATGATTTCACAGTTCTTGCAAGTCAGTTACTCATTTATGTGCTCCCATCAGTTTGTTAAGGGACTAAAAAGATAGTAGCCACAAACTCTACTTGTTTAGTTTGTAACGCACAGTAATTTCCAGTTAGTAATTTTCTAAATTAGAACTGGTAGCTACTTGTTCTTCATATTGGCTTTCTGCCTGATCACATCACCCATTCCTGTCATTTGTCAGAGGATTTTAAATTTTATTCTTTTATCCTACAGTGCTTGCACTCCTCCCCAGACTTAAACTATTTGAAAGTTTATTAAATCTACCCTTCATTCTGTCATCCAGGTCCATCCATAATGTTACTATTGTATAACAGTGGATCTGGGACAGACAGCAATACCTAACTTGACACATTTTTCCTAGTTTATTAATGGTCAGTTAATATCTGCTGAGTGCAGCTCTGCAATCCCTGTTGCATTTACCCACTAGTAGGTTTCCTGAGATCGCTTATCAGAATGCCATCAGGACAGGACTGCCAAAATGCTTTCTAAAGCCAGAACTTTCTTTTCTGCCCACAATGCCCATACCTTTCTCAGGGTAGAAAATTGATTTCAGTAAATCTCTATCAATTATTACTTACCTGCTGGCAAGCTTCCAGGTACTTACCAATTATTCAACTATTTTTCTTGGAAGCTGACTGGGCTAGATTTTTCTGACTACTACTTTACTACTTTCAAATCTCCAAGTCAAAGAAACACTAGACATGCTCTTTTTTTTCAGTGTTCTGACACATCATCACTGAATTCCCCAAAATAACTGAAAGGGTCTGACATCTCATCAGCCTTTTTTTTTTTTTTTTTTTTTTTCTTTTTTTTTTAACCACTAAGAAAGGCAGTGGCAACATATTTGTTTTTTTTTTTTTTTTTTTTTGGTGGGGGAGGGGAGAAGTAGGGGGAGTGTTTTATCTTAGGATACAGTTCAACAGGCTTAACCCATCTTGAAGTATCTTACTGAAATACCCTCTTAATCTGTCCCATCTTTATTCAAAGCTACATTTTACCATTTCATCACTGGATTAAATCTTTCAGCCACCAGGAGTCAGCCATGTGACTCTTTCAGTGAAGACTGGCACTATAAAAATGTAGTAAATCCTCTGATGGTCTTAGCAATGCATGTTGAGACCCACCCTGAGTCGCAGAGGAGTCCTTCCCTGTTTTCTTACTGCTGTTTATAGGATAACATTTTACTGTAATTAAAGCCCTTCCCTTTCACCTTTGTCTCAAAGATGTTTCTGGGCTCCTCCTTGGGGCATGAAATTCAGCCCAGCTTACTGCAACGCTAGCTGTAAGTGCACCTGCTCAGGCAGTGCAAATGCACCTACTTGCTAAGGAACAGGCAGGTGATGATGAGCCAGCTCATCTCTGTCTGATCAGCTCCTCATGGACCCTCAAGGAGCAAGCGTGCACTGCAATGCCTCAGCACAGTCCAAGAACTCTTTTGTGGCAACTTGTCAAAAAAGCTTGGCTTCTCTCTTTGCAGGTGACAGCTGCTCCCTGGTCCATGCAAGGCTGTTGCCCTTTGGATACTGCAGTCATGTGCAAGAGAGCTAGGCATTGCTAAGGCATACCAGAGATCTCACGTACCTTTGTGTGAAAAATGTCACATTATCAACTTGCTGTTTAAAGCACATTTAATTCAAGTCATACTACAGTAAGACACTCCAAAAACATTTTTTTTTATTTGTTGAAAAGAAAAACGACACTACATTCTGCCAGTTCAGAGATCGAGATTAAATAAGGTTAGGGCATGATAAGAGCCAGAGGTAAAAAAAGGGAAGAGAGGAGAAAAGAAGGAGCCCTTGGTGACCAGACTTCCCTAGGACACAGCTTCACAGCAGCCTAAGACTAAGCAGAAAGGTTTCCCTTAGCTAGATAAGTGTCCTCCAGAGTAGCTAAGAGAGCATCATATCCACCTTCATATCCAAGTCTGCAGCCCTGACAGAGACCTCCTTCCTCACGTGGTAGGGCACATTAGTTCTTACAGACTTCTTTCTGGAGTCTTCTAAGGATGGACAATCTTTCTTCCAGAGACTTCCAATGTGATCCTATGAGCAACTTGCCGGCTGTCCTGAGAAGGGCACTCACAATCCTTCCCCAGCTCGTTCCCCCCAACCCAGCCCTGCAGTCCTTCTCCCTCCTTTGCAACTCCTAGTCTGTTTATTTTTGCTATTACAGTAGCAAACTGAATCACTCCACAAACAGATTAGGTAAGCACTAGATGCAGCAGGAATACGCAGAGAGGGGCAGGAAAAGGGAGCAAAATTATCCCTTTTGGCAGCAAGCTATTAAAGTAGTTCAGCATGACTCAGTTTCATCCTCATCCTATTCCTTCCTTACCTAATGGACAATGTGATTGTTCTTAATTTAAATAGGCACTGTTTCCCTTTCATAGATACAGATTTTTGTATTTCTCTGGCTAAAAAAAAAAATAGTATCTGATTCAAGAGTAAGAACAACTCCTTGTTTTTGATAACTTTCACTTCTGGTAACTCAAAGTATGCTTAAACACAAAGTAATTTACACTAAAGTTTGTATGTTACATCAAACTATGCATTAATAAAATGTTATAGAAGTGTCCACATTATGTCAATTACACTTAACATTCCTATCTCTGGGGCAAGATGAGCTATAACAAAAGTAATTTTACTACTTTGGGGCAACAGTTTCCACCCTAGGAACTTTTTAAAAAAATCAAGCTTACATCATCACTGTAGAAGAGCATTTTTCATAACTAAGAACTAATCATATGAACATTTAAGATGCAAACAGTGTGACTCATTACTAGCTCTTGAGAGAGACTAACACAATAGCAAACAAACAACTAGAAGTGCTTTAAGGATAGTTAAAAACTGGATATGGCTTGCTGGGGCTAGGCAACTTCAGAGATACTCTGCCAAACTCCCCGCTGGAGCACATTAGTTTTTTTTTTCTTCATATTGATGACAGCCACTATAGGTGACTACAGAGCAGGATCCTCTTCAGAGCTGCAGGAACAAGAGCAGCTAGCTGAATCCATTACGGTATGGAGAATAGCTCTCATCTAGCATGCAATTTAATAGTCAAGTCCAATACATACCGTTTTATAACTGCAATTGGTCACACAGGAGCATTACAGATTTGGGAGCATTGGCATATTTCAAAAAAATAATGATGCTGTATGAGCTGTGATAAAATGTGAGCGAAATAAAAAAGTACATCTGCCAACTGGCAGCATAATCTTTGCAGTTAAACAGCTGAGGATTTGCAAAAGAATCACTGAGAACAGTTTTGGGAAGAGTCCAAACAATACACCCATGTCAGAGAGCAACAACAGGGCACTAGGTACAGCAAGAGCGTGTAGTTTTTTATCCATGAGAGGATTGTGACTTAGGAGAACTCAGCTAAGCAACCAGATTACTTAAATGCAATTCCACAGTACTTGAGGCTAAATTTTGCAACACTATAGTAACAAAGTGAGTGGAATCCTCAAAGCACTTGGAGATCATTTGCCCACAGGACTGGATAACAATCCTGAAAAAGCATTTTAAAAAATAAGTTGAAAAACAAAGGCAAAATCACAAAGCCTAAAAAATTGTCTTTGGAGAACAGTAAGTTAAGTCCTATGTTTAATTTAAGATGAACAGGTAAATTGACATAAGGCCCTTCAGAAACAGATGGAGTAAGATTAAAAGCAACACTATCAGGACTGGTATGCTAGTATTTTTATGAAATGAGCTCTTCAGTTCAAAACATCCCCATCATACCATGAGTAAGCTCAACTCAGAGTTGCTGCTACAAAGATTTGTCCAGGCACTAGCCTAAAACAGGACACTAATGTGGAAACATTTCTATTTAGAGTACATTCCTTAGGACAGAAATTCACGTATGTGAAGAGCAGCCCTTCTCCGCATTACTCATCCAGACCAGTTGTAGATTTGCCAAGTCTGAATGACGTACTTATCACTGTGTCTTTGGCAGGGGACCTGGGAGCCTTACTGAGAACTGTGAAGACACATCCAGCAAGCCTGTCAAAACAAGGACTGTTCATACATAGCTAAGAGGATGAGACAGAACCACTCTCACATGACTTCTGCAGTTGCACCAGAAATCCTTGGAAACAGTTGCAAGGCATTAAACCAGCTCCTTGCTTCACTGTAGGAGGATGCCAGCTTGACAGGATCTTAAGCTTCTTCTAAAGCAAAAGTAATGCGCTTCATCTTTGCAAAAAGGCAGCATCCCTGTTGGTGGGATGCAGTTTCCTACTGTTACCACTTAGAGCTGGCACCATTTGTCTGCTCAGCAAGTCTTGCACATCAATGCTGGTTCCACACACATCACATGGGTAGCACTGGTTCCACAGCATGATAAATCCGTTGTTCAGGAGGGCAACATGGCAGGATAAAGGATGAATGAGTGCTCTTTTGCTTGTTTATGTTACAAATGCAGCTTTTCTGAAGCCTGTAAGACACATCTAGCCACTCCTGGAATACCTCCAAGGCCACAAAAATTATAATTTACTGCCAGGCAGGTGTGCTACCCTCTAGTCAAAACACCACCACCACTCTTGGCTTGTGGACACGCTGCAGAGCAATTGGCTATAGAAGCTGGTTCTTCTGCTTTTCTCTCTTTAATGTCAACAGATGTTTAGAAGTCTGCAATACGTCAAGTTCATTCAACAGCAAGGATATTGAGTGCTCCCTTAGAGCATGGTGATGAGGATTCTTTTCCAGGTGTGAAAACAAGTTTGTTCCATTCAAATCAATGATAGTGTCATGATCTACCAGTACTGGGCAGGTACTGCAGCCAGCTGGTTGTCTGCATGAAGTGGGTAGTCCCAGCTGTGTTTCAAACAGTACAAGTCAGATGTTAGGCACATCTGCAGAGAAGGACATCTCTGAACATACAAGGGGCCTTAATTACAGATATCTAGGAAGCCTGGTAGCCCAAATCATGCATTAGTAGTTTTTAAAAATACCTGGGATTAGTTTGTTTAAAATTAGATGGCTCAGGATTTAGAGAGGCCTTGCTCAGACTAAGTTCTGCCCACATCTTTTAACAAACCTTTTCCATGAATGCAATAGAATTCAAATGCCAGGTCTAAAAACCTAGGTTCAGCCCCCACCACCAGCTTCCACCAAATGAAGTTCATCTCCTGCCTATGGAAGATGCAAAGGCACATTCCCAGATAGGTGCTATAGCTCTTGAGATTTAACTCATCAGGAGAAATCTGATTCCCTGTCAGCCATGAAAGCTTCTTCATAGATCAAAACTTAGGAACACCAGGTTTAAGTCCTGTGCACCTGTAACCAGCAAGCTCCTTTCTTAGCACTCTAGTTTTGCATACACCATCCTGTAGCACTAACTCTCCCCACAATGAGAATTAGCCTAGGGTGAAGCAGCATCTAACTTTCAGATACTAATTTGTCTAAAGTTTAGGTAGTGTTGAGCTCTACAGTGCAAGCTGTTAAGTTCTTCTGTGGATCTAGCACATAGAAGAGTCTTGTCTCCCAACCTTTGTCTTGTCTATGAAAAATTGCTTCTTTGAATACATGCTTTCCTAAAGAGGTCAGCATCTTCCAGCATATTGTCAGGTAGTGTTTGGACAGGCTTTAAATAGCACAGGGCTAGGAGTCACATACTAAAAATATTATCTACAAAAAACCCGTTCTATCATTAAGTCTCCTAACACTATGCTCAAAGCTAGTTCACAAAAGATGCAATCCAGCTTCTGACAGTACCCTTCCGCTCCCTGTCAGAACTGGGGACATGACCAGTTTAAGCCTGAAAACTGTTCTACAATGATTGTGTTAGTAAAGTATTTATTTTTCAGGAATGTATTTTCAAATACGGAAAAACCACTGGTGTGTTCAACTCCATTCATTAAAAGGATTTTTTTTTTCTTTTAATTACTTCATGAACGGGGAAGGAAAACAGTTTGTTTTGTATTTTCCCCAAGTACTTCAAGCACAAAGCAGCATATTCCAAATCACCCAGGATCTGAACTCCCAGAGATTTTCAGTAGGAGCTGCAACCCTCATTTTTTAAAATCCTACCCTAAAATAATCCTGTTGTCAGTGTCTGCACAACTTAAGACATTTTTCTACTCAAGGATATTAATAAAACTATCATTATTTCTTCGAGATCAATTTCTGAAAAAAATAAAGTGCTTCATAGTTGAGAAAATGAGGATTCCTCTAGAGTTCATGTTTTATAATTGTGATATTTTTTTTTTTCCCTCCATCCACTAGAAAGATATTTCCATTGTTAAGAACTTAACTTCCAGGTTCAAATAAGCAGCTGTTCTACATTTGGGACTATGCACCTCAAAACATAGAAAACCACTTTACAATAAATTGAAGTTTTCTTCACTGGCCCATTCCAAAAGAATATTCCATGCAAGTCAGACACACCTGCCATCAGCATCTCAAACACTGCTATTTGGAAAGGATGTGAAGTCAGCAGGCAGTAAGGATTCAGATTTGCACTATTCTAACTTAAAAGTTTAGATAAGAACAAGTACAACTCAGAGAAGTTTAGGATCTAAGTGATACCTTTAAATTATACATTAATTGTCAGAATTAAGCATTTCAGTCCCAGGACACTCCTTCAAGTGCTTAATACAGTAATAAGTTCATAAGCTGCAAGTTTTGGGGAGGAGAAAAATATCATAGATCTTCAGAGTAACAAAAGTCCTTCTTGCTGTCCTGACTCTGAAGTCCTCTCAGTTGAAGTGATACACTTACCACATGTGGGAGAATTTTCAAACTCTATACAGCTCACAGGAACATCATGATTTATGTTTAAGCCACTTAGCAGAAGCAGAGTTGCTACTAAATCAATCTGTATTTTCTTTCCTCACAGGAAGTTCGTCAGATTCTGGTGAAAAGCCCCATATCCAGACGAATTTCAGCAGGAGCTACGCATATGTTCAGCTTCATATTTGCTTTGAATGTTCTCACAGTCTCTACCTTCATGCAAGATATTTGGATTCTCATGATAAGGATTTTGACATCATTCTTAAAAATTGCTCAAAAAATTTAAGTTGTATGTTTTACAGACAACCTGCATATTTTCTCTGGGGGAAAAAGCAGGTATGTTTATAACAAGCAAAATTAAGACTCAACATTGATCAGCTGTTATAAGGGAAGGCCCCACATGTCCTCCTGGGTGGTGAACACAGGAGGATCAGGAAACTTACCAGATCTGCATGGCTTACCTCTAAGATCAGCCTTCCAGAAACCAAAATTCTTCTGTCTGACCCCCTAAATGTATCACTTTTCCTAGAGGTGAATCTGAAAGAAAGCTATAAATATGGTTTTGCTAAATGTGCTTAAATTGTCTGTTTATTTCAAATAATCCTCTTTATAGCTATAAATTTGATTGAAGTGCTATCACTCACACAATCTCCCTGAATAGGAGGATGTTAAAATTAGTTCAACTTCCAGATAATTGCTGTAACAACCACATCTCACTAAAGCTGGTCAAGAACCCTAGAATTTCTAATTCATTTAATTATCCAGAATTGGCAAGTGTCTTAATTTAGAAGCAGAATTTGTTTTAAAATTTAGACTTTAACAGAAAATGGTATCTAACGACAATCAAAACAAGTCTTTTATTTCCTTTGAGAAGTATAGTCCAAATATACATTTACAGGAAAAAAAGTGATTCTCAGTTTCATTTTTTTGCTTTATCTGCAAGAAAGCTGACTTTGCAGAAGGTTACAAGAAAACAGATCTACAGTAACGTAAGAAGATATATTATCAATATGAACTATAATCTTCAACTTAAGAGCCTGAAAAATGTTACAGCTTGACTATTTCAAGTTATTTTAGATGATTTTAGAAAGGGATGAATCTTCTTCCTTTGCTTAATCTCACAAGCAGTGCTTTATTTTCCTATCCATACCCAGAAATGTTTCAGTGCTGTCATAACGGATTGAACATCTACTTACTTACATGCAGACAAATTACCTTCTACACTTAATCAGATTTCTTAAACACTTCAACTGTAACTCTGCTATGCACACCAGTAGTTACTAGTATTTTAGGATAAACCACATAATAGTTTCTACAAAGGGGTAATGTTTTTCAAAATGCTGTTGTAGTCCACTGTCCAATTCAGGAACTTGTTTTGAGAAAGTCAAATAAAACAGCTGTGAGCCCAAGAAATACAATTTCTATGCAGAAGATGACATCATCTGAAGAGTTATGTCTACACTGATCATCCAGAAGCAAAACATGAGCATTGAAAGGTTCATTAGTTTTCCGCTTAAATTGTCACATTATCTGAGCATGAAATTACCGTTCTACATGGCATGACTCTGGTACAGGTACACTCTACCTAGAAGTAGATTACTGTTTTCAGTGCAAAATTTCAAGTCCACACTGAAATCTTTTCCTGAAGTCAAAGCAAAAATTACAAAAAAGTAGCAGATGTTTCTTTGCACTCTTTACTAGGAAAGGCTTTTCACTTGTTTCTGACAATCAGCAGGAAATCTGCTGCATACTGCCAGCTTTCAGCTAAGAAATAAAACAGACTATTACAGGCTTTATTGTAGTTATGATTTGTAACTAGATAAATCACCAATCGCCATAGAACAAGCAGCAAGATGAAGACCCATTTGGCATTTGTTGCTGCTGAATTCTATTAAACATTCCTGGTGACCATGGTTTATGCTTGAGGTGTCAGCAAGATTTAAGGCTCACTAGTGTCTATATGTTTGTCATGGTTTAATCCCAGCCAGCAACTAAGCCCCACACAGCTGCTCGCTCACTCCCTCCCGGTGGGATGGGGGAGAGAGAATCAGAAGGGTAAGGGTGAGAAAACTCGTGGGTTGAGATAAAGACAGTTTAATAGGTAAAGCAAAAGCTGCGCACACAAGCTAAGCAAAACAAGGAATTCATTCACTGCTTCCCATTAGCAGGCAGGTGTTCAGCCATCTCCAGGAAAGCTGGGCTCCAGCACACTAACAGTTACATGGGAAGACAAACACCATAATTCCGAACATTCCCCCCCTTCCTTCTTCTTCCCCCAGCTTTATATACTGAGCATGATGTCATATGGTATGGAATATCCCTTTGGTCAGTTGGGGTCAGCTGTCCTGGCTATGCTCCCTCCCAACTTCTTGTGCACCTGGCAGAGCACGGGAAGCTGAAAAGTCCTTGACTAGTGTAAACACTACTTAGCAACAACTAAAACATCAGTGTGTTACCAACCTTGTTCTCATACTAAATCCAAAACACAGCACTATACCAACTACTAGGAAGAAAGTTAACTCTATCGCAGCCGAAACCAGGACAATGTTCATGAGCCTCCAGCATGGTAGAAGCTGACTAGAAAAGTACAACAACAACAACCACCTAACTTAAGCCAGGTCTGACAATAGCACTACACCTGTTCAGAAGTTTTGAAAGCTCACACTACAGAGACAGATTTAGAATATCATTCATATAATCAAACCAGTGAAACAATTCTGATGCCTTTTTAAGTGACTTTAGTCCAGAAAATTGAGATCTCTGAAGACTCAGTTGAAGATGTTAGATGTTTGCTTACAAGGTAGAAGACTGTATTATAACATGACGGGAAAGTTCAAATTTGCTCTAAAACCTGCAGAAAACTCTGGACTATCATTTCATAGCTAACAGCTAAATGAGTGAATTATTTCAATCATACTACAAGTGCTGCCACAGCAAGGATAACTTTGTGAAAAGTTATTGTTTTACTTGCAAGCATTTTATTGAAGACAGCACAAGAGTCAACTAGGAAATAATATACTGGAAGTTCTGTTTCTTAAAGTTCCTGCAAGTATTGATCAAAACCAAGTATTTTAAGCCAGGGCTATCATAAATTTCACTGCTAGTTTTCTTTACTGGTGATACTGGATATACAAATTGAGTTGGTAAGTGCATCACACAATAAGCTTTGAAACCACCTCTAGTTCATTTTAAAGGCACAGTTAAATGTCAAATTTCCATCACATGAAGTGTTGATTAGAGATGAATTCTTGAGTGTATATTCATTAAAATTACAGTAATGCATACAAAAATCTTTTAAAGCCTTGTCAGTCAAATGGTTCACTGAATTCCTGAGAAACTTTAGTGAGGCTGTGGCAGCTGAAGAATAATTCTGATTATAAATGCTGACAGTTATTTACTGCTTGTGTGACAGAGGGTGACAACAAATGTCTGAAATAACTTTTGAACTCTCATGCAAAAGCCCACTTCTTGCTAGCTGCAACTAGCAATGGGCTGGCTGTAAATCTGGTTAACACCTGGATTAAAAAAAGTGGTACTTACTGAATCCTCCAATTAAAGAGAAGAGACAAAGCCACCAATTCAAGAACAGATCATTTTATTTCTGCATATAGACTATTTAGACAGGAAGCAGGACTGGATTGGGAAGAACCTGGAAATGAAGAAAAGCCTGGAAACAGGGGAGACCTATACCAACATATACCTAGCGACAGGCCAGGCATCTTGGCCAGTGACTCCTAAGCCTGCATGCAACATGCAAGCAGCTACGTGGCATGAAACCAACACCTTCCTGCTAATCTTCCCCAGACAAGCAGCGATCTCCCCAATGAAAAGTTAAGATAGAATGGGTACAATTCTGTAAATTTGGGTATTGCAGCCCAATCTTACACCCAGAAAGATTAACAAACAAATCTGTACATAGTACAGCCAAAGGAAGAAGTGATAATTATCACTGGTTAAAGTGAAGATGAAATATGAACAAAACCCACAAAAAAAAAAGAGAACATCTGAGCAGTTAACTTCATTTAAATGAGCTCATGTAAGTTTTCCTCCAGGACATGCACAAAGAAGTATAACTTCTTGATACCCTCTGGATGCAGCTTCTAGACAGTCAACATCAGGTTCCACCTTCCACTTGAGTTACTTGAACTTCTTATAAATAATTCCTTGCAACTTTCCCCAATAGTCATGTTTAAATAGCGTTCAGCTAATTCTAGTCAAAGGAAGCTCAGACTGCCTAGTCAAGTTTTAGTACCTACTATCAGTGTTTGAATACATTTCTGTCCTTTCAAACATCTCATTGGTAGCAAGGTGATTGCTATTAGTTGAGCAGACTTTACTGCATATTTGCAGCTTATGATCAAGCTACAACATCAGACATTCTTCCAGGTTGCCACATAAACATGTATATTATTGGAGCACCTGGCACAGAAGGCTTACTTCAGTTTTGTTTGTTCCTGTCCAAACAAAGAGTCCAAACATCAGTTCCCTGTGTTCATGCATTAACTAAGCAACTCACCTAAGACTTCTTGAAATACTGAAACTGAATTAAAATTCAGAAGTTCCTGAGAGCCTGCTGTTCTGAAATACTGCAGGAGGAGGCAGACTGGTTTTGAAATAACTGAACAGAAACCTGTCAGTTTTAAGATTTAGCAAACATGTAAGCAGGACATTATATTAATTACCCCACATTTCAATAATTAGCAATTAGTCTTATAAAAAGATTACCTAAGTTACATTTCCATGTGCTTACATGGACTATGATTTCCCTCAGGTAGCATGAGAAGTTTTAAAACCTGTACTTGTAAACATTTTCTCTTTCAGAGTCTGTCAAAGGATATCTGAAGATATTTTTCAACCTTATAAATAGAGCTCAGTAACTATATAACTAAAATAACATTACTTTACAAAGACAACATGAAAGACAAAAATATTTATGATCTATGTTTATATAAACATATTGGCTTGTAAACAAGTTAACAATATTTACATTAAATATTGAAAGAAAATTTCAAACTAGACAATTTGCATTAAAGAGAAAAATAAGTTAAAAATTAGTCACAGCTTCATTATTCCATTGGTTATTACTAAGTCAGGCACCTGGAAGTTTCAGAACTGAACTGTACTAAAACACTGCAACAATGCTGAATTATTGTCATTTACACTAATGATTTCCTTTGATAGAGCAAAAGCCACCTCATAGTTACCTGAGGATTCCCATGGTAACTCAGTAGGGGTAACAGTATGAAAAAGACTTGTTCTTCACAGACTGGGAACTCACCACTTAAGTAGATGTTTTTGGCATACTTTAAGGACAGTCTCTTGTTAGCTATAATTTTATATGGGAATCCCAGAAATGCCAGCAAAACTAATGCAAAAGTTAAGTCACATCCTTCTGAAAGTGTAAACCTAATCCCAATCTTTCTAGCAATGTTTATACCAGCTGTTTTCCAAGATTTTAGCTAGTTTTATTTATGAGCTTGAATAAAAAAAGTCCTACAAATTAGGCATGAAAGTATTTAAGAAAACTTAAGTTAACAGAAAAGCATCATGAATTATGAAATAGTTACAATAGTTCATCAAATTATACACCAGAAAGTTACATATATGTTTAACCATAAACCAATATTTTCTATATATTATTCAAACCCAGCTTCAATATGTGTTCTGATATAACAGTGATACTCAGAAAGTGATATTCAGTTTTTTACCCCGTTAAGTGAGTACACTTATTTCCTCTATTTTTACAGGTGCAAGGATGCTTATTTGGATACCAACTCCACATGGGTATGACTTTCAACATAACTTTAAATTACATTTTTCCATCTTGAAGGCAAAAGGCTATCAACGGTAATAAACAGACAGTTCGTCATCACTCATGTCTGAATCATCTTCATCTACTTCACCTTCAATGACTGATTTCTTGCCTTTGCAGCATGAAACAATTAATCCAATTAAAAAGACCTGTAAATTTAACAGAAGTAGTAAAAGTTACTATTATTCAATTAAGGGGCATACAAGGGCAATACATGCAAAACTGAATGGCAGTGTGGTAATGCAAATGATTTAATGACAGCTACTGTAAGTTATCCAACTTGATTCAGCAATCTCTATAATCAAAGTACTTACTGCAATGAATGCCCAGTTCCCAAAGTAATAGGCAGCACTGAAGAACCAAAATTTATGAAGAAAGAGGTACGTCCGTGTAACAATGCACTGATCTAAAAGAAAAGCAAGCAGTACTGATTAACACAGAACAAATAAACATCAGCTAATTCCAATTTAAAGGATAATGATTCAACAGTTTTGGAGAGTATTTAGCTCTGAAGAACAATTACACCCCATTGTCCATGAGTGCTGGTCAGTTTTTAAGAACTACCTTTCAGAGGCACAGGAGCAGGCAATTCCACTGTGTCGTAAGTCAAGCAAGTGGAGCAGAAGATCAGCTTGGCTGAACAAGGAACTCCTCATGGAGCTCAAGAGAAAAAAACTGTATGATCTCTGGAAGCAAGGTCAGGCTTTGCAGGAAGAGCACAGAGCTGTGGTTTGTTTATGCAGGGAGAAGACACAACAGGCCAAAGCTCAATTAGAGTTGAAACTGGCCAATGTTGCTTCAGATAACAAGGGCTTTTTTAAGTATGTTAATAGCAAGAGGGGGTCTAAAGAAAACATTGGAGCAATATTTGTTGAAGATGGTCGTCTGACTAATAGCGATGAAGAAAAAGCAGAGGCATTCAATGAGTTTTTTGCCCCAGTCTTTAATAATATTGATAGACCTTGGACTGCCCGGTCCCCTGAGTTGGAGGACCCCAAGTGTGGGAACAGTGACTTTCCATTTTGTGGACACTGAAATTGTAAGGGACCAGCTGTATCAGCTGAATGTTCACAAGTCCATGGGGAATAATGGGATTCATCCCAGAGTTCTAAAGGAGCTAGCGGATGTTACAGCAGGACCCCT
The DNA here is from genome assembly GCA_030449065.1 of Oceanodroma leucorhoa. Taxonomy (NCBI): domain Eukaryota; kingdom Metazoa; phylum Chordata; class Aves; order Procellariiformes; genus Oceanodroma; species Oceanodroma leucorhoa. The sequence goes on from JASVER010000001.1 coordinate 1,841,964, forward strand.
CTTGATCAGTTATCACATGTCTTGGTAGTCTGGGGAGGTCCCTGCTGACTGGAAGCTAGCCAATACTACTCCCATGTACAAAAAGGGCGTGAGTGAAGACCTAGGGAACAACAAACCTGTTAGTTTAACCTCAGTTCCTGGAAAAATTATGGAGAAGATTATACTGGGTAGTATTGAAAGGCATTTAAAGAACAATGCAATCATCAGGCATAGTCAATACGGCTTCACAAAGGGAAAGTCCTGTTTAACCAATTTGATGTCCTTCTATGACAAGGTCACCCACCTAGTGGATGAAGGGAAGGCAGTGGGTGTATTTTTTCTGGATTTTAGTAAGGATTTTGATAATATCCTTCACAGCATCCTTCTGGACAAGTTGTCCAACCATGGGATAAGCAGGTTCACGGTGCACTGGGTGAAGAACTGGGTGAAGGGCAGAGCTCAAAGGGTTGTAGTGAATGGGGCTACATATGGCTGGCAACCAATCACCAGCGGTGTTCCTCAGGGTTCAATTCTAGGGCCAGTCCTGTTCAATATACTTAACAACGATCTGGATGCAGGCGTTGAATGCACCATTAGCAAGTTTGCTGATGATACCAAACTGGGAGGTGCTGTTGACTCTCTTAAGGGACAAGAAGCCTTGCAGAGAGATCTAGATAGATTGGAGCATTGGGCTATGATTAATGGGATGAAACTTAACAAGTCCAACTGCCAGATTCTGCACCTATGTTGGATTAACATCAGGCACAGGTATAAATTGGGAGAGGAGTAGCTGGAGAGTGGCCCTGCAGAAAGGGATCTGGGGCTGCTGGTCAACAGCAGTCTCAATATGAGTCAGCAGTGTGCCCTGGCAGCTAAGAGGGCAAACCGCAGCCTGGGGTGCATCAAACACAGCATAACCAGCCGGGCAAAAGAGGGGATTATCTGGCTGTATTCAGCATTGGTGCGGCCTCACCTTGAGTACTGTGTGCAGTTCTGGGCCCCACAATTTAAGAAGGATGTGAAGGTCCTTGAATGCGTCCAGAGGAGGGCAACAAAGCTGGTGACAGGGCTGGAAGGAATGTCCTATGAGGAGCAGCTAAGGACTCTGGGCTTGTCTAGTCTGGAGAAAAGGAGGCTGAGGGGCAACCTCATTGCTCTCTACAGCTTCCTGAGGAGGGGATGTGGAGAGGGAGGTGCTGAGCTCTTCTCCCTGGTATCTAGTGATAGAATGCGTGGGAATGGTTCAAAGCTGTGCCAGGGGAGGTTTACAGAGGACATTAGGAAGCATTTCTTTACTGAGAGGGTGGTCAAACACTGGAACAGGCTTCCTAGAGAGGTGGTTGATGCCCCAAGCCTGTCAGTGTTTAAGAGGCATTTGGACAATGCCCTTAACAACATGCTTTAACTTTTGGTGAGCCCTGAAGTGGTCAGGCAGTTGGACTAGATGATTGTTGTAGGTCCCTTCCAACTGAAATATTCTATTCTAAATCAAATTTACTCTCCTCTACCTAAAAGGTATACAAGAGGAATATTTGTTATGGTAGAGTGAATGTGAAAACAGGTATCACTAAGCTAAGAGTTACACAGGTAACCCCATTACTATTGGGTACAATTTATCCTACAGATGTGTCAATTATTGTCTGTTCTGACCCTAATTACTCACCTCCCATTTTAGATAAACTGTAGCCATAAAAAGGAGATACAAAGCAGATTCTTTACTAAAAACCAGGTTTCAGTACTTTGAAAAAATGTCTCTGTACCAGGATTGCGTAAGTTTTGTAAAAATCAAAGTCAACTACAATGTTGAGTCATGTAGGCAAAAACCCCACCACATGCTATCTTTTGTGACCCAGACAGCAGAGGGCTTCTTTGTACCCTGACAGTACTGGTTTCATCTTACTCCTTCTCTAACACCATAAATGCAGACACATCTAAAAATACTTAGTATTCTTCGCCATTACAAAGTGGCAGATCTTAACAGAATTAAGAATCAAATTGTCAAGGCATTTTTAAGACTGCAGACAGGTAGCATGCAGGCTTGTATGGGACACAGCCTGTAACATTCCAGAGGTCATGGCAGAGGGCAGCCAGCAGGACACGCGAGCCAGCTGATCAATCTCTCCTGTGCAAGGAGGGGTGCACTGAGTTCATGCTAAGGTATAACGTGATCTTCTGTTTTTCTCATTTACTATGCTTCAAAACCCACCTAAAGCCCGTTTCAGAGCAGAAATTTGTATCTAAACAATTCGAATGCTAGAGAAAGTAAGCAACCCAGAATTTTCCTGTTCGTCCCTCAGTTCTGACCCCAGGTTTGGAAATACCCCCTAGGTGCAGTCGAAGTACAGACTTCCCACCTCCTAAAGTTTGAGTGATATGCTGCTTCTCCTATAGTTTAACTTTTAGCAGCCATCTAACAAGCTGACAATCATCAGCTTCCAAAGGTAAATATATTATTTAAAGATTCAATTTCCAAATTAGATAACTGCTGCTTTAACAATACCACGTACTATAGCTCACTGTTTCCTGGGGAAAGGAAAGTTCGGAGTTAAGGATAGGTCTTTTTCAGGAAGGTCTGCTGCTTGACCTTGCCAAGATGATCCCCCCCAGACTAAATCCCTACAGTGTCTAGAATGATTGTATCTAAGTAGAGAAACAACTCCATTCCTTCAACAGTTCTCCGACGACTTACACTTGATAAAACTAACAGAATAATTTAAAATACTAAGTTAAATAACACTTTATGCAGCAGGCTGACTTCTGCAATCTATTAATGTCAGCAAACTATCAGTATCTATCGTATCAGCAAACAAAAAAAGTTAAACTGGGATTTCACAGCCACTAGACACAAGGAATACAGCACACAACTAGGCACATTCTGCAGATAATTAAAGTGAAAAACAGCTTGATTAGAGAAAGCATGCTTCTCCAATAACACATACAGAGTGAAAGCACAAGGAAGGAATTTGGCTGAATTAATCCTTCCTGGTTTTCCAGACTAAATCTCAATTATGCAGCAAAAACCAATTCCTGCTGCCCCCCACCCCGTTAACATCAATAGTACTTACCCTACAAAAGAAGAAAAAAAATTGTAAAAGTAGCAAGCACACTACTCAACATTCCATGCTAGCATGACATATCCATAGAAAAGGTGAAGTTTCTGATAAAGTAAGAAATGCCAGTAAAATGAAGATGCTTCATAATTGCAGATAGTATTGTCAACACCATCTGCAGCTCTCCAGCTGGTTACTTGAATCAAAAAACAGCTAAAAGACTTTCAGATGGCTCTCTACAGCAATTGGATTAAATAGATGATGGTAAATATTTTAGAACAGTTTGACCTTGAGAAAACATTTCTATGGAATGTGTCACAAGTTCAACTAACTATATTTTAGTGGTTCCTTCTGAACAAGATATTACCAAATAGGCTGACATAACATGACATTTTTAATCAACTTATTCCTCCATATGACATAATTTAGAATAAGTTATAATAACCTAAATTAAGATAGCTACTTGTTATCCAGAATGATCATTGTGATTATTACTGACATATCTTGATCTCTTGGAACAAAAAGTATACGTGAAAAGCTACCAAGCCTCCGATACATAACTGCCACCACTTTAAGAATAGAGCATATTATGTAGTGCTGACCAAGCAAAGCCCAACAGCCAGGACTCAAGACAAAACAATTTTTTAAACAAAGGATGACAAGTGCTAATAGCCACCAACTACCTCAAGGGTCAACTATATCTTACTTCAAGTCCACTGATGAAGTTTTTCATTCTGGTGAATTAGAAAACTCTTAGGCTCAATGTACTAGTATTTTCAAACAAAGGCTTCTTCTGAGAAGTGAATTAGCTAGTTTAAGATGAATTACAAGGATAAACAAATCTGTTGATAAACAAATCTTAAAGCCTAAAAAGTCATTTCATGCACTGAAAACTCAAATTATGAGAACTTGTTTACAGATAACGCAGTCCGTCTTTTCTGCATCTCAAAATACAGTGAGCTTTCACAAAAGCGTTTAGAAGGAAAGAGTTTTAGGGAAGAATTACAAATTGTTGTGAACAACATTATTCAAAAACACTGGCATTCTTTGAGAGTCAATACCAAAGTGCACACTTGTTTTACCTTTTCATTAATCAACTGGACAATGAAATAGATATCATCTGTAAATCTGTTGATCAAACTGTGGAGAAGTGGGGAGTAGAGGCCCAACACACTAGATGGTAAGATTCAGAGGGAGCTTATTTTTCCAGCACCTTGAAATAGTCCTCAAAGTTTATCAGAGACAGAAGTCCTGCACCTGGAACAAAGTGACACCATGCAACAGTGTAGGCTGAGGGTTGACCAGATACAATGCAACTTTGCAGAAGGTGACCTCATGTACCAGTAGGCAAACAGAACCAGTGCTCATCTGCAACTCAAAAGCGTGAAGCCTGGCATTCAGTTACAAACACGAGTACAGCCAACATGTCCAGGGAAGTGATCGCTTCCTTCTACTCTGACTGGAACTGCATCTGCAACAGTGCCATTTTGGGCACCAGTAAGAAAGAAGCATTGACATACTGCAGCAAGTCCAGTGGAGGACCACTGCAACAGCTAAAGCACATAGCATACAACGAAGATGTGTTTGTTCAGCTTGGAGTAAAGGTGCTGGCAGGTGTGTCTTACTCCTACCTCTGCTAGCTAGTGGGAGCCTACAAAATACAGGGCGAGATTCTTCCTAGACCTGCGCAACAGAAGGACAACAGATGGAGTTGCAGCAAGAAATATTCCTATTAGATAACAGGAGAAGCTTCACCATCAGCATAGTTAAACATTGAAGCAGGCTACCCAAAGAGGTTTCAGAATCTACAACTGTGGAGACACTCACAACTGGATGGACCTGAGCAACCTGCTCCCTTGACCCTGCTGGGTGGTTGGACCAGGCTACCTCCTGAGGTCCTGTGTCTGCTCAAAATCCTTCCAATTCACATTACATGAAGGTAGATACAGGAATAACACAGATCTAACACCAAACATGGTATTTTGGATGGAAAACCCAAACTGAGAATAAGAATGTCATCCACAGACAGATGAAGTTTACATGCCCAATTTCAAGCAAAACCTAGTTTTGCTTAAAATATACTCAAAGCTACTTCCAAAGGAAAACCTGCAGCTTTACTGTGCTAGAATGTAAAAGCATTGCATATTCCAAATCCTAAAAGCACTGAAGGCATGGCTTCAGGTATCCAAGACCACCTAGTGTTTCATACGGCCCTGTTGCCAATCATTCTAGAGCTGTGTGGCAAAAAGCAGTTGCTGCTTGCAGTTCAACTTGCAACTTGAGCTTCAAGAAAGGGTTTGATGTGTTTCTAAACTTAAATTATACAGCAAATTCCAAAAGAGATTTCACCTGGGAAAGCATAATTAAGGGGAAACTTGCATTTCTTCCTTACAGACATTACTTATGGGCCTGCATCTGGCCTGTGCCCCTACTCACAGTTTAAATCACCTAACTTGGATAGGAACATTTATATGGGATGACGGTTAATGCACACCTTTGGTATCTCGGATGCAGCAGCACTTCAATAGCTGTAGGCTTTTGTTGATTTCCAGATATTATTTCTCATTGTGCTACTGCAATATGATGACACACCTATTTTACTATTTGTTGCCATTTCTGTATGCTTCATTTGGGTTACGTGACTTAAGACAAGCAGCATCTTGTATCACAGAACAAACATTCCTATAGGCCACATCAGTTCTACATCACAATAAAACAAGTCAACTGCCTCTAAATTGTTTTTAAAGATCCACATATTTCCTTACTATGGCTTTCCTGCAACAAAGCTAAAATGCATTTTGACAAGGAGTAAACAACTAGAGCAACAACAGTTCACTTTGGATGCTGTAACTCATGGAACACAGCTGGATAGACCACTCCTAAACACCTTCTAAAATGTTATCTGGCACCTGCAAGTAGTATCAATATTAATGTTTTTATTTGCCACAGTGTATCAGTATTTTAAACCAAGCAAGAAAAACACTAGGATTCCTATGAATTGAGCAGGTACAGGGCAAAGATTTCAGGCTTGAAAATGGACTCAGAGAAACATGTCTTTACTTAACAGAAATTAAGCAACAGCAGAAGATGAAGCAGCCTTTGGATTATTTTACTTGAAAGATCTATGATAGCAAGTGTTTTACTGGATGGTAGAGTGATTCCCAGATAGGTATGCCCCTTAAGCAATTCACTAAGGTAAACTAAGGGCTCTGACAAAGCCTTGTTATTCTTATAAAAGCAGCATTTTCTTTGCAGCAGGCTATGTAATGCTTTTTCAACCTTCAAAATAGAAGGAACTCCTTAATTGGATATCTCATCTTGGACAAGAAGAGTGTGTTGTAACTCAGACCACTTATGAAAGACTATGGAAATGTGTAAGACCCTCTGGCTGGCTACATGTGGCTACAGAGTACACAGAATAAGAGTCCTATTATTTCATTTTGTCTTGCAATTCAACATTTCACTAGGAAAATCGTGCAAACAGTTATAGTCAATTTACTGTAACTAAACTGACCCAAAAAGTTAAGTAACTTTGCGTGTACAAAGAAACTGCACAAGGAAGGTAATGGCCCACAAAAAAAAAAAAAGACACTTCAACTAAGAAACCCAGTGACACCTAATGGTGTAAGACCCATACAGCCATATTCAATATTCATCACTGCATAATGTCCAATTAATTTTTCCTCTCAAGAAGCAGCAACGCCTCCGCTTCCAGCAAAAATACCCACTGAGTGATCAGAATCCCTTTTGACGATCGGAGGGAAAGAGTGCTACAGTACTGTAAGCAATCCTGAGACACATGTACTGGTTTTCCCATTTATTAAAAAAAATTCACACACAAAACAGTGGAAATAAGCAGCAAATAATATAATTTAGAAAGAAATACTCTGCTAAAGATTGAAACCTTAAGAGACAGAATGTGGACCTGTTTCTAGTTGTGGCTTTGGTCACAGACCAAAGTGCTCAGATGGACAAGACAAAATAAGCTTCAGGAGTCTTCAGATACTAGCAGGTATATTAAAAGTTTTGTAATTACAAGTTTCACCTTTGCTCTTGTACCTATCTTCTTGCAACTTAACATCTTCATCCATATTTCTCTAAGTGTTAAGGTCACTCCAGGACTTCCAACGTCCACAGAAGTTTAAGACAGTATTTCATATACCACTTTCAAAGGTTTCTCTGGAAACAGATTCATGAAGTGGCAGTAAGAGCTGCCCCCAGCCACAAATGCAACATTTCTTTCTTTTCTTGTTGGCTAAACAGGGAAAAATATTACTATGTTCTTACTTGCCTGTTACTCAACAGTTTCTACAAAAGTGATTTTTCCTCACATTCTATTTGAGCACATCCCCCCTTGTTCCATATTCTTCTCTGCTGTGATATATATATACACACACAAAATTAATACTAGCCTCACAAAATTAATACTAGCCTCACAAAATTAATACTAGCCTCATTCAGCTGTTGAGCCTGTCTTTGCACTTACAATCCAGCCCCTCTGCTGCTGCTTCTCTGGTTTCACTAGCTAAAAATCAATCTGCTATACAATGCTTTTACAATTTTTGTTTGTGGCATCCCATACCAGTTCTCTCTTTCCTTCAGCTAACTTTTCCTAGAAATTGTTTAAATCTTCAAGTTGTTGCTCCTTCAGCTTTCACAATAATGCAAGTATTACAGAGGTTCACCATCACTTGCCTCAAGGTTAACTTTACAACAAATTTACACCTTTGATCCCTTATCAGGTTGAAAAGCATGTTGGAAAACATACTACTGGAATTGGTTCATTCACATATAGCAAGGATCTGAAAACATTTCCCAACCGGTTGTACGTAGCTACAATATCTCCCCATTTAGAGAGATGTGAATCACTAAGCTTACAGCATTTCAAGCTGAGAGCACTTTGAAGTACTACAGTGCACTACAGAAGCATGAGCATCAAATCACTTAGACGTTAAACAATAGGTTGCAGCTTTCTACAATCTTTTTGAATATAGGTCTAACATGCAAGCACAAAAAGCTGCATGCTGTTTCATCCCAGTTATTTTGGGGGTTTTTTGGGGTTTTTTCGGTTGGCTTGTTTTTTGATTTTTTGGGGTTTTTCTTTTGCTTAGCTGTAAGTGGTAGTGAGATGGCACCTAAAGGAGACCTATAGAAACCGAAAGTCTAGCTGGATAAAGTCTAGTTCAAAAACCTACTTTATTCAGCAAGAGCTGCTCAGTAGGTTTGAAATCAAATCCTACCAAAGGAGAAGATTCAGCAGGCTAAGGAGGAAGCAGGAACTTGGAAACCAGGGACTAATGAGGAACCTGGAAAAACTATTTGGGACAAGCTATTATTTAGAAGGCAAACTCTGCTTTATTTCAGTGACTCAAGCTACAGATAAGTGGCATCCAATACCTCATATTGCATATCTGCAAATGAAACCGAAACTTATATAAAACCAGGCAGCCAGAAAATGATGCAATCGATGTGTACCAAAAGTTACAAATCTGAATAACCAATAGCTATTTGCCGTTACTTTGCAGTACAGTAACTACTGCAGCAGTCATACAATTTCTTGATGATGACATACTATGAATGTTTACATTAAATGGCTCAAGAATCTGCAAGTCCCATCAGTGCAGGACTTCATAGCATAAGGAGGCTTCCAGTAGGATCCTCCAAGATTTTGTGCTGAAAGAAGAAGAAAAAAGTCACTAGTCAAAGTTTCTGAATGCTAAATAATGAGAACAAAGTCCTATTGAGCAATCTGGGTCACACAACCATTTTTTCCAACAGTCAAATTTAAACAAAGTGACATGTATGAACAGCAAATGCAGGATTTAGTTGCAGAAAAAGGGTACTAGATCTTACAAACAAGCAAGCACAAACAAGCTTTAGCTAAAGATCGGCAACAGTTCTCACCACTTCCCTCTATACATTCAAAGAGCCTATCAGTCCTCTTTTTGCCATTTTAGGTTTGGAGTTCATACTAGCACAGCTATGGCATTACATTGGAAAACTGCACCCAGCTGTAAGGTTTCTATTTTAGTTTGGTTACAGAGAATCCGAGAGGGTGCCAAGATTTGCATGTATTGACAGACTAGAGGAAAACCATTTAATGACATTCAAAGAGCTAAACCTGTTAAACTCATTTTTCGTAAGTTTAAAGGATGACTTGATTTCAACGTTTATTAAATACCTTCAAGTGAAGAAAATACTAATGCTACAAGGCCATGTGTATAGTGAAAAAGATACAACATTAACCAATGACTGAAATCTGAAGCCATGTTAATTCTAAACAGAGATAGTGTCCTTTTTCTACAGGGAAGCAATAAACCATTGGATCAACCTGCAGAGGGAAAAAGTGGTCTCCTTGTTTCTGTTGAAACTAGACACTTTTTGAAACACCATGTACAGTTTAGGTTAATTACAAACACTGGCCAGACACATTTGTACACCCGCCACATAATTGCTATTTCTTGCCTTTAAACCACTGACTTAAATTTGAACTTCTGCAAGAGATGTTTTTTGAGTCTCCCTTAAAAAATCTTATTTTTAAGTAACTAAAGGAAACAATTCTTATTTTAAAGACATAGCTATTGATAAACTTCAAAGACAATACCCTAGGGATGAACATGGATGCAAGACTCCAGAAAGCAAGCAGTCAATGGACAGCATCACCTATCATTTTCATTCTAATCAAAACACTTTCCATTAGCTACCTACCACATTTTCCAGTATCAGCTTGGTACAAGCTTCAACTTACGCTAACTCAGACTTCGTGAAACTACATTACAATACTTGACCTTCAATGTTAACCTCATTTTTGTCATGTCCTTTCTACTTGCCTCATACTGTCCTTAGCTGACCACTTAAGAAGGATGTCTGTCCTGTGTGAGAAGGACTCATTGTTCTCCCCATCCTGAGATCATGCTACATGGAAAAGAATTTGGAGGATGGGGAGAAAGAAGGTATTTTAACAGATTGATCTTGACCTCTTAATATCCTTACACAAAGTACCTCAGTATTTATAGCCAGCTAACACTCAAAGCAGCATTTGACAAAGTAGGGCAACTTTCAGTGCTGAAATGCCTTACTTATTCTCTGGAGAACAAAACCAGTTATAACTATCATTAAAGAGTCAAAAGACTCAATGCCAAATTCTTTTAAATAGGAAGTTGGACGTGAATTAGTGATTTTCTCATTGATGATGCTCTGAAAACAATGGCTTCCTTCCCATCTTTTCCCACCTTCTGCCTCCTTCAGACACATAATTTATGATACAGTTGACTGTAATCCAGTCAGGTTTCTCTCTCACAGTTCAGACAGGATTTGCCCAGTCTAATGACATTCATTCAACCTAGCTGCCAGACATGTCCTAGGCAGTGAAAAAGACCATCTTTATGAATTGATCCTTTCTAATTTTATTGGGGAAGCCATATTTGAGGTTGGACAGGAAACATCTGTATGCGGCTTCACCAGCTCTAGTTACAGGCTGCTGAGTTTTCTGCATGGCTGTTCTTGAGCATGTTATGCAGTCAATTCATCAGCTGTCTGTACCAAGACAAAAAGATGATTTGATTACACCACCAGAAGCAGCTCCCAAGATTTTATTGAAAATATTTCCAATACATGCTGTAATTAATGTTTCTCAGTGATGAAAAGATTTGGTGGCATTGCTATTTATAGAGAGGCCAAATATGATGCCTTCTTTTGGCAAGAGAACTGCCTTTACTAAAAGGCATTTTGTAGACAAAGTATTGGTAGGTTTCTTATTCAAAGGGGTTCTTACATCGGGTTCATTACTTCCTTTTAAGAATGGGTGCATACCCCTCAATCCTTTGTAAGGCGCTTCAACTCTTATTCCATAGTACTGATAGTATCACAGCATATCATTTTACTGTTGGGCTTAAATCCAACGGGCAATAGAACTAGGATGTTGATCCAAGAAGAGAATATGCAATTGCTTTACTGCTAAACTCCATTTAACATTTCAGAGTATTTAGTAAATGCAGCCTCTTCTCTCTCCAGTTACAATCTCTCAGAGGGAGAAGAGGGGTAATTCAGAGCAGCTCATGTCTCTCCACAGTGGTGGGGTGCAGAAAAAAAAAGTAGGGATTGATGTTTCTACAACTGCATGTCTGTGAACAATGTACTGCAGAAAAATATTTACAGCACTCTTTGCTACTCATTATTTACAGCTGCCAAACAGGGCTTTCTGCAGTCAAACATGCACCATAGTGCTTATTTATATTGAGTTCTCATGATTATAGAGGATTTCAATAGTGTTAGGTATAAGTAGAGATTCAGGGTAAAGTACTAGTAAGGTCATTCAGTAAAGTAACAGGAAAATGGATAAAGTCCTCACTAAAACCCTCATTTAGGCTTTTTGTGAAGCGTTTTATAACTTTGCAAATTAATTTAAAACAACCATTTGGAAGTGGTAATCTATGGTCATAAGAAACTTAATACAAAATTACTAATATTGAGGGTTCTGAGCAACTTGCTTGTCCTTTCACTTTGCATGTCTCCTGGATTTCTCCGAAAGAGAAACAAAGTATGTTCCTGTTTTGGCATTCATATGTGGGGTTCCTTTCCAGCTTGAGTAATGTCTACCTCTAGTCTTTATTCAGGCTAAAATAAAGCCAGAGGTCTTGCACTTGTTGATTTCCAGCTGACAAGAGAGTCCTATAAGAAGGCACAGATCTAATTAGCACAGTAAGTCCTGCTCAGTTCAAAGCCTTAGAAATTGAGATAACCTTTTTTCTTTCCCACTTTACATGCAGTTGGAGTCAGTGCAGGTCTACGCAAAAAGCCCAGCAGATAGACTGTACCCAGCATTTAGCAGGCCTCAGGTAAGGCTCATTTCCCCAATTAAGGAAATGAGAGAATCCAAGTCAAGGGGGATTCATAGCATGTTCTGCATTTAAAGTGAATGATGCTTAAAAAACAACTTTCATGGTTTTCTGATCTAGAAAGAGGCAGATAATGTTTATCAGATCTCATAATTAAGGTTGGGAAAAATCTTGTATACAGGCTTGACCCTGAGTCATTGCTCATTTACCTTAAAACTCATTAACCTGTTTAGCTAAACCTATACCAAGTTTTCAATGCATTAGTCCAGCTGCAAGAGTCTTAATCACATAACTGAACTCCTTTGCTTGACATTATGCTCAACTGAACTGTGGACCCAACAGTTTAGCTGGCACTAGTCCTTGAAAACAATGATCAAATGAGGTCTTTGTATCGAATGCTGAAAACTAATGCTTGTTTTGCCTGTAACAAATACATTAAGGTTGCTGCTCCAAAAGACTACTTAAAAAGCTTGTAAAAAGTCAATGTTAACCAGAACACAAGCCTTTTGTGCAAGATATTTAAATGTAACTAAAAAAAAAAGGTACTTTATTGAGTTATAAGATGCAGCCTGCTCTATTACTTTTCGGCTTCTGTTCTGTTTCATGTAGTTATACTATCATGGCCTCTGGCATTCAGTATAAAGCAGATTCACCTCCTGCATACCAGGAGTAAATAGGACACAAGCTTTTCTGCATGAAAGCAGACAATGTAATGCTAAAACCCCACAAATTATATATTTAATATTAAATACTTAAAATATAGTCTTAGAAAAACTACACTTAAGTGCCTTATGTTTCTTCAGAAAGTGTAATTGTCCTTTTCATTAAGCCAAACACTGATTTGAAACACATATATAGAAAACACTGCCCATTAAAGCCTGAAGTTTTACCAATACTGAAGTTTGAGAGTATTAGTTGCTACAAAAAGATCAGATCAGGTTTCTTCTACCATCTCAGAAGGAAAAAAAATAATGTACTTAGTTACAACATCTGAGTAGTCAATAAAACAGAGCAGATTGCTATAAGCTTATCTATCAGCACAGCCATTAAAAGGTCATAGTTTGTTTTATGTTTAAGGAAAAACACCTGTTAGAATTAATTCAGTTTAAATAAAACAAAATAAAGCAAGTGCTGAGAAGACAAATCAATATTTGCATTTAGTTCCAGTTCAGTGGTTTACATAAGACAAAACCCTAGTACCAGAGAAGTCAATAAAAACTACACATGCTTGGCCAATCTTTATCTTAACTTGAAGGTAGTTGCATCTATTTTTGCTCTGTGCCTAGTACCCTTAAAAACAATAGAAGTTGTATTTAAAAATCTAGTTCCTACCTTTGAAATAAGTTTCACTTGTCAACATATTCTATCTGATCACAGAGCATAAGAGTAGCATCTACAACAGTTATTTTCATTAGTTTCATTATCAGGTATTAAAAATGGCAGGTATTCCAAGGCAAGCATTATATTTCCACTTTCTAAAATTGACTGGATGAAACAATGAATAATAATGAATAATTCACTAATGCAATTCTTTTTTTTTTTTTAAGTTGAGCATTACAAAATAAACTGTTCTTTCATTTATAAAAACACTTTAATGGCCTGACTGTATCTGTAGTTAACAGAACTCCACCATTGCCTTTTGATCACATTAACATTCACATTTAAGAAATATTCATCCATCTTCTACTTACACTAGGCTATCATAGGACAGCATATCAATATTTTCTCCATCTCTTTCCTATTAAGAAAGGAAAACATGACTCAAAGATACCCAGTGCAACAATACATGTTAAATGATGGCAAATCGAAGCCATCATTTACACAGGCCAACTCATGTTCATCAGAACACTAGTTTTAAGCATCAGCTATATTGTTTCCATTGATCAAAGCAAATTAGGAAAAAAATCATGTGAAGTATTCAAAGTACTCAAAAAATAATATCAAGCATAGGTGGAATTTAGGAAATTTATTTCAGTCCAACCCCGGTTCCTATAATTAAGCAACAAAGTCTGAGGAAATCAGACTATTTGAATTTCTCCCAGAGAAGTCAAGACTAAAGAGCTTATCGATGCCAGGGAGTATATCCTTCTCCCAGCAAATACTAGCCAAGCCAAGAAGCTGTTTACAAGAAAAAGGATCTGTACAACCTGCTCAAAGTGATCTCATTTTGAAGGATGACAAATTTTGCTCTTCTAAACTCTACCACTGAAAAGTTCCTATTTTTAATCACAAAAATATGACAGCTTAAATATGAATTGAACGATTATATTTGTCAAAATATCAAAACACTTAAAACTACATTAAGTTTAAAAATAGCCATCAGAAATAAAGGTGGATGAACGATTTATTTAAAGTATGGGGGAGACAGGAGAAAAATTCTTTCCCCTTGGGAAACTATGTGAACCACCAGGAATAAGACTAACACCTACATACTAAATTTGAAGATGAGTTTAAATACAAGGGAACCACCTTGCAAAAGAGACCACAGCCTGACAGACTGCAAACAAAGAACTAATGGTCCAGTTATCTCAACTAGCACAAAAATTGTTTAAAATTAAGTATTATCTTTCCCAATAACACAAGCAGGAAAAAAAACTGAGAAGCTGCTGAGATCTCTTAGAAGCATAGCCAGAATTCAGTAGTTACAGAATAGTAAGATGAGAATACAGGACAACTATTTATTTTTTCTATCAATTAACAAACACTGTCAAGCCTTTTTGTAAGTATATAAATGCATACATACTTCAACTCCTCTGAAAGCTCCTCTGAGGAGCTGAAAGTTTGCCAGAGTGAGAACAATTGAGAGCTTCAGCCTGAAAAAATCTGGACCGTTCTGAAGGCCATGAATCTTTTGCTGAGATCAATTTTTTAAACAAGAGACCAAAGCAATCGATAAAATTGATGGTGACCTTAAACAGCAGTATCAGTATCACAATGGCTAGTGCAATTCAAACTGCAGAAATTGATTATATACAGAGGGAAAGGAAGGGGAAAAACAACATTGTAAAACAAATCCAGCATGATTTCAGTTAGCTTGGTTTTTTTTAATGAAACCAGGCTAAAACTCATTCCCAGTTTTAGCCAAGTTTCATAAAAGAATAAAGATTAAATAAAATGTTACCATTCTCTCAAAAAATTCAACATTAAGGCCTGCATAGATGGAAAGTCAAGGAAAGCTCCACAATTATCCATCTGCTTGCTAGTCACTACTCACAGCTCCAGAATATCCACAATACATCTTCTGCCCAAATAACTGGTCAAAAAGGGATGGTTAATAACACAGATGAGCAAGTGTTTTACTGGATGTTATAGGGAATGATAAAATTAAGAGTAAGAGGATTCCAGGAAAATAGCCTAAGATGTCAAGTTCCACTGGTATTGTTGCTCATGGAACAGCCCGTATTTCATCTTAATAAAACATGCAGAATTCTCTTATCTGTAAAGTTGCACTGAGAAGTTCAGATCTTAGTTTTCCTAAGTACATTGCAAAATTTAATAGAATACTTCTCTGCATGTTTGTATGATAAACTGAATACTGTATAGTGAAGTGACACTTCTAATGCTATATTATTCATCAGCTAGGATTTATTTTTAACGTCTTTACACACATGTTAACTTTAAAATATCCCATTTGCTTTAACTGGAACACATTGTTACATATGGTTTCTAATAAAAATGGTCATTTCTTCAAATGAATTAAATAAGCTGTAAGCAAGCTGTTTTGTGGACATAGCTATACATCAAAGCTTCATATTAGACCAAAGCAAGTCAAAGCTGTGAAGAGACTGAGCTGCTTATTACAGCTGAGCATGCACATATAACATAGGAAATACAAGAGATGAATTTATCTTACCTTCAGGTGCATCTGCATCACAGTCTTTAGATGCAAATGTTGTCACATTCCTTGGCTGGCCATCAATTGTCTTATTACTCTGTGTTATAAATACAGAAAATCAGTACACTAGTCTACCAGCAATGCTCTTCCATACACGATGATAGTCCCTGAAACAAACACATCTCCCAATAAATTAGTAATTTTGTAAAAAGACTTTGACAAACCTCTTACAATATTCAAAAGGATTAAGATAATTTTTGAACAGTATATGCAGAATAAGCTATAACTGGTAGAACACGAGCATTTCTAAATATGCTTTCATTTAGAAAAAATTAATAGCTTGTGTTCTTTTCGAAGACTCGTGAAAAATAAAAACTTCATCTCTGAAATTAAATCTTTTAACTGTGCATAAAATGAATTTGGAATTCAACTTTGGTGATGAAGATACCATGGAAGTGTTAGGCTTGCATAATGATACCAAATACAGTTTACGTCCGGTCTAAAAGCCAGATGATAGTATCCAATATATTTAGATAGCCAGAGTGAAGGAATACAAATAATGCTGAAGTGAACTATTGAAAACCCAAATATTCCTGTTTAAATGTCTCAAATCTTTGCAGAACTAATCCTTTCAGAGACTACATGAACTCTTCATATACCACACTTACTTTTGAATAATCAGTGAATAATTTTAGCAGAGCCCAAAGCAAATCCTTTGTACTACATTGATTTCTTCATAGACTAACTCACTTCAAAGGGTCCCATATCTACTGTACTTACTTTCACCCTCATGATTTCCTAAACAGGAAGCCCTCTAAATAAATCAGTAAGGGTCAACACCTTTTCTCTTTCAGGCTGAAGAAAACATGCCCCTTAAAACCTACCAGAAATCAGTACAAGCTAGCACATAAAACAGTGTTTCTCTGACAACTTAATTGACAAAGTTTATCAATATTAAGTAAATTCAGTTTTCACTCTGAACATTCAAGAAAAACAACCAAGTATCTATCCTAAAAAGCAGCAGTTTGTATGAACAGTTAGCTTTGTTTCATGCAAACACATGGAAGCATGGAGACCACTACTGCCTTTAGAAGAAACTGATCCAAAAGTAGTATGATTAGGCACAGGAATCAGGAGCTAAAGTGGAACAAAAGCAAGAGGACAATGTGTAGACAGAAACAACAGGATAAGAACAGAAGACATGAAATTCCAATTATTCAGTGTACATTTAGCAGTGGTCCAGCTCCAGGAGTTATTCCAGCCGGCTGTCACCATTACAGCTTACACTGCTCAGTCATAGAGTGCTTCTTTCAAAAGAACAGCATTATATATACAGGGGCATACAAAAAGCACAGAACAATCAGAATCTTGCCATTTCAAAATTTTGTCTTTCTTATCTTTATTCATTTTGACTTTAAAGTAGTAAGAATTTAAAATACAACGTGCAACATCAGCTAGACCTGCAGGTTTCCTTTGATAACATCTATGCTTTTTTCCAGGTCTGATATCATTATGATCTCCATGAACACTCCTGTAATTAAAGACTTCTGACATATCTGGATTCAACTCTAAATGCTTTTCACAAGCTCAAGGCACTGGGGTGTACCTTAAAGTCCTAAAACCAGCCTCTCTTTTCCTAGCAATCCTTTCTTCTCTCCTACACAAGGCAAAACCTTGTAAAGGTCCACTGAAAGTTTTCTACCTTTTCACGAAACAGATAAAAAAAATGAAACATGTATTGCAAAACAGAGATATAAAGTAAAGCATTTCATGGTATTAACCCTTCCTAATAAAAATTAAGAGCCACATTTGCCATGCTAAAAGGAATGATAATCTCACTAACTCTATCAGGTGAACATCATTTTCATTTTTATATAGCTAGAATTTCTAACATTCAAATTTAAGATTCTTAAATATTTAAGTAGTCCCACACAGAGCAAACTACACAAGTACTGAAAAAAGCAAAAGTAGTCTTACATAAAGCTAACTCACACAGAAAAGAAGTAGGAAGTTATTACTTATATGAAAGGATTAACTAAAAATTAACAATATTTATGGTAAGACTCAGCAAGAGTTCAGTATCATCCAGTGAAAGAAATTAGAGTAAAGAAAAAAAAAAAAATCACACCTTTGCCAGCACAGAATTGGTTTCTATACGTCAGAACTCTTCCAAGCAGGTCCCTGAACAGGCCAAAATTTGCTCT
Organism: Oceanodroma leucorhoa; assembly: GCA_030449065.1. Lineage (NCBI taxonomy): Eukaryota > Metazoa > Chordata > Aves > Procellariiformes > Oceanodroma > Oceanodroma leucorhoa. The sequence continues at coordinate 1,859,869 of JASVER010000001.1, forward strand.
CCTGAGTCCAGGATTGTGATCCTACTATTTGCCCTGTTCTCTCCTCTTAGGATCCTGAATTTTCACTATCTCATTGGCTCACTGCAGCCAAGACTGCCCTTGATGACTTCTTGTTTTCAGCACCAGGTTCAAGACAGCATCCTCCCTATTTCAGCTCCTCAGTTGCCTGTGTCAGTAATTTGTCATCAGTGCACTCCAGAAGCCTCCTGGATTGCTTGTGCTCAACTGTGTTGCTTTTCCAACAGATACCTGGGTGGCTCAAGCCTCCCAATGAGGACCAAGAACTGTGAACATGAAGTTACTTACAGGTGGCTTAAGGGATCATCTGCTACTTCCTCCTCTTCAGGCAGCCTGTAGCAGACAGTATCACCCGTGCTGATCTGCCCTCTGATCCTAAACCATAAGCCCTTAGCTGGCTTACCCATCCCAAGGCAAAACTCCACACATTCCCACTGCCTTCTCACATAAAGGTCAACTCTCCCTACTGGCCATCCCAGCCTGTCCCTCTTAGAGCCCACACCTAGCCACGGCAACACTCCAGTTGTGTGAGCTATTTCACATCTCTGATCCCAGTGAGACTGCAGACCTGCAACTGCACGCAAACTAACTCCTCCTTTGTTTCCCCTGCTCTGTGCGTTAGTATTCAGGCATTTCAGAGGCACCCAAGTTGTGCTGATTTCCCAGAAAAGGTATGAGAGCTTTGCCCTTAACGCTGTCATCTCCGCACTTTTGTATTAGCATAGACCCCTTTTGCCCCACAGGGCACAGAGAAAGTGACTGGACATGGAAAAGATGCATAAGTGACTGCAGGGATGTATCTATAGAACAATTCCTCAAAATTTTACTTAGCATTATGCAGCAGAGCACTCAAATCTCAAACATTTTTAGTATGAGTATTGTCAGAGTAAAACTCTAGTGTTTCAGTTATCACATCCAGTTCAAAGCTGAAAACAGCATGCCTCAAGGACAAGCAGGAGACAAAACCATGTACAGTAACTCAGTATGTGTGCTTCAAGAGCTGACACATTTTGGACACCTAAGGAAATAGCAAGCTATCATATAAAGGGTTAGGTTACAGCCTGTTACACTTATATAATTTGTTCCTGCTTATGTTCAGGATCAAGTACTTAAAAAGATCTGTTTGTGCATTTGGCCATTTAAGGGATACTTCTGGATTTCTGCTGATGACAATGGAGACACTCAGTGTCCTGCAGCTCAGCTCCACTCCTCCAAATTATCTGTGTGAAGGCTGAGGAAGGAAAGTGACTGCTGCTGTCCTGGCCCTCAACAGGCAAAAAGTGTGTCACCTATGGCAAATGCTGGCCTTTTAATTCCTGTCTGGGCCAGTCAAGTCTTACAGGTCCACTAGGTAGAAACATCAGCAAGCAGTGGTCTTTCTTCCAGACAAATGGAAAAAAACTTGGCCTCATTGAACAGAAAGAACAACTACACTTCAAGTATGGGCAAAGTTACATTTTTGCTGTGAAGATGAGAAGGCAGCCTGGGTGTGGACAGAGCTCTTTACCTTTGTAAAAGGCTATAAAGAGACTCATGGCTGTTTAGCATGTGTTACAAATGTCTTAAGAGATGAAACCAAGTGTTCCTCAGTGTCTGAAGAGCTATGCAAGTTGACCAAAGCCTTACAGAGGGCCTCGTCTGGTAAGGGCACTGTATCCAAAAGAAACTTTCAAACGTTTCCTACGGACATCATAGGTTTCGATTCACTTCAAAATGCGACCCCACTTTCAATTAACTGGGGGCACATGCTTTGAACATCCCAATGGTCAAAGTTAAATAAAGCAAGTAGCCCAGGTCTAACTAACATTAATTGCCTCACAAGAGCTCCATTCTTCTACACATATTTAATTATCAGGAAAAGTCAACAGCACTTCAAAGTTAAAAGGTCTTGTCAAGAGTAACCATCTCCAAAGGAAACAGTTCAAGATACAAACAGAATTCTAACCTGTCTAATGCATCACTATAAATTTTGGTTACAAATTAGTTTGACAGGTTACTAGATTGGGAATTACTGTAGAGCAAAGAAAAGGGGGAAGTGCTCCTTTTACACGCTGTCTTTCTGTGAGCCACTAGATTCTGACATACACATTTATCAGCCAACTCATCCACTAAGCTGACTTGGAATATTGTTTATTTATTGCTTGGTTCTATACAGTGTTGGCTACCAGTGGTGTTACTTTAAATGGTGAAATTGACTGTGGTGTGTGTGAGCAATGAAAGTCTAGGCTGTCCAAGCAAACAGGTGCATACAGTTCCATCATCAGGAAGCCTGCCATACACACAAAATGTGTTTCACTTGCCCAGTTCCTGTGTGTGTTCCTGGCCACTCCTCAGTTCTATAATAACCAATGCATAACTCTTAAGAGCCTCCTCATTGCTAACATCCACAGAAAAATCTGTTGCTCCTCTTCATTCCCAGCCACCATCTCTCCTCATTTCAAAACACAAAAATTTAACATCCAGTTATCAGGGTAGTAAGACACAGCAAATATGTCTGGTACATTCTGAAAGATTCTTTGAGAGGACGCTGTCTGAAAACCTTCTATTTACTTGGCATGCCAGAGAAGTCCAGATGTAGTTTGCCAGCATACTCTTTATGCTTCATGTTATTTTAACAATAAAACCAGTTTCTACCCAAGTTACTTTATGCACTTTAAACACAGCTCTTTGAAGTGGGACATAAGAAGCTAAAGACCCAGGATGGCTATCTTGACCATAATGGTTTTTAATCCTTTAAATGAAAAGTTGTAGCTCTATTCAACCATTCCAGCTAATCCTTCTTGCAGTGCTGACCAGGGCTGTATTTCAATAGCTGTCTGAATGACATGAGAGCCTCCCTACTGCTGTGCTCCGTTCTCTTGACCCTTTTGATTGCAAACTAGATATCTATGTTCAGATACAATTTGTCATAACAAACACTTGGATGTTAGCTTTTTAAGTATCAATCCTTCTGCTCTCCTCAATATACACACATTTTATTTTACTGAAACATTGCCATTTTATTCATAAAGCAAAACAAACTGCCAGCTACAGTCTTTATTATTTGCTTTTCTCTTCAATTTTCCATGTTATTTGCAAGCTTTATCACAAAGGATACTTTTCTCAGGTCACTGAAAGGCTTAAAGACTAGCTTGGTAGAATCCTTAATAAAATTGTCCTTCCCACCCTTCCACCCACAATGGTTCTGCACTGTAATTAGAGACATACAATCAGTCTACAATATAAAAAAAAACAAACTGTCTTTTGCAAGGATTTAAGCTCATAACTAACTCAGATATAGCTATATGATGTTCCAGTCTACATACACAGTAAGTAATCGTGCCAGGAGTTCTATGTAAACTCACCATAGAAGCAAACCGCTTTCCTAAACTGTTTTTCAGCTTAGTTTCTTGCTGCTACTACCTAATTCTGACAAGTTGAGCCAATTTATAGATGCCTAACCATGTTTAGACATTAGATTAGATTTTATAAAATCTAATAAAAATGCATTAAACTTCCTAAATACCAAATATTCCAGTCCCCTACAATGATTCCATTATTGTGCTGGGATTGATATAAGGATGACGAATCTCCCATTACCAGACAATTTATATATAAAGACAGCAGAAAAGTATCATTTATTCAATGCTTCACTTCCTGCAGTGACAATTCTACCACATCCACTCAGCACATTTAAGTTGATCAGGTTCCTCTTCTCTAGCATGTTTAATACTACTTCAACTTCAATTTCTCCTTGTAATCCTTTTGCTTAAAGTATTCTGCGTCTATTCAGTTTAAACTGAAAGAATTAATAGTGATAAGTTACACATTTTACTAAATATTTTCAGCTGAAGAAGGTTGGTGGGTGATTGTTTTTTTAAAAGCAGTGCGTTCTCCTCCCAGAAGCACAGCCTTCTGGAAAACTAACAGAAGTATTCCAAATGCTCAAAGCAGCACCCAGTTACTTCAGTCTCACTTAAATCCCTTCTCCCAACTACTCTGGCTCAATTGTGTTGTCTTTGTGAAACTCGTACTTAAACCCCTACCTTTGCAAGACCAGATTTAATGAAGCCTACCCCTGTAGGATACCAGATCCTGGTAAACAGCTGTCCTTAAAACCCCTCAAGATGCTTATGACGTGTAACTTCGAACTTCCCCATAAATATGCTGGCCTTCACTCAAACTAAGATGAAATACAAGAATTAAATCCTTCAGGTACAGGAGATGAAAGTCTTTAAAAAAACCAAACAAAACCTTGAAGTACACAAAAGTGCAATAACAAAAGTAGAGACTAATGTTAACTACTTAATTCTGCAGAAAATTTTATAGAACAAGAACTGCAATGAGTTTCATGAAGTTGGACAGTCCAAAATGTCTGAAATGTCATTAATCAGCACATACTCAGCTTCGTTCTGATTATTATCCTGTCCTATACCAAGTCAGTTTTTATGTGTATATTTGTGAGAAATGACAAAGATATCAACTGCGGAACAACAACATTGCTTACACACTAAAACTAATCCTCATCGTAGTCACTCAGCAACCGAAGCGTACCAGCACAAAATCTAGTGGAAGCTAGCAGCTGTCTTATCAAAAGAAGTAAAGCAAAATTCAAAGTTTTACACTGTCTGAAGATGATCTAGCAATTGAGTTGTGTTATATATAGTTTAACAAGTTTCTGGTTGGTATATTAAGGGACCTACTACTAGTTAAAAAAAACTGGCTAAAAACAGACTTCAAAAACTGAGAATGGGCCTGGCTTTAAAAGTCGCTGTAAACAGTGCATTTTTGATACAGAAGGCAAGAACCTTTTTTTTTTTTTTTTAAAAAAGTAGTATTACATCTCACCTGTACCAGGTATTTTTGGCTTCCATACATTACATACTGAGGGGCAAGACTGTAGATCATGTAACTTGTATGAAGAACTATCAACAGAAGTATCATACAGAGAAACAAGAGTGCTTGAGGTCGAGTTTTTCCTCGTCTGATTTTATAAAGCTAAAACCAGAAAACATACAAACATTAACATAATGAAAAATCTTTTTTTTTTCCTGAAGACATTTAAAATCCTCTAAATCAAGTAACAGCTTTAATTCTACTGACAAAAGTGGGAAGCTGCTAAAATAATCCTTGGAATCCTTAATTCCAATGAGTCAAAGCAGTTTTTCAGGAGTATTTACCTGAATTTCAAAGCACAGCTATTTAACCAAGTTAATTGTTGTTTGTATTAATGACCCAGAACATCTATAAACCAGCGGTTAGTAGCAAGATTTAAACAATGTTGCCTATCACTGAAACTGTGCCTTGGTTTGTCAAATAGTGTCCTTCCGTAAAGGTGAGGTGTCATATCACTACACCTCTAATCAGATCCAGAAACAGAGAAGGGAGTTATGAGGAGTATTCCTAGGCTCTGAGAAAGCTTGCACACCATATGGTAGCATCTTTACCACTTCACACTACAGGTAACAATATAACCCCTCTTTGTTACCCTGTAGATGTTCTGTACAGAAGAGCCCAAAGGCTCAACCAGAGTACCATATTAGGGTAAAGGAGCTGGCAGCTGAGGGGTAAACAATGGAAGACAAAAACCAACACCCAATCTCACAACTCGTTGCAAGGACTCAGGGTCACTGTTCAAAAGTTTGGGGTGTCACCACATGAAAGGGTGACAGTATTAAAGGGAAAGTAGGCACAGAAGCAGGGAAATATTTAACCAAGCACCATAGGCATGAATGGCATACTATTGGATACAAAGCTGCATTTTCAAATACAGTAATATATGATTTGCATCATAGATATGCTGTATCATCACTGTACTCTTATCTCTTATCAAGCTAGATAAACTGCTTGCCACCTAAAAAGCAAGTCAAGCACTACTGACAGCATGCACATTTCAGATTCTGACCATAAAAATCACTAATACTTCCAGTATATCAGAATCATATGGCTTTAACTTAGAAAAGTCAGAAGCCAAAGTGCCGCTGTTTAAACACTTGAGTCAACTGACTGTATTGCATATCAAACTAAAACATCAGTTTTGGTCTGATAACTTACCAAAATGGAACACCTTTCAAAAGCAGTGAAAGTTGTACAATAGGCTTCTAACACTCATTAGACATACTGACAATGCCATTTGCAACATCCAGTATTTATGAAGCAGTACATAAATAATGACTACTTATTAAATATATTCAATATCACATATCTGTTAAATATCTTACTGAGTATTATAAACTAAACTCTTAAGTCATATTTACCCTTATCCAGAAGAACCATATACCCATATTTCGAATCCCTGCCATTGAAGTGAAGATAAAATACATAACAATAGTTGTAATAAGGATATAATCAAGTGGAAAAACCTACAACAAGAACACAAGCAGTTAAAAAGACAAGAAAACCTTCAAACTAGAAAACAAGCTCTTCCCCCACTTAAAGCTAAATAAGTAGTTTCTACTTATAGCATCTGAGGTAGTAAGAGTCCTTCCATTTAGAAGTTTTACATAGCTGGCTCCAAATACAGCTAATATAGCTTGCTGCTAGTAGAGTTTACAAAATTAGTTTGGGAAAGCAACAGCACATTTTTCTTAATTTAAAACTTGCCTTTATTTTGAAGTGTTACATGTTTTTAGGCCAAGAAATACTTAATTCTGTTCTGAGAGTACATTTAAAGGCAAGTCCACAGGGGCAACAGTAATTTTAGGACTGTCTAGGCATTCTATTTGTGAATATTTCTGAACATATTTGCACACAAAACTTGAGTTTTATATTTACATTAATAACAGCCTGAGATAATACTACTGCTGAACACTACTTTTCTCAGTAAACTGCAAGCTTAGGTGTTCCACAGTTTTAGAAACCATGGGGAAGCAACGCATTGTGCCAACTTATTACACCAAGAACATGGAAAGAACTCAGCTAGGAGAGAGTAAAGCACTAGCTTACACTAAGGCTTTCCTTTTTCTTAGCTTACCCATGACCGATTGCCAAATTCATATCTGGCCTTGTTACCTTCCAACCCTACTGAAGTTAACAGAAGTTTGTTCTTATGTAGGGTTTGTTTCAAAGACTAATGCATTGCTATAACATACATAACTGCACAAAGTGTAATAGATCTTTCAAGGTGTAATAAATACATTAAAAACTGAAAAAGTGCATTTACTTCACTTAAGGTGGATAAGCTATCAAGTAAACAAACAACTAGAATGTAGGTAGAGCATGGGAGAGTGTTGCTTTTATTCTGTGCATGGTAACTACAAGTGATGTCATTCTTCATTGACACTATGTTCTCATCAGATGGAAGTTAGTTTCAAGCACCACCTTCCTCCAGCAAATGGTTTCCATCCACCTAAGATTTTCATATCAGTATCTAATAACTAAAATATTGTTAACAAGGAAGTTGCCTTGCTTTTACAGAACACACATCTAGACAATTTTGTTTTAATGAATTACTTGGAGAAGTGTAGTTTGCCTTTTGACAGCTTACCAGAAAACAGAGAGGAGCATCCTTACATATATGTATCACCAAATTTTTTTACTTACTGTTTGAAGAACAGGTAACAGCATATTCAATGGATTGGTCAGATTAGTTCCTAAAATTATAAATCCCGAGTCGAAGCCAGCCGAATGCAGAGCTTTATCCAAACTGCAGTAATTAGGAAAAATTCAGTAAGTACTATGGTTCTCCCAGAGCTTTGTCTTCAGTTTAATCTAAAAGGGCAGCTCAAAAAAAGCTGAACTAAGCCCAGAAACTGACAGCTTCTTCGTATCTATATAGACACATGCTTTGTTTTACCACACTGATTGCACTTGTCCTATGAAAAGATATATTGCTTTCTGCATCTCCTTGGCATTTTAGCTTTTCCCTAGTTTGGGTCATAGACCTTATTTGCCCAGACTGAAAAATTAAAAATGCCAACATTTCAGACCTCTGGTTAGTGTCAATCTTCATTGAAATCCAGCAGATTTGCAGCCAGCTATATTGCTTTCAATGCCATGAAACAATTAGAATGTAATGCACATCATAATGGATTATACATGTCATTTACTGCAGGAATTTAAGCACCTGTTACCCAGCCCAAGAAGTACCTACATGCATTAAGATTCATTCAAGCAATCAGAATACTTCTGTAGTCTGAATGAAACTTCCTTTACTTACATGCTTGATTTCTCTGCTGAATCAGAACTGTTTTCAGCAGCATACAGTCAATCAAGCTGAACTATGTCCTTTTTTGAATGTTTTAGTACATTTTGCTCAGTTTCAATATATACTGTTAAAATGAGAAATGCAGCTCTAGTTACAGAAACATAGCATAGAAAAGTGGGCTGACTCTTGAAGCAAAACACCTGATTTTGATGTTAGAGCAGAAACTATGTAGTTTAAGTGTTTAAGAAAAATGCTGAAGTGTACTTACTTTGACAAGAACAGAGAGACAGTGAAGAGCAGTGCCACGATGATGAAGAATACTCCCCACACAATCTAAAAGTAAATATTTATTAGTGCTTGCAGTTGATACAAGTGAAGACTTATCTAAGCTCAGAATCAAGCAAAGTACATCACATGTAACAGTGCAATACAAAAATGAAGTGTCATTAAGAACACGAGATGTCATATCAAATGAACACAGCATTTAGCAGAATGCACAACCTGTATTTGCTATAACATATGGAAAACCTTAACTATATACATGCATTTGGGTTTAATTAAAGGAAATTAGTTTGTTTCCCTTGGCCACCACACCTGTGTGCTCACCTTCCAACAACAGGCAACCTGTTCACAGCTTACAAGGAACATATCACCTTTCCTGAGTGAGAGCTCCCTTCTGTAGCACTACTCAAACACTCAATGACCAAATCACTTGGAGGGAGTGATGTAAAACTCAAGTAACCAAGCCCAAATACCAGGTCTTTTTTCTTGCTTCTGCCTGCAAGTAGTCTCAGTTACTTATCAGTATTGAGTATTTCAAAGCAATTTTCAAGGTTGAAGTTATAGAAATCATCAACTCTACAAAATATTTTGACTCAAAGGTTTAAGTCACCTAGAAATTTAACTTTGAAATAACGCGAAGACTTGAGAATGGACTAGAAAAAAAATAAGATGCTTATAAATACTAAGGTAGTAGGAAAAATACTTGACTTTCAAGAAAATCTAGTTAAGTGTTACTTAAATACTATTATTCTAAAACACTGTCTATAACACGCATTTTAAGTGATTAAAATAAAATGAGATTACTACAACCACATCACAACCACCAGATAAAGGCCTCTTTTCTGGAGAAAGTTCTAGAAGAGCTTCCATACCCCTTTAGCTACACTAGGTGAGTCATCTGCCCCACAATCTTCCTTTGGAGTTGTCATGCTTTAACCCCAGCCGGCAACTAAGCCCCACACACCGACTCGCTCACTCCCCCTTCCGGAAAGAACTGGAAGAGTAAAAGTGAGAAAATTTGTGGGTTGAGATAAAGACAGTTTAATAAGTAAAGCCATGCACACAAGCAAAGCAAAACAAGGAATTCATTCACTGCTTCCCATCAGCAGGCAGGTGTTCACCAATCTCCAGGAAAACAGGGCTCCATCACACACAACAGTTACTTGGGAAGACAAAATGTCATCACTCCAAATGTCCCCCCTTCCTTCTTCTTCCCCCAGCTTTATATGCTGAGCATGATGTCATATGGTATGGGACATCCCTTTGGTCAGTTGGGGTCAGCTGTCCCAGCTGTGTCCCCTCCCAACTCCTTGTGCACCCCCAGCCTACTTGCTGGTGGGGTGGTGTGAGAAGCAGCAAAGGCCTTGACTCTGTGTAAGCACTGCTCAGCAGTAACGAAAACATCCCTGTGTTTTCAACACTGTTTTCAGCACAGATCCAAAACATAGCCCCATACTAGCTACTATGAAGACAATTAACTCTATCCCAGCCAAAATCAGCACAGGACTGTGTACCCTATTCAAGAATTTGAAACAAAAACAAAAAAAAGTATAACAGCTGTGGTTATTTAGCCAACAAGTCATAAGCATAGATAAGTATAGGAAAAAATTTTTAAGGACCACTATAATTAAATCAGATACTGCTATTGTTTTTAAAATCAGCAATAGTGGGGTTTTTTGTAAGCTTTTGCACACTAATCAGAACTGCCTGATGTACAAAATAAGAACAGAATTTCTTGGCTAAGCCAAGGTGGCATATGAAACACCAAACTAAGTTTACCAGAAGTAAGTGAAGATTTTGTAGACGAACCATATCAGCAGATAAGATGGGTTTGTGCATTCAGATTTTTCAGGTTTTAAGGGCTAGATTAAAATAAGCAAACGGCTTAAAAAGCTAGATAATTTCATCCCTGACTATAGTCAAAATATGAAAAGTTTGAGTTCATTTTAAACAGGAAGAATTCAGGCAATTTGGCAGTAAGTTTAGAGAACTGAAAGTAATATTCTGACACCTGTACATGCTGTTTTCCCCATTTCCTTCTTATTTTTATCTTTAGAGGAAGAAGCCACCTTCTTTCAAAGGTAGCTTCATTTCTTTCAGTTTTTCTATGAAAGGTCTGAATCAAGTAGATTCAGAGAAATAAGGTTGTTCCTTAAGATCTTAATTAAAACACAGGAAAGTGGTTTTAGTATGCCTACCAAATACAGCACTCGAGCCAGGAACTTCGTTCTCCAAGCTATCCTCAACAAGAACAGCTCCTATTGGTTTTTTTCTGGGCTACAAGCTAGTTCAGGAAATCATCCTCTACTTCTTTAGCAGGTTTTCTCCCTCACAATCTTTTCTTTGCGGGGGGAGGGAGTTTAGGGGATGGCGCACAAAAGTGAGCCCACATAGCAAACCCATTCAGTTACAGTTCCAATATGTTCACCGTATTTTCCTAGAAACCCTAGCCACAGAATATGCTCAGATAAGCATACTGAACTTCCCAAAACAATAAAGTTTTCAGACCTGACACAACCTAGACAGACTTATTTCCAAATTCTATATGCAGGGACACAACGCATGGCCTTCCACATGAATGAGGGAGTTTCATAGTTTAAATTATTTTATTAACCTTAAAACTTTGCACACAGCCATCTTGAAAAGGTTAAGAACTTTATTACATCTGCTCATTAAAGATATTCAGGGTTACAATGCTATTATTGTTCATTAAATTCTGAAGATAAGCTTCCATCTGCAAACTCAAACACAATATTAGAACATCGCTTACAAAACAACTCAAATTATGGAGGCCTTATTAGATATAGATTTAGAGACTAATATCAAGTTAAGCATCAACTTGCTCATTTCCACATATTTAAGTGTACTAAGATTCTACCTCTCCACAGCAAACTCCCACTAGGTATTAGCCATACAGGAAATAGATGTTTAAAAACAATTAAGACCAAGAGTCTGAAGTTTGCATTACTTCATTACCTTCTGCCAACTATGGAGAGTAGACAGGTATCCGTATCTCCTCTGGAATATGTCTGTCTTCTGAAGCAATGCGTAAGACTCTTAGAAGTAGATAAGTGGTTAAAAAAGCACTCCTTTTCCCATTTTAACCTCAACTCCAGTCACATTATATATGGGATGGAAAAGGCTAATATTAAGAACTTCATTCTACCTTAGTTCATCCTGTATTTCCACAGTGCTATTAGGACTACTGAACCATAAATGATTTGCAATTAACGTTAACCTACGTTTACACAATTTCAGAGCACCAGTTGACTTAGGCCTTTCACAGAAGGGATCCTTGTGTTCTTACCTAGATTTTTCTCATACCTCAACTGATTACAGACCAATCGACACCTCATTTCTAGTCTATTAACCAGCACTCAGCCAATGATTAAGAGAATACCAACACTCATACTAGTAGTTGAGCTTGCAACTTACACAGTCCAACTGAGCCTCACCAAGTGGTATCAACCTGACTTAAATCAAAAGCATGCCTCCAGTTGGGTATCATTTGGTATCTGGGTAAGTACTTCCTTTCCTTTCCCCCCCCTGCATAAAGCCTAAGATAGGCTAGAAAAACATTGCAGCAGGAGCTATACACTCACTGTTGCCTTTCACTTGTCACCTATAGCAAAGGACAGATCTGTCATCCAGTCTTATTGGGACACTACTGTACTGCTGTTTACTAGCTTTAAACCAACTAGAATACCTTCAAAGATTCTAGATACACTTAGCCATGAAAATTTACAAAATAATTTTCCTTTGTGTCACAGCATAAGTGAGAAGGAATCCAAGCCCCTGAAAACATGAGTACATGTTCAATTTCAGAGCAAAGGACAGTGCTTAATCAAAACCTCTTGCTCTCATAGCAGGACTATTTATCAATTGATGCTGAAAAGCTTTTAGTACTAGAAGAGGCGAAAACAAAAAGCCTGGAGTTACAGCATCGAGCTATGTTACCACCACTACAATCAGTTTGAACTGCTCCATTGCCAGGCCACTTCCTCATATCCCTCAGCTACAAAACACAGACCCCATACCCACCTGTACTCAATCATTTGCTACGGAACAGATTTCAGAGCTGTTCTTGCACTTACATCACTTTGACCACCTCTAAGTGTCTGTCTGGGTCTTCTAACCTACAATCTGTTGTACAAGCTAGTATGCACACAAGTTAACTGCCAAAAAACAGTGAACCATGTTTTTATGCAAGACTGCAGATATTACAAAAATAATGAGTTGAAATAATACCTACTAATACAACTTACACTGCTGCCTGAAACGAGTTCCTTTAGCATCTTAATAGAAAGCCTCTACATGGGCAAGTAAGGAAGCAGCTAAAGCAGAAGACAGTAAGAGCTCATTTAGAAAAAAACAAGACAAAAATGACAATATAGGCATTTCTCAAAAGTAAAAATGGAAGCATGCTACTTCTAGGTCATAGTGGAAAGTTGAATTGCATTTCAGTTTAGTAAGTCAGGCCAAATAATTTAGAAATATTCAATTGATTAGTCTATTTTTCCACTGCTACTGCACATAATCAAGTCACAAGCTGATACATCTTTTCTAACATTATTCATATTCTGCTTACATCATTTTCTCTGGTACCTCCCTTCAACTTCCTATATGTTCCCCTGACCCCCGCATCATCCTTCTTTGAGTTATTCAGAGCGCTCTTTGCATCCTATCCCTGCTCCCAGATCTCGGTCAAACTAAGTTGTTTCATCTATGGATAATTCCACAGTGTTACTAAGATAATAATGGAATTTAGGACTTAATTTATTCTGAGCAGAATGACCACATGACCCACAAATTTAGGTGGCACTTCTTTAAAAAGCCTCAAAATTAACTTCCAAAAAGTGTTAATATTCACCCCTCCAAAAAACTGAAAGAATACTCACCTGTCCAACTGTTTCCTACAGTGGTATTAATGTACCAACAAAAAAAAGAAACTGTGAATCTGCTTAGGACAGCTATTCCATGACTTTGAACCAACACTGAAGCAACACAAAAACTTAAAGTCATCCTTTCAGGGCTGGTATCCATTAACAGAGTAAAGAAAATTGGTGGCACATTTTTGAACAGTTCTACTGACAAAGAAGCAAAGCTGGATTCCTCATGGGAAACACTTACTATTTGTATTGGGTTTACATGGCAAGGTTTTGGTAGCAGTGGGGCTGTAGAGGTGTCCTCTCTGAGGAAAGACCAGAGGCTGCCCTGTGCTGGACAGAGCCATTTACAGCTGGCTCCAACTGACCCACTGCTGGCCAAAGCCAAGCCCAGCAGCCAAGCTAGTGGCCCCTCTGGGAAAACATACCTAAGAAAGGGCAAAATACCAGACAGTAGAGAGGAGCAAGAGGAAAAAGTGAGAAACAGCCCTGTAGACACCAAGCTCAGAGAAGGAGGAGGTGCTGCTCCAGGCAATGGAGCAGACATCCCCCCCCAGCCTGTTAAGAGGACCATGCTGGAGCAGATAACCACACTCAGCCCATGGAGGACCCCACACCAGAAAAAGTGGATATTTTCTGAAGGAAGCTGCAGCCTATGGAGATCCCACATGCTGAAGCAAGTTCTTCTGACGGGAACTACAGCCCATGGAGTAGACCCATGCTGGAACAGGGACAAAGTGTGAGGAGGAAGCAGCAGCAGAGAAGAGGCGTTATGGACTGATAGCAACTCCCTATTCCCCATCCTCACTGTGCCACTCCAGAATCAGGACTAAAGGAGTGAAGCTGAGCCTGGGAAAGAGTGGGTGGGGGGCAGGAGGGTGTTTTAAATGGTCTTTGTTTTTTACCGTTCAAATAAATTTTAATTGGCAATTTTCCTCAACTCTGTTTTGCCCATGACAGTAACTGGTAAGTGATTGCCCTATTGCAACCCACACATATTTCTATCTTATTTCCTCCCCCCATCCTGTTGATGGAGAATGAGAGAACAGCTGGGTGGGCATTTGGCAGCCAGCCAAGTCAACCCACCATATGACTGCATGACATGACCCACTTTCCAGGAAGTTTCAGGTAACCTGGGAAACATGGGTTAAAAATGATTGTTAGATGAAGCAAAACACTTAATACTAAGTTATCACTATGTAAACTTAGGACATGAAATATTCACACCTCTGTCATGCTGCCAGCCCCTCTGATGTAGAAGATGCAGCTGTGAATGCAGGAAGAAAGCCTGTCAGTTTAGCCACACCACCTATTTGAGGCAACTGACTCCTGACAGAACCTACAGTCTGCACTAACACTCTGCCAGCATAGCTGTTATCCAAGCAATTGCCTATTGTTTCCTGTCTTTCAGCTCTCTCCAGAGAAGGTGTGTGGGGGGGTAGAAATCAAAAGGCCATTAAATAAAATAAAAAAAAAAGCAGAGGAATACCCTAGCCTTCCATCCTCAAGACAGCATTAACTGTACCTATGCTTCTCTGAAGGCCTTCAGCAGCAGGTGGAGAGACTGACACATCTATACAAAGCCCTCATTATCCTTAATATTAGATAGAACAGTTTATCTCTTCCTTGCTAGAGTTCAAGTGTATCACATACTATTTATCAAGAGAACACTGTTCTCTTTGTAGTAGCCTCCATATACTTGGACTGATGTCAATGCCTTTAGGACCCTGCTTAAGCTAAGCCACATGAGCGTGCTCTGTTCACACAGGTCTCAATCTTCAAAATGGAGCACTTCATTTTCTCACCTTAGGCATCTCTTCAGTTGTTTCACAACTGTTTTGAAGTACCCCATGAAAAACTGATGCAATACTCTTGCGTAGACTTCCATGTTTCACAACCTACAGTCTTGTTCATATATTGCGCAAACATAACTGTGCTCTGGAGTGTTTTTTCCCTAAACAGTTTTTATACCTACCTCTAGAGTATACCACATTTCTCCCTCTGCTGAGAGTATCAGATGAAAGTGTGAGAAATCATAATAAAGAAAGGAGAAGCAGTAGATATGCGATCTACAGGAACCAGTAGATTTGCGATCTTGTAGAAAGAAGTTAGACTACTTTGACATTACTTGACAACCCCATGCTGACCATTACTCATTTCCTTGGGATCCTCCAGATGTGTTGCTTTTGACTAAATTGAAAAACTAACAGCTTCATCTGAGTTTGATTTAGCTTTGAGCAAAACAATTGTTCTCAAAATTTAACTTTACTCCATCTCAAGGAAAACTTACTCTAAAGAGAAAGGTTTTGGCTTTGTTTAACAACAAATCACATGCTAATAGATATTTAGCAGTAACAGAATAATCAAAGCAAGAATATAGGAGGACACTATGCAAAGACAATATGATTACAAAAATCTGAATGTAGACACTAAGTTAACACTGTAAAAGACCTCCAAAACTAAGTGCTATTCCTGAACACGTTATCCTGTTCTGTCAGTCCCAGTAAGAGTCTGCAACTCCCATAAACCTGACCATCCCAAACGCAAAGCAGAAATAGTGTTCTCCATATCTAGTATTTGCCTCACAACAAAGGGAATTTCTTTTGAAGTCAGAAATGGCCACATTCTTGAACAATAAGATACAAGTCGCACTAGAGATAGAAGTGTTGTAAAGCAATAAGCAAAGCTCCAAGATATTTTCTGCACTTCTACATTGATCACAAGTATTATATATGGATATTATAATATTTCCTTCCCTTCATGAAGGCCACTAACTGAACGATTTACAAGTTATACATGTGCAAAGACAACTCAAATGCTATTAAAGTAAAACAGTCCTGCAAGAGTTAAGATGTTATTAAGTGATGGACATTATCATCTTTACATGACAGTTCAAGGAAAAGTCAAAGTAAACAAGTTTTGTAACATGCTTCATAGCACAACCCTATTCTAAGTGAATGTCTGTAAGGAAAAATTATCCACTTGCAACTCCCCTTTAGTCTGCGATTCTTAAGTCAACAATTCACAGTGACTGTCAGTTACTGAGAGAATAAAAAGCATTCAAACCACAAGAACAAAGAGACACTGGAGTATCGTCCCAACCATAAGTGCTAATCTATAAGTAACTAATGATATTGTACACTATCCTATGAGAACACAATGAACTGTTAAAGTCGTACAGACAATAGATATGGCCAATACATTTCTCAAATTTCAGGTTAATGTGAAAAGTTAAAGAAACTACACAAGCTATTTTGAATCAAAGGAAGCACTCAAACTGTTAAAGTGAACAGTTAGGGATATTTGTTCTTTAAATGAAAGGGCTAAGTCTAGATTTCTAATGTATCATAGAAAGATAACTAACTCCACTATGAATTTCACATTGAAAGCTTTTGTTCAACTGTAATTTCAGCCCATTTCCATTGGTACTCAGCATTAAAAGTAGCAATGACGTTAGAGGAAATTGCTTATAGCCCCTCTCCCCCAGCTTTTCAAAGTGCAGCCACAGTTGAAAGTAATGCTAAAATTTCTTCCTACACCTAGTTGGCAAAAGAATACTTTATACGGCAATACTGTTCCATAAAAGTTTTTAAACCAGGTATCTACTAAAATCAAAGTCCTAAGATCAAAAAGTGACCAAGATCAAAGCTTTGCCCCAGTAACAGTCTCCTTTGCACTGGTTAAGTATCAAGATGTAAGTTCTATGCAGCTAGCTTACTATTGATCAAGTAATTACTTGGCAAGATGCTTATTCCAAATGCATATATTCTCATCAAAGTACCTCTCACTTCTGCTGGCTACATGTCATTTAGATTAACCTAAGCTACCCGACAGCTATAGAACTCTTCTTTCTCTTCGTCCCATTTTCACATCCTTAAGAAAAGATAAGATATTCAGATTTTCTACGGCTGTGGCACTATAGTAGATCAGCTAGGACTTGCTCCTTTTCAATCTTAACTTTAGGCAAAGTAAAAGGTTTCTTAAGAGCTCAAACAAAGCTTGCTATAGGGCTGTCATTGTGTGGTATAATAGTAATTAAAAAAATAAGCAGTTGATATTTAGGATGGTAATTGATTAACTTGACCTATGATTTATATGGTAAGAAGAAAGTTGGAAGTTATTCCAATTTAAGTCTCAAAAAGTGAGAAGAAGTTTCACCTTTAGAGGTCGGATAGCTTCACAGAACTTTGTCCACCAGCTCTTCTCAATAGACTCCAGATGCCTCTCTCTTCTTCGAAGTATCCTTAGTCTCTCTTCTAGTTGTTGTACAGTCCGTCTATCCCTTGATGACAGAGGCCGACCATCTCTGCACTGGTTACCAAAAAAATAGTGCAAGAAATCAAGGGACATTGAATTAAGAAAACAGTCTTGACACCTAGTTTAATGAGTTACAACAACTTTAAAGACTTTGTAGTATATAATTGACACTGTTTCTATGCATAGCAAGAGGATGAAGTGCAAAAGTCATAAGCTGCAACAAGGAGAAATCCTATTATGTGGTAGAAAACACTCTTCACAATGAGGATGTTCAAAAATTTTAACAGGGTGAGCAGTCTCCATGGCTAGAAATGCTTAAAATGCCCAGATGTGATCTGAATAACATGATCTAACCTGAAAGGGGTCCTTGCTTTGTGTAGAGAGTGGAACCTGATGACTTTCAGAGGTCCCTTCCAACCAAATTCCATGACTAAACCAATATATTAAGCTTGGCATCTGTATTTTCTTTCCAGCATTCCACTACAGATACTCAGCTATGTTTCTTGTACTTGCAAGAGCAAGATGACTTGCTGTTCCAAAAATTAACCTTACAGAAATCCAAACAAGAGGCTCCATTACCCCAAGAATTAGTTGATAGTTTACTTGATGCCTGTGTTTAAGAAGGTACTTTAATTCTGAGCCTCTAAATACTGAGCAGGCGCCATTACACTCTGTAGTAAACTGAGTAACACATCCTTAAATCTCAGTTATACACTAATAAGCAAAAGCAACAAAATAGGCATTAGGTAGCTGAACCAAAGTTGTTTCTAACATTGACGCTACTGTATAACAAACTGATCCTTACATTAAAAATATATAGTAGGAGATGTACTAAAACTATAAAAATATTTTTTTTAATTTTGAGATTCCATATTCAGTTTTTTCCTCTTATTTTAAAAGAGCTTTCCAGCAAATAGTGAAACACTTCACACCCTGTGAAGTTAAAGCAAATCTATTTTAGATAACCATCTCAAAAAAGGTTAAAAGACTAAGACCACATTCTAGGCACATGTAACACTTAAAAGTACATTGTGATCTCCAATTTAACAGGAACACATATTCTCCATACCCTCTACAGCACCTCAGTGACTTGAAAAAGACTTTTTGAAAACAGTCCAAGCTTTGGTTATTTAAGACTCATGAAATAAAGCTACTGGGTGTACTAATAACAGAAGACCATACTACATACTGAATCTTTTCATTAGATTAAGCAGCATATTTTGACACCTCTCGTTCACTGTACATTACTCAGTAACACTCACTTTCTTCACAACTTCATGCAAATGTAACTGAAGAGCTAAGTATTACAGGTTGAGGCAGAACCCTGACCATAATCCATAACCAAGGAAAATTAGGTTATACTAATGGTCACATTAAAATACAGACATAACTTAAAGACTTTCTACGTTTTGATCCTATTTGTTAGCTAGATCGAACAAGACGACCAGTTGTTTGCAAACTCTCATAATCCAATCTGGTCTTCTGTAATAAGTAATGCTCCACTTTTCAGGGGTTCCTCATTTTTCTCATATTGATTTCAGTAATACAGATGGTTTTGTTATAGTAGTACTTTGTACAAAATCAAAACTTTACAATTTAAACCGGGGGAGACTACTTTTTAGGTTTCATTATGCAACAAGATTTCTAGAACACTGAAGGTGCCCACACTGTGTAGAGGTAGCCAAGTATCAAGAGAAGACTGTTGGAACTGTTTCAACACTGCTGAGGTCTACTACCACAGAGCATACAACAGCACAGATGGACTGCCAGGATGAGAGTGATGCATCTTAATGCCCCCTCCCCCCACTCAGGGCTGTGAAAATGCTGGTCAAACCATTATCTGAAATGAGCTGGGAAAAGGGTGGGAGACTATCCCTAGCATCCTGTATGTAAAGGAGAAATCTTATCCTCCTTTGGCTTGAGCTCTTAGGTTGTTAAGAGTGTCCTGTCTACGTTAGGCACAGCATTTCAGTGAGCTGCAAAGCCATCATGGGTTTACAAATGGTATTAGCATTCTAGGGATGTTTAGGATTCAGAACAGAGATTTCCATATGTACGCTTTTCATAAAGAAATGATTTTTAACAGCAAGGTACATTAACTGGGAAGCAAGAATATCTGGGGCTGTTATTTATTAATAAAGATGATTCATAGTTTGATGAAACTAACTCATGACAGCTCCATGTGGCAAGTATCCAGTGTTGATAACTACACTGAGTAAGTATCAATAAATTCGATGCTATATCTGGTAGCAGACTAAGTGATGTTAATATTCTTAACTTCTACAAAGTATCTCTTCCATATATTCAAGCAGGACAGGAGAAGTTTGACTTTAGCTCGTCAGCACCATTATTAGCTAAACAGAAATAACTACTGCTGCAGGACTGATAAAGAAAACCTGATTGCCACTACACAAGTGACCACATTTCTTTCCAAATAACTCAAATAAATGCAAGCTAGTCACTTCTGACTTGCTATTCTTTCTGGAACAAAAACTCTACAGCATGACCATAAACTAATAAGCAAGCAAGAAAAAAATTCATTAAGAAAGTGAGAACAGTGAAGACCATACCTTTGATTTAATCCTTAGTAAGTGTTGCTCCACTTCTTCAATATCTTCAGTGTTCTCTAAACGTTCATAAGCCGCACTGGTAGTTCCCTTAATCAAATTTAGAGGCAAAGCTGACATACCATAAGCCTAAAATAAAAAGGAAACATACATACTCAAATTTTCTGCCATACATTTTCATCTGATAAGGCTGCTATATGTTGTAGCTATAAGGTATCACTGCTGGGTTTTTCTCCCACCCTCCTTCTACAGACTCTTACTAAGGCAATCAATTATTTTCCTTTTTTGAGCAAAACATAACAAACATGTTATGCAGATTCCAGCACCCCGCATTGTTCCAACAGTACTTAAGTGTCTCACAATTGCTGAGACAATAGCATGTGTTAAGACTTCATATAACCATAGTCCACTGAAGATTTATCAAGTTAGCCCTTGAGTTTTTTTGTCAAATCATTTAGCTTCCCAAAACCTTAACTTTCCCACTTTTGATCATAATCAAAACATTGCGTAACACAGGAATTTCTAGATATTGAGCTTAAATCGTTTTAGAAGCAAAATATACACAATTTCTTTGTAGCTAGTAGTCTTGAACTTTCTAGATAATTTCATTTTGAAAGTACCTGATTTACTAAAAAAAATTCTGCAGTTAAAAGACACAGCAAAAGCTAGGTGAACACCTAAACTCAGTTACATTCCAAGACTGCTTAGATACACATTCACATTCATAACTTTTGTTGGCATTTAATCCTAGTTATAAATCCTACACCATTCAAAGTGTTTGCCAGCTTCTACATTAACACTACGCCCAGATTTTTCCAATGCAAAGTCTGTAAGCTTTCCACTAACATAGGAAGAAACAGATACTTGAGGTGAGGTAAACAAGAAGAAAATGCCACTATTTCCTCCCTGCTATCCTGTGAGTCTTATAGCTCTAGGCCAAGATCAGAAGTTTCTCCAAGCAGTTTAGAGACATTAGCCATAGACTTATTTGCTTTACTGTGGGTGGGAGGCTGTTGGTGACAGGTTGTTCTTGGTGCAGAGCTCAGCAGGAAGGTTTTTCTTTTCTTCCTCTTAATCACAATTAACACATGGAGTTTTACTAGAGTGCTTGATATCTGAACATTCGCTAAGTTCAGAATTGAGCAGTTTTCTAGATTTTCACAGCAATACCACTCCCTCCTTTGAGCACAGCTTTACATTTCATACTGAGAATAGATTTAAACACAAATGCTAGTGTTATAAATGTCAGGATACATGCTGTCAGATCACATGAGCTTTCTGTACACAAGACTTGATTTGACCTGCTTAAAAACCTACTTAGACACAATAATATCTCACATGTTGTACCCAAAGCAAGACACTGAGCCCACAAACTTCAGTTTCACTCTTCAAGCAACAATATTCCATGATTTCAAGAAACATTCCTCCAAATATTGGGCTACAAAAGCATGAAACAGAAGTTTAGCAGTCTAACAGCCGTACTTACTGTGGAATCAGGTTTCTTATGTTCAGAGTGACAATTACCAGTGAATTGTTGGAAGTGTCACTTAAGTTCAACAAGCAGACAGCACGTGTGTGTCTCAACAGGCTTCAAACCCAAGGAAACAGTGGTACCTGTTAAATCACTTCAAAGCATTTAAGTAAGGGTAGGAGAAAAGTATTTTCCTTCAAATATTTCTTGAAGTATGTATTACCAAGGAGCACATTCAGCTACATCTTTGACAACTTGCACTACATGACTTTTTTTGCATAGCTATAAAGTATTAGAATTGGTTTTACCATAGAATCCTAGAGAATAAGGTACTCTATTAGCTATCTGCTCAGCATTTCAGGACTTCACAGCTGACAGCCTCATTTGTCACCCAAAAATACAGCTAAAAAAGAAAAGTATTTGCAGCACTGTTTACAGACTCTTCCAAATAAAGTTAAACTCCATTTTTTTAGCTACAAAAGGTAATTGGCAATTTCAGTACCTATCTTAGAGCTTTTCGCTGTAAAAGCTATACAAGGGAAAGACATCTCTTACCACAGGCTAGTGATGGCAATGGAATTTCATGCTTTGCAAGACATTCTAGAAGTTCTGGTTTGAACACAGCTATACAACCACAGAAAGGCTTACCTACAAGATTCAGTATTTTAGGTAAGGAAAAGAATTTAACTTAGGCTGGACTTCACAACTCTGTCCACAAATGTGGCTCAGTTCTCCCTTTAGAGTACCTCCTTTAAGAGCATTAAGCTGCTTTGCTATCTACAGGAGCTAAAAAAGCAGTCTCCCCCAGTCTTCCTCTTCTGTTGGCTGAAGAAAGAATTCCTTCAACTTTTCTTTATGGATTGCATTCTCCAACTCTCTAATCACTTGCACAAGCCTCCACTGCAGCCTTTACAGTTTTTCTGTTTCTTAAACTGGGGGACCAAAACCAGACACAGTATTCCCAGGTGGGCTTTGGAAGTGCCAAGTCCAGTGGAATAATCACATCCCTTGATCTACTGGCTATGCTCTTGCTGATGCAAGTCCAGGACACTGTTTGCCTTTCTGCTGCAGGGCACAACGCTGGCTCATGCTCAGCTTGCTGTCCATTAGGACTTCCAAGTCCTTTTTAGCAGAGCCATCCCCCAGCCAGTCAGACCCCAGCATGAACTATTGCTTGGAATGAATCCATTCCAAGAGAAGGCCTTAGCATCTGCTAAACATGATGCCATTCTTGTTGGCCCAATCTTCCCACCTGCCAATGCCTCTATGGTGGCTCTTCATTCTGTTGTATCTACTTCTCCCAGTTTGATATCATTCTCAAACTTGATGACTATATACTCAACCCCATCATCCAGATCATTTATGAGTATTGGGACCATATTGACCCTGAAGAGCTCACTCAGGTCTGGCTGCTAGTAGCATAATTCCAGAATTTAGGTGAAGTATAAACACCACCCAGTTTCATAACTAGAATGCAGGCTGCAATCTAACCAAGGCCCCTCTGTGGAACTCAACACTTCCAGCCAGAGCCAAAGACATTCAATATGTAGAAAAACATATAATAATGAAATTGCTATGACAATAGGCCTACACAATTTTACAAACCTAGGCTTAGAAGCAATTAGATTTCACCATTAAGTAGAGGCTTCCACCTGTTCTTCAAACAGCTACCATCAAGTAACAGATATCAAGTATTTACTCAACAGAAATAGTTAAGGAATAAAATTCAGAGCTCTAAATCTAAATTTCTACAAAACTAACTGCAACTCTTAAAGTGATGCGTTGTTTTGCTGGTTTTGCAGATTTGAATTGCACACTTGAACATGAAGCATGCTCTAGTGATAAAGGCAGTCTAAGTTCCTTCCTTGAATACAAAAGATGCTAATAGTAAGATGATTATGCAAGTAAGCCTCCCATCATCAGTGGGGGAAAAAGCCACATTGGTCCTTCAAGATGTCAATATATAGAATGAAGGACAGAAAGATCAGTCATCTCATGTGATGTGTCACAGGTCTGAACAGAAGCTGTAGTAGCTGAGTTTCAGGGCTGCATTTCCTTTCACACTGATGTAGAAGTTCAAGGCTGCCCTGAACAAAGTTTTAATCCCCTGGGTCAGTGCAAGATTTAAGTTACTCATAGGCTATTATTCTGGTCATCTGCAACTCAACAAGCAAGCAATGTATCAAAGATAGCACAGGAAAAACAAAGCTGTACCGAAAGCCAAGAGAGGGCTCAGTCCTGAATCAAATAGTTCAAAGTTTGGAACATGAATAAAAACAGATCAGAAGAGCCTTTAAAGTAGTTAGGACTTATATACATGTATATAAAGTAGTTAGGATTTATATACATGTATTTTGATAAAACAATTAAGTCTCGACACATTTACACCACTGAAACAACAGTTTCCAGGACTTATTTTTAGATAACTTTTGCCTAGAAATGTTAAGTCAGATAAGAGGCACTGCACTGAAGAGTAAAACCAGTCATCCAAATGCAACAGGCAAATACAGCACACATTTGTTTTTTCCACAAAATTCAGTTCTTCAAAGAGAACTGAATTTAGTACTAAACACTAACTGTTCAGGCTGGTATATGATAATACATGATGCAAGGTTAGGTCTTTAAAGTCTCAGGCTGCTATCTTTGCTGTTACCAAATGCCTGATCAGCTTCACTGAAACACCATTTTACAGTGGGGGGAGGGATCTAAATTTGTAGTTAAAACAACTTATTTTAGAGAAGATTCCCCTCTCCTAAATTCCCACAAATGACCCACGTAAGATATCACCCCTCATCAGTTAGCTTAAGGGTTGGAAAGCCAAACCTTAAGAACTCACTACCTAGTAAGTACAAGTTAGAGGCATCATCCATGAGCAGCTGTCTCATTCTGATTTGAAAGTCTGCCCACAGGCAATACAGATAACATCTCTGGATAGATTAAGTTCATATTTATACTTCATAGATTTCTTGAAGTAGGTGGCCTTCTACTCTAAAGGAGGAAATAAAAAAAAACCAGAACAACTTAAGCAAAGCAACAGAAAACCCAGCTTACCTATCCTATAAAAAGAACAGTCTAAACGAAGCTCTTAAGACTTCTTCCTTATTTGTTATTCACAGAAGTGGTAGCTAGGCCTGAGACAAGAATTTGCAAAGAAATCTGTCATCAGTAAAGCAGGACCCTGTAACTCACATGAAAGGAACAATTAGTTCAATACTGTCTATGCAGTATCAGTAGGCACTGAAGAACGGGGAGGAGCATACTCTAGCTGTTCTCTCAGCATGCCATTGAACCCAAGTACCCTCTGTGCTCCAGACAGAGCACTAAAATACCTCAGTAGAGATTACATGAGCATTGCTTCCAGTTTGCTTAATCTTCACCTCCCCTGGGTCCCTTTCCTTCCCATCCTGTCTGCAGAGATCCAGCTACTCTTCTGTCATTCCACAGTTAAAATTTAGAAAGAAGAGATGCTGTTCTGATCCTTTGGTCTCTTGCAGACTCAGCATCTTCTAACACTTTAGACTTCTGAACTCACGTAGCCCAAGGCTAGATAAGGGAATATAGTCTTTCTTATTAGTTGCCTGGTATGTTAATAGTCACTCATAAGCAGAAGATAGAAAACAAGTGAAGTCGAAACAAGTTGTAAAAAATCATAATTTACAGAAGTTGCAGCAAGCAATTACATCAGGGATAAACCCTTGAGTATTAAAAAGATCCATAAAGGTTTTCCACTGGGAACCATAACCACTAGTTTAACATTTTTAAATTGCACAAGCTACCAAAGATTTCCACTGAAAAGGGTGTATTAAGGTGGGAACACCTAATAATCAACCAGATCAGCCATGAGCACACAGATCAGTCATGAGAAGCATAGAAAAAACACATTGAAATTAATATAGCAAATGCCTTTAGAAAAGAGCTAAATGAGTTAAAGCTAAGTTTGAACACCTACTGCAAAAAGCCTGAGGCCATCAGGCATTATAGTTTAACTAGAAGTTGATTATGTTTCACTTTCTACATCTCTGATGCTCAGCTAATAAGATATGGTCTGCTGATTAACTTGTGGCCCAAACGGGATAATCTCTCCTTGTTAGAGATCAAACAGAACAGGTAAGTTGTTTCTGATCAGTTTGGTACACAACCAGCACTGTAACTGAAGCTAGTTTACCAACTTTTTCTGGTTAAAGATATTTAAGAATTAAACTTGTGATTTCAAGAAATTATCAGAAAGTACTTGTGTAGCCTAGGAGAAAAACTCCCCATTCCATTTATTTTTAGAGATTTTTAGAGGTCCATATAGCAAACAGATGTGGCTTTTAAGTGCTATCACTGAGGTGTTTTAAAAGGTGTATATATAATCTTGTGCAAAAAGTGTAGAAATTAATAGACAAACATTTCTTGAATAGCACTGCCCTCTAGCGAAGTCACATGAAACAGCCAAAGAAAAAAAGACAGAGAACTCTATTATATCACTACATAAAAGTGATATAATTTCTTATATATAATGCCTTATATGTAAAAGGCATAAGAAGAAATGCTCACAACTTTAAATATACAAATATTCAAATTCCTACTTTCTTACAACAGCTTGTTTCAAGACTTCATCTGAAAGTGTGACCACAAAAGACAATGTTCAATTCTACCAGCTACACTGTGATCAAAAATGCATCTGTTCAAGTTAAAAACCAGCTAAACGCTAGTTTAGGATACACATTGCTTTAAAGAAATACAAGTCAAGTACGAGTTAGTTTGTTTCAACACGAATGTCCCACAAAAAAAACTCCATTTCAAGAATATTTTGGTACTGAAGAGATTTTCTGTATTCATAGCCTAATTAGCTTTTTATTTGAATTATGTTAAGCATGAGGGAAGTCACATTATAATACCTTTTATCCCTCATAGCAATTGATACAGTTCAGTTGCGCATACTGAACACTTCCATATGGACACAATGCACCCTTGTCAGCATTGTTTCTGATGGAGCAGGTAAGCTAGTCCAACTAAGTAGTCTCAAGTGTGCCGCACTTTCTTATGTTATAGCAATACAGGCAACACTTCTGAGCTTGTGTAAGGGGAACTAGGACTCCACCTTTCTTGAAACTGTGCCTTTCTTCTCTGTGTACTTCGACTGCACAGTTTTCTTGAAAAGCAATTTGACTCTACAAGTAAATCATCTACTTTCTCACATTAAAGAAATCTGTCTCCATCTCTGGCTATCTACACATACTACCATTCTAAAAGATAAAAACTGGAATTCAACAATCTTATTTCCAGAACACCATTAAGCATGGTAAACAATGACAGTGGTTCACACATCCTCCCTAAATTGTGAAGAGTAAAGGAGAAAGCCTCCTACAGGCACCTGAAGATGGCAGACCATCTCATGGACAGTTGGATTTTTTTGTTGGTTTTTTTGGGGTTGTTTTTGTTTTTGGAAAAGATCACACCATACAGCCTAGAAAATCATTCAATATGTTAACTAGTAAAATCTCAGTTCTTTCATGGGAAGTTTTAGTATCCAATCTTCAGTTGCTATAAGAGCACATAAATTTTTGAATAACATCACTATAAAAAAATCTCAAAGCATAGAACAGACTGACCAAACTGAACTGGTATGTTCGG
This sequence comes from Oceanodroma leucorhoa, assembly GCA_030449065.1. NCBI lineage: Eukaryota > Metazoa > Chordata > Aves > Procellariiformes > Oceanodroma > Oceanodroma leucorhoa. The sequence goes on from JASVER010000001.1 coordinate 1,887,094, forward strand.
TATGGCATTTCTTGCACGATCTGTTGCACGTAACATGAACAGTGCATTGAGTACTTGTTTATCCATTTCTCTAACACCCATCACTACAGTATCTTAGTACACATTCAACTTCATTTTTCATATTAATGTTCTCTCTCCACCATACAGATTCAAATATTGTCTCACTTATTTGTCAATGTTTAAGTGGAAAAAAAAAAATGTGGTCAAGGTTTGTAAAGCAAGTATGACAACACTACAGTTGTTCTACTACGCACAGTGAACTTGTGCTTGCTGGCCATATCATCTCTAAAAAAGTTAACTTTAACTTAGTTATAATACGGAACATAACTATTTTGCCCAGTTGTCATCTTCTGCATTGCTCCATCGGGCTTCAAAGAGCATTAACAACCAAGCAAAAGATTAACCTCCCTTCAAGCTGTAACTCTAAAATCCCAAAGTACAAAACTATCATTGATCCAGCAGTTTAATATCTACCATTCTCCAAGGGCACAGTAGGAATCAGGCTGTTAAACCAAAGAACACTCAAATTGGTTTGCTATTTCAGTTATTTACTGCTTCATGGAGAAGTGAACATAATCAAATAACTACATTTCTTTTATATTTAAGAAATGACATTGAAGCGATTAATGATGATGTATTTGTAATGACGATGAATGCTACTAACTTCTGGATTTCTCAGTAACTGATGTCTACCTAAAAGAAAATCAGTAGTAAATGAGTGCTTTTAAGGTTAGACAGATCACAAGAGGTTTTAAGATTTTTATTAAGAGCCAAAAAGAAGTTAACTGCAAGAAAAGTAAATCATACTCTGGACAAAAATTAGGTGTGAAAAGGTCATTAAATTTGTCAGTAGTCAAGCTGAGCTTTGTAACATCTCTCAGGATGGAGGAAAAAGGATCACTTTACAATTTCATAAGAAATCAAGTAATGCTTATTAAAAGTTTTGGAAAAATTACAGAGCCAATTATAATCACCCTTCAAGGACATGCTAAATGAGATGCACAAGATCACTCAAAAATTAATCTGCCTATCATTGTGTGAGTAATACTTTATTCTGCCTTGAATTCAAATAGCAATCTGGGGCTGACAACAACTATTGTATTAATACCTAAGGCAATGTAAAACCATTTCAATGCAAAACACATTAATGAAAGAATAGATGCAAACTACATCATCTGTGAAACAGTTTCAAACAAAGCACTGCAGCCCTAATTTATCATTTTCTTGTTATATTCCACATTTATAGACATGGAAAGCTGTCAGTATATATCATCAAGGTCATGAATTTGCAGAGCCCCCCTGAGGATCACTTGTTCACATTTCTTACAAAACAATTTTAAATATCAAGTGCTGTACTTCAGTATTATATGTTACATAACACCAAAAAAGTAGACTTTGTGTTATTGAAGCTTTAAAACAGAAAAGCAACTACCAATTCAAGATTATGTTGAAAATTGAGCCATACCACAAAATAAGTTTAGACAATGTTACTCATTTAAACATTGCATGTACTTGAGAAAAATGACATCTATGTTTATTCTCTTGTCAGTAATATATCTATTATGTGAACATTTGTAGACTTCATCTACACTTTTGATAAAACCACTGTTTTATTATTTCCCCTTAAAGAGTTAAAAATTTAGAATACACATCTTCCCTAGTTGCATCTTTCTCCCCCCTTCCCAGTCGTCTAAAGTGTCAATTAATGTCAGGGAAAGACTGTTTTTCAGTGTATTCAGTAAGCAAATGCAACATGAAGTGTGAGTTTTGGTATTATATTCTAGAAGACCATGCTAATAAGAATACTTTTAAATGCTTACATCCATTCGTAGAAGCATGCAAGTTTGCTTCTTGTACAACCAAGTTTTTAAAGTTACAAAATGATGGAAAAATTAATTTGTATTGCTTCGATTAAGAGTAAGTATTAAATGTTTGGGTTCCCCCCCCCCCCCCGAACAGGCATATTCTCCCCTCCACTTACACAAGGAGCTTCTGAAAATTGCCACCTATCAAACTACTTAAAAGTTATTACTATCCTCTGACACAGAATAGTCTTGCAAGAGTTAGTTACTAAAACATAGAACTACCTACTTTTCTGAAGATACTGCATACTGTTTTTCAACAAAGTGCCCACTGCACTTTTTTGAACATTAGTTGTACTGAGGTGAATAAATAATAGTAAGAATATTGAAAAAAATAATTTTCTCACAAAATAACAGCTGTGATGGAACAAAAAGTTGTCCAACATGACTTAAATGAGGTTATAACAGTAAAACCAGTATTGTGGAATTAAATTAATCCAATAAAGAACCAATCTTATTGTCAATCACTGTTCCCTCAAGCATTTCATAGGCTAGAGCCAAGCTGAAACAGAGAGGACTTCTCACACCATGAGGTGCAACACAGTAAGTGCCACCCACCAGTACCACTGCTAAATCCTGCAGGTCCACATAGTAGACAGACTGCAGAACCCCTGAGGCTGGAAGAGACCTCTGGAGGTCATCTGGTCCAACACCTCTGCTCAAGCAAGGTCACTTAGAGCTGCTTGCCCAGGACCGTGTCCAAATGACTCTTGAATATCTAAAGGAGGGAGACTCCACAATCTCTCTGGATAACCTGTGCCAGTGATCAGTCACCCTCACAGTGAAAAAGAGTTTCCTGATGTTCAGAAGGAACCTCCATTGTTTCAGTTTGTGCCCTTTGCCTCTGGTCCCATCATTGGGCACCACTGAAGAAAGCCTGGCTCCATACTCTTTGCACTCTCCCTTCAGATATTTGTACACATTGATAAAGTTTCCCCTGAGCCTTCCTCTTCTCTAGGCTAAACAGTGCTAGCTCTCAGCCTTTCCTCATAGAAGGAAAATCCCTTCAGCATTTTTGTGGCCCTTCACTGGGCTCCCTTCTGTAGCTCCGTATCTCTCTCATACGGAAAAGCCCAGAACTGCACACAGCACTCCAGGTGTGGTCTCACAAGGTCTGAGTAGAGGGGGAGGATCACCTCCAACTACCTGCTGGCAATACTCCTTCTAATGCAGCCCAGGATACCATTAGCCTTCTTTGAGCAAGGGTACATTGCTGGCTCATGGTTAACTTGGTGTCCACCAGAACCCACAGGTCCTTCTCTTCAAAGCTGCTTTCCTGCTGGGTGGTCCCCTGCATATATTGATGCCTGGGTTTGTTCCTCCCCAGCTGCAGGACTTCACACTTCCCCTTCCTGGATTTCATGAGGTTTCTGTCAGCCCATTTCTCCAGCCTGTCAAGGTCCCTCTGGATGGCAGCACAACCCTCTGGAGTATCAGCTACTCCTCCCAGTTTTGTGTCACCTGCAAGCTTGCTGAGGATACACTCTGCCCCATCATCCTGATCATTAATGAAGATGTTGAACAGGACTGGACCCAGTATTGACCCCTGGCATACACCACTAGTGTCTGGCCTCCAACTAGACTTCATGCCACTGATCACCATCAGCTGGGCCCAGCCATTCAGCCAGTTTTCAATCCACCTCACTGTCTGCTCATCCAGCCCATATTTCATAAGCTTCTCTATGAGGATCTTATGGGAGACCCTTAATGTGGGCTAGGTTTGGCTTCCCAATGGGAATTTGGAAAATGCACATCACTGACAAGATATGTTAGCATGTTATAACAGTATAGTTAAAACTCTAACTAGTGTCAAGAGCTGAAGACTGAAGTGGGAAGCTTTACTCTGAAAACAGTTTAGTTCGAAAGTGTTCTTCAGATACAACTTTTGAAGCTTCAAGAGTTAAGTGCTATGCATATCTGTCCATAAACTTACTTCTAGAATTTTGATTTACTTTTTTAGAAATGGTACTGTGGCAATATGAATAAGGTATAGAAACAGTACTCATCTACACTGCTATACTCCATTTCAAACAAATCATGCTGTTAAGACAACAGTATTCTGCCTTACCACATATCTAATAGATTTTATTTTTTTTTTTGGTCCTAACCTGTAAGTTTGCTACACTCCATAAAAAGTTTTAAGTTTTTGGAAAATTTAGACAATTCAGTTCTGTGTCCACCTCCTAATAAAACAAGTACCTTAGGAAGAAAAACTGCTCATTGGAAAGGCTATAGTAAAAAAACAGAAACCAAGCTAATAGAACAAGAGTTTATAGGGCAAATGTAAGAGGCAATTTGAGAATTTACTGCTATGGACTTCAGTAAGGTGAGAGACTTGACAAATACAACTAAGATGTCTGCTCTAGCTTATTCTTATACACCACATTCAAAACATTTAGCCTCATGCTAGACACCTTTCACCTCCCTTTGCAATCAAGTGTTAGAGAAGCTGTTTTTCCTATAGAAAGGCTAACTCTACTGAAAAAGGTTCAGACTCGAGAACCACACAGCCCACAGCCAGACACTGTTATAGGTCCAGAGAAGCCACAGTTGCCACATTCTCCAGGACTGTCCCAAATGTCATCACATGGAAAACTAAACAGAGCAAGCCAATTTATTTTCTACATAAAGTGTGGCGTTAAGATCCTCTCTCTAAACACTCCTTTTATTCCTCCTCAATCATCTTCCTTGCATCTCATTTCTATTCTCATTTGAATGACATGATGCTAAGAAATGCCATAAAACATTTAATTTGCTCCTTTATTCAAATATTAGCTGTTGACTCCTGAAGATATTTCATAGCAAGCATAAACCTTGAATTCAAATCTAATTCTTACAATAACTCTTGCTTTTAACCAAGAGCATCTGCAAAAACATACACCATCTTCTGTATTAAGTCATCACTGAAAGTAGTTTCGAGGAAGCCTTGACCTTCCCGGGGAGAAGCAACTGTTACATTAACTCCTTAAGCTGGTAATTTCTATGTTAGTACCCTCCCAGTGATTTACCTTCAGGGATGAGATGCTTTCAGGTTCAATATGTATTAATCTCTCCCCAAATTCTTACCTAGTATTTCACATAAATTGAGGAACTCAATTCTGCATTTTCCTCAATCTACAGAAAAAGTTCTTCTCTGTATGTATTACTAGGTCAAATTTAGTGAACTGATTCTGATGTTTGAAGCCATAGAAAATGAAAACCAGGCAAGCTAATATAATGACAACCTCAAACGGTAGTGTTATCTACCTTTCTATCATACTCAGTAACACAAGTCCTTATTTGTCAGCTACTCTGGTCCAGCATGATATTTCAGTTTCTGTTGTCCCCCATCTGCCCCCTCTCCCCCCCAAAAAAAACCATACCAAATGTTACAATATTGTGTGGTCTGATAAGAAGTCTGTTCTTTGTTGCATGAGTAGCTCACCATGTAATTCAGAGTAATACATTAAATCAACCTGGGCCTTAAGAGAGGCCCAGAACACTGGATTCATGCTGATGGTACTCCTTAAAAAACAGATTTTAACTCAATTAGTCATTGGGGTATTTGTCAAATTAGTTCTATAATTTAAACTGTAGCCATTTACAATTTAAAGAACACCACCCTCCTTTATCCCTCCTCATATGGAAGCAGGAGAATATGCTTTCATAAAGAAAGCCTAGGACCATACACAAGCAGAAGTGAGCTTTTGCTCTCAGTATCTATTCAAATTCAAGGCTGCCTGCTGCCACTGCCAAAGCCTCTTTTCACCAATCTCTCTCAGTATTGTATATTACCACAATGCAGAAGTGCAATTTTAGAACAGCCGTAATCTATTTCTTCACACTGGAGGCCACACAACGCAGTGCTGTTAACATACATTTGACTAATTGTAGAATGGATAAATTGTACTCCAAGTGACTTAAATAGAATCACTTGATTCATCTGTTTCATGGTACTCTTCCACAAATAACATTTTAAGATTAAATCAGTCAACTGCAGTCAGTGCAAGCACAGCATTCCTATTTACTTTTAGTATTTTGCGTTAAAGTAGTAGGTATTCAATATAAAATCATTCTTGATTAGGTATGAAAGTATTTGCTAATACCACTTATTACAACACAACCTTCATTAGATGTTCATTTAGAATAGATTTTTTTCTTTAGAGTAAAAAGGTGAATATGAGTATATAGAAGACCAGATACACCTGTTCTTAGCTTCCCTTTAACAATACAATTGCAATACTGGCAGTGGAACAGACTGAGGATATTCACAAGTCAGGGGAACATCAAAAAAATTCAGTTGTGTCTGTACTACAAATCCTCAACTCTTAACTAGTATAAACCAAAGATCTGAGATCACCTCTGTTCAGAGACAAGGGAACTCAGATACCACACATTGTGTTCCCACCTATTCTCTACCTTTTTTCCATCATCTGCTAAGCATTTGTGGAAAATTTTGAAGTAGGTGTCTTTGTTCTTATGTTCACCCTTATATAAACGTATTCTCTTTGTTCTTAAAAAAAAAAAATCTACCACTGATTATCAAACAGTGGTTTGATGACTAAGCACAAAGGCCTCCCACCTTTAGAAACTGGGACAAACAATTTGACAGGCATGCAGAAGGCTGGCTAAAAAATACAGGAGCATAACTACTTCCTTGTCAGATGTCTAAAGTCAGAGGCAAGTGCTACAGACAATGCCTCACAGACTTGCCTGTGCAAATGCCTTAGTCTTAGAGGTGATTTTTTTTTTAATACAAGACTAACAGAAAAAAAATCCACAATGCAAAGAAGTGGGAAGTTACCAAGGGAAAAAAAATGTTACTCCTTCCAGAATCATGCTTCTCCTCATCCCAAGTGGAAGGAGTAGAGTAATCCAAACTGGTAAAGACTGAGAGACTACAGTTTGGTCCAACCTCTCCCTGAGGCTTAGCAAACTGTGACAGCCCAGGAACTTTTCATTTTCAGTTACTTAAGTAACTTTTGCATTAAGTCATACCACTGGGAAAAGCCCAGCCCACAATATCAACTGGAATGCAGGTACATAGCATCCACACGCTGTCAAGGTCACACTTGCAATTCACTCTTCAGACCATGAGAGCAGCACTGCTCATGCTGTCATGCTGTTACAGGTGGAAGTTGCTTACATATGGAAGCCTGACCATCACTGGCAGTGGGCAAAGTGTTATGAAAGCACTAGAGCATAAAAACAAACATCTATTCCTGCTCCAACTTTGAGAACACAGACCTAATAAGTGGCTGTCACTGTCTGTGACACATTTGTACCTCAGTTCACCCATGTATCAAAGCCAGCTCACTGTTTCAGCATAAGATTCTACGATTGCCTGCAAACAGTGACAAAAAGCTCTCATATCAGAGGCAGACAACCACTACCTCCTGTGTCAGCTCATCCCTAAAACTTCTGTGAAATAGCTCCTCTATTTCTCCCACCCTGCCCTAACACCTACTGTAAAACAGAAGGGATAGTTTCAGGTAATTTCAGAATACAGCAGTTAAAAACAAGGTAAATAGTAACTCCATGCTCCAGGCATTTGCATGGACAGCTTGGTTAAGTTTTCAAAGCAACAAATTAGTCTAAAACCTTAGTAATTAAGGCATTCAGAGAAGACTATTTTAGTTCTCATGCTTGATGTTTCACCTCATTTACTACCCAGTATTTGTGTAAGTCCTAAATACAGTAAGACTAAGGCAACAACATTGAGGACAGAGGTATTGTCTTCATCTGAGAAATCACACAGACAACACAGCACACTGAAGTTATTGAACATTAAATGGAAGTCACATACTTCCAGGTTCAGCTAGTTTTGAGGACAGAAGCACATTGTGATACTCAGCTGAATGGTGCCTACAACCAATCTGTGTTCAAAAATTCATAGAAAATAACATCAGAAGTAGGGAATATAAGCAATAAAATAAGAAACTTCCAAATTCTACTTTTTAAAACATTGTTTACATTTCAGTCGGCAATCAATTTGTGCAAAATAAAACAATCTTGCATTTTTGATGCTTATAGATGTTTACTAACAGTTATAAAAACCATACTTGGGTAGCTGTTTGGAAAAAAAAACACACTGAGGATATTCTCCCAGCTAATGAGTTTGTTCTTAATGTTAGCCTCTCAGAGGTTAAAAAACACTATGTGTGCTCTGCAGCAATGTAATTGAACAAGAGATTAATCTTTCCTTCCATAATTAAGGGAAACAAATTTAAAAGCTGACATGTTATTACAGGCCAAGTGAAGGTCTGGATCTTTTTTGACCAGCACATGGTCTAGATGTCAGCAATATAGCCTGAATGATTTAGTGACCCATGTCAGTCAGAAAAGGCTTACAGTAATAAAATTTATGATTTGGTCAAGTTACAGCACTTAGTCAATGGGGCTGAGAGCAATTCAGGTCACCTGAGATACCTACTAGCTGATCCGCCAAATTGCTCTCCTACCTACTGCACAGAGCCTGATGACCACCAAGCTGTCAGTGTTCTGACACTTAAATGTAAGAACCTGTACTGAATTGCCTCCCATAATCCTGCTGTAACTTACACCAGCTGAAATCACTAGTATAAAGAGACAGAAAATCATTAGCTATGCTTGTTACTCAGTTTAGATTTGCTTAAGAGTCTAAAGGTAATATTTAGCAGTTAATTTTCCCCCTTACCCAGTTATGACTAAAACACTTTTCCCTCTTTCTTAGATCCTTGTTCTACAATAATTTTATCCATTCATCCTTCGCCTGACAACAAGCTACCACAACACATCTGCTTGAGTAACAATGCTTCAAAATAAATTATTACATGACCTATTGTTACAGAGCCACTTAGCATTCACTAGCAAAGCTATGTGCTAACAACTTTACTATGTTAGAGCCAAGCTGCAATGGAAAAGAAAGTTATTTTAGCAAGGACATGAACTTAAAGATTAAAACCTATCAGGGAAATATTGACTTCTGAGAAGTTTTAAAGCTTTGTCTACAATTATTTTAAGCTTTAAAGCTTCATCTTTGTTGCAAAACTTTACCTTGATAACAAGTTAATACATGTAGCATTACAAACAGGCTGATTATTCAGTGACTGAAGAAATAGAACAGACTAGAAAAGCAAGTGACCACATGAACATCAAACGTTGGCCAAAGTTAGGAAGCTAAAATGGTTCCTTTCCTTTGGACATAAAAGCAAGAATCAAGCAATTCAACTAACGTAGCCTTAATCAGATGATTTACAATCAGTTACAGAAAGAACACTTCTGGATCCTTCTAAGCTACAGAAAGACCTGCAGTAGTTCAGTTGCATGCCTAGGACTAACAAAAATATTCCTGAGGCTTTAGAAAACAAGCCTCTAAACAGTTTCAAACTCTATTTGCTTTTAACCTTTAGCTATTCTTGATTTAAGGCACACATAACAGAAGATGCTGCAGATTCTTCATACCTAAAACTGAATCCTGACATGAATATTTACCCTTACACAAGTTATAGAAATGCAGAACTGTGAAGCAGTGCTCTGTTAAAGACATTGCTTCTTCATTTATTGAAGAACAGCCTTTTACAAAAAGAGACAGTTATGATCGAGAACATTTTGCACACTTATTTACAAATCAAGTTATTCAGCCAGACTTTTCATTGTAAAGCTCTGTAGAGAAAAACATCAATGTAGAAAAGTTGTAGTAAAGATTATATTCAGTATTATAGACTGACCAGACCAATTCTAGGTTATGCCATAGTTCAATGAATAAAAAAAGCAATATTTAGTTCTCCACTGCTGGATGAAGAAAGAGATACAGGCTTAAAAACAGGACAAGCCGGTGTGTTACATGTGTTACAAGTGATAAAGAATAATGTGACATCCCGTTGCAGAAACACATTGAAATTAAGTCTGATCTGTGCTCAAGTACTGAAACAGTGGTTCTTAAACTCGCAGTAAAAAAGTTATATTCCTCTCATGCCAACAACTTAGAAATAGTGTTTCAAACCATGGAAATCTAGAGCTAGAAGACACTGTTGAAGCTTTTTAGCATGATGACAGTTTTCCATACAGGTATAGCCCACGATCCCACGATAACTGCAAGTATAATGACTGTAAAAAGCTGAAGCACTTGCATAACAACTTACTGTGTAAGTGATAGCTGCCAACATTCCAATCACAGTCAAGGAACTAATGGAAAATGAAAGAGCAGTCAAGCCATCTGCAAAAAAAAAAAAAAGCAGCCTGTTGAAAATTCCTACAGTAGAGGTGTAAGAACATTTCTTCCAGAATTTGTTTCCTGAAGATATTTAAGTTCATTAGATTGAAGAAAAAGAAAAAATTGAGATATAAGTACCAGCCATAACAACTCAGATGAAAACTGCACCTAGCACAGCTTTTTGTCAGCAGTAGATCCTCAAGAAGCAGGACAGCTATCTCGCTTTTGCTACAAGTTCACAGACCTTGCATGCAGTCAAATGGTTGAATAGCCACTAATGAACTTGCTCCCATACCTGTCTAATGCCTCTTCAAGACTTATTTCTCAACCCCACAGGGTGCTGTGGTAATTTTCACAATTTACACATGCATTCTGGATGGTTCATCTTTGTTTTGTTTGTTATCACCTGACTTCTCATAGTGAAGCACTCTCCAGAGAACCAGGCAAGCATGGATCTTTCAAACAACCAAACAAGCCAGACTGCAGGCCTCAGCTTCACTCAGACCATGTAAATCCAGATGTACAAACTGAAAAATGGTCAGGGGATTAAGGAGTTACTGTAGCCTTATTACCACTCTAGAAATGAAAAGGGATAGTAGAAGAAAAGCATTAGCAAACTCATCCCCAAAGGCATCGAACTCCCTGAATCCTCCTGCATAATTTCTCACAACAGCCCTGTCCCTAACCTCACTGTACAGGATCCAACATGGCAAGCTTTCCTGGTTAAATAGTAGCATGGAAGTTCATAGAAGCTGTTATAGAAATAAACTTGAAGCAATCAGTTTCATGTTTGCACCAAGTCATAATAACTGAGCTACCATTTAGTAGTTTTCCCCATGTCCTCCCCTCCCTCTAGTTAATTCAAGAATGTAGAGCACAATAACTTTTATTCCTACTCACACAGATTTATTAGCCAGTTTCCATTCATTAGCTGGTTTCCATTCTTTTTTCCTGAACATAGCATCAAGCATTCACAAACTCAGAAATCCTGTTATAGTCATCCTCCATGAGAAGCTGCATCTTTCTCCTTACCAACCCTACAGTCCTCCTTCCAGAAATGCCAAAAACTAATAGAATAGCACAACCAAATCCAACTTCACAGCTCCAATCTTACCTTTGCTATTTTTGCTAGATAATACCAAACAACTTTCCCAAAGCTAAAAGCAGTATGTTCATAAGTTACAAATACTCCAGCTATGTTTAAAACTGAAAAAAACCAAAGCCCAGCACTATCTCCCTTTTAGTACTGGTGAAAATTTTACCTATGTTCTGAAGTTTAGGGTGAAAAGCCCCACACATAAGTGATCCTTATTTCTAACGTATCACACAATGTACTTAAACACCATATTTGATGATCATCCTGTACATGTATTTGAAACCAATATTTAATATCCATTTTAAAAGTTTGAATTATGTTCAATGGAACATTAAGAAACTAACTGGCTGAAAAACTGATAATTGTATATCAGAAGTATATTATCAGGCTCTGCCTCAGTGGATGAGTTTGCATTTCTTTTATAATCCCAGTACAAACTGAATGGACACAGAACAAACATTCAAAATTAAGATCTTTTATTTCTTGGATTAAATGCAGAAAGACAAAGGAAAAGCGTAAGTTAATATAAGAACAGGACAACAGGTACAAGTAAAGACAACAGGCAAGAATTTTGTGTTCCAGATGCTGGAGAAATGAGGACAAGAGAATCTTTTGCAACAATACTGATGGGGGACTTGCTGGCTGTGGAGTAGCTCTATAAAAACCCTGGCAGGGGGTCTTGGCAGACAGCAAGCTGAAAATAAGCCAGCAGTGTGCCCTGGTAGCACAGAAGTCCAACAGCATCCTGTATCAACAGGAGCATGCCCATCTATTAAGGGAAGGGACCATATAGGGACTACTGCAACCAGTTTTGAGGCCCCCACTACAGGCAAGATTGATCAATTTGAGCAAGTTAAGAGGAGAGCTAAGTTGGTCAAGGTTGGAGCACATGCTGTGCAGAGAAGTTGAGGGAGCCAGGCTTGTTCAGAGACAGCTTTGGAGAGACCCAATACAGCCTGCCTGCTTATCAAAGAGGCAGAGCCCAGGCTCTTCAGGGCTGCATAGTAGTTGAGTGTGAAATAATGGGTGACAGTGTCTATACCCACACTGGATAAAAGGAGACTTTTTTCACCATGGGATGAAAGAGTCTCCACCCTTACGGGTTTTTCAAGAGCTAGCTTATAAAGCCCTGAGCAACCTGGTCTGACCTTACACCTTCCTTCTTTGTGCGGGAGATCAGACTAGATTACTTGAGGTCTCTTCAGTCAGAACTATCCTATGATATCAGGACTCACAAGAGAATGCTGGTAGAGTCAGAAATCAAAACCAGACTTCCACATCCCAATCCAGAATCTTAATGATTAAACCTTCCTAGGAATAAACATTAGCTATACTGTACTTTCATAGCAAGGAACTGTACAGAGCTGAATATTTAATTGGCAGCCATATCAAGGTAGCCTAGAAAAATTAGCTTACAACTTAGCTCAACCACTGTCACTATCTGTATAAACAGTTTAAGAAGCATTTTATTCCATGCTGTCAGTTAGAATTCTTTGTGAAGTAAGTGAAATACAAACAAGCAGACAGCCAAAATTATGAAAAAGTATGGACTTGTCCTCCTTATCTCCTATGCTTGCAAGCACAGCTTACAGCACAGCATGTATTATGATGAAAGACTGCAGGGATGTCAAAGGCAACAAGAAGGGCTTCTTCAGGCACATAAGTAGCAAGAGGAAGACAAGGCAAAATGTGGACCTGCTGCTGAGTGGGGCAGGGGCCCTAGTGACACAGGACACGTAAAAGTCTGAGGTACTGAATGCCTTCTTTGCCTCAGTCTTTACAGCAAAACCAGGCTTCAGGAAACCCAGGCCTGAGAGAGCAGGGGGAAAGGCTGGAAGGAAGATGTACCCTTGGTGGAAGAGGAACAGGTTAGAGAACTCTTAACCAAACTGGACATACAAAGTTGATGGGCCCTGAAGGGATACATCAAGTGCTGACAGAGCTGGCAAGTGTCATTACAGGGAACTTTTAGTCAGTACAAAATTCCTAGAATAATGCAGAATACGACTTGACCAAGGCTCCTAGCATTGTATTCTAAAACATTCAGACAGAAGCCAATACTCTGATACATAGCAAGAATGAGGCACAAACATTAGAGTACTTATGCATTTGGACTAATGTTTGTTAGATAACTTTTAGTTACCATTTTTCCAGATAGATTTGCAAAGTGACATCAAGTCTGTCTTAGCTCACCTATAAAACACTTTCTTCACACCTTTGCTCTGAAAACACACCCTGGCTAAATACAAGAACTGCATAAGCTAAAGGTTAAATACAAGTTCATAGAGTTTGGCCTTCACAATAGTTCTTTATAGCCCTAGCATAAAGAAGTGTAAGAAATGCAAACAAAACAATTTTAGAAAAAGTCAATACTAGGAGAACAAAGGGAAAAAATCATAACACCCATACAATTTTCCTGTCTAAATAGACACAGACACTTAGGAAATAGTCTCATTCTTACAGCATTATCACATTTAATTAGGTAAGTACTCGAAAACTGTCATACGACAAGATACACACTCACCATACTAAAGTTCACTGATTTTAGAGTATCCAAGTAACATTTACAAGCTGTGTTAAGTGAAGACTCCATGGAAGAAAGTACCTTCCCTTCCCCACCATTAATATCATAGGACACAACATTGGAATCCTTGCTGTCAAATGGGGACTGTACTGAAAGCAGACACTGCCAGTGTCTCCCCTCTGTACTTTAAAGATGGTTCTGATTTTTTTTTTTTCTCTGAACAGAAAGAGAACAATGTTATTGCAAAGATTTAGCGTAGGTAAGCAGTTAAGAGTCAAGTTAGAAGACTGTCACTAAGAAAGTTAGTTTTCTTGTTCAGTCAACGATGAGTATGCCAAAATAAGTTAGTAGCAAGTTACGCAAAGCTCAGAACAAATCTCAAACTTACGACTACTTCCAAATTCTTCGAACAGGAGCTTCACTTTCTCCCACTCTGTGGAATTCTTCTTGTTGGGAATATCCAAAGGAACAAAAGCACTGTAACAAAGCAAAAGAGTAATCTCACTTACCCTAATCACTCAAATAAAAGAATTCTGTTTCCAAGTTAAGAAAACAGAAATCCATTTATTCCTGACGAAAAACTGTATGACGCTAGGTTTAAAAAATTCTGAAGGCAATGTTTCATTTTATTCACATTCCCCTCAAATGCTGTATTTAGATCAGCAGATTATGTGTGCAAGTATGTGCAGAGTCAGGTCTGAGGCCAACGAACAAGTGATTTTCTGTTTACCAGTCCTAACAGAGGTAAAGACCCTACACACAAGCATTGTTAAAAGATGTATTAATCTGATTTACTATCCTGGTTTGACTCGTGCAGAGGAGCAAAAAGACTTCAAACATTAATTGAGACAAATTCTCTTATAAATCCACACTTCTGGAAGCTAGAATAAAACAATTAATGATTCCCACACCAAGCATTAAAGTTTAAAGGGACATGTTTATTTTCCATTATTACAACTAAAATAACACCACATCTGCTGCATTCCGTTCCTTGTTCTGTAGTTGGCCCAGAGAACTGAACTGCAGAGAAGTTAATTAAATATTTTTGACCTTCCAATAAGCAAAGACTAGCAAAGAGCTCAGAAGAATGTCAGGTAGAATAGTCCCCTAGCTGCAAGCTTCCTACTGTCAGTCTCCCCATCTAACATCCAATAATAAGAGTAACTCTTCAGCACCTCCATAAACAAAACAGTTGAACAGTTGGAAAACCAGTACCTCCATACCAATCTGAAACCAATAGCTTCCAGATGTAAAACAGAATGTCTACAAATCACGAGGAAGTCAGATTTGGAAGGAAGCTTTTTAGGTAGAGAATACAAGAACCCAAACCGAAGTCCATAAAGAATGCTCACAAGTACCTTCTGGACTTTTCTAAGAAAGAGTACATAATTAGATCCCTCCTTCAAGTTCCAATAAACAAATGAATAACAAATATGCATCTTCCAGGAGTGTGCCTCAAACTCCAAGTACAGAACGTAAGCATGTGTTTCAAAGGTTAGTGCTAAACTAACCATGTACACTTACAATCACCACATCAAAACCAAACTGGTACTCTGCAAACAAAGTTAAAATTTTTAAAATTAAAATCTTAACTTTTAAAAAAATGTTTGATTCACAAATGTTTGTTGGCTTCTTGACTGTGCAAAAGGTAGATTAAGGCTAGCATTTACTTAAGTTGATGCATGCTTGCTGACAAGATTTTTATTCTTATATCTACCTCTAGTAGTAATTCTTTCTCTAAAATAGCATCCAGGCAAAATCAAGACACAGGTATGAAGACAAAGTTAAGCAAAATTTTTACTTACAAGAGATAGCAACACAAATAACTGCACATTTGCTAAAAAGGGTTAAAATAGGAGACTCTTGAACACTAAGTGAGCTCAAGTCCTTTTATTTTAGCATCAGTATGAATTTGCTATCTGTGGACCACAGGCAGAGAACAAATGAGATGGAAGAACATCTTAGGATATTTATAACTTGCTTGCCTTTCTGCTCCCCCCCTGCCCCAAGAGCAATAGGGTTAATTTTTTTTTTTTTGCTGAGACTACCTACAACCAGCTTGTCAAAGGACACTAATCAGAGCAGAAGCCGCAGTACCCATTATACACATACTTTTTAATTAGTACTCAGAGAAATCTTAACTGAAGGAGATGTACATTTGATTCTCCTCCTGCTCAAGTTCCATGCACCAAGGGCCTCAGAAAGGAATGCAGGACCTATAAATTCACACACTTTAGTCCCAAGCAAGCAGGAATCTTATTTCCCCTACTGAACAGGGTCCCTCAACTAGGAGCAAACTAGCCAGGCTAACTAGCCCACTTGAACAGACTTTTGGCCTCTAGCTTAATAGGCCACAAGAAGAACAAGACAGCATTAGCATGCCTAGCCATCTACAAACCTGCATCCAGTCTACACTCTCAAAGGATCTCTAAAACACAACCCATCATTGCACCAGCACAGCACACAGCAGTTTAGGCCTATTCTTCATGCCCACTAAGCAAGAAGAAATTTGACAAAAGTCTTGACTATTTTGCTATGTTGACCAAATGGTCAATGCAGCCTTAGGGCCATAGTAGCCACCAAGAGAATGAGAAGTTTCCATGCTAAGTAACACCATTCACCTGTCATCACTGTGATGCAATACAACTCAGTCCATTGACAGCCAGTGAACAGAGTACAAGTGCCCGTACAGGGTTTTACAGTGTAGCTGAGGATTCAGTTAATGCAAGCAAACAGAGCAGCACAGCTGTGATGTGATGTCTTACACTTGGAGTTCTGGACACAATTTAAATTATTAACTGCAGTAATTTTAAGAATAGAAGCAAACTGCTATGCTGTTTAAAACACCTCCTGGGAATACTATGATTAAGATCTAGATCAATATCTAGGCTGCAGAACAAGGAAAGTAAATGCAAGACAAGCAGTTTAACACTATTAGCTTTTGGCAGGGCTAATAACACACAGGTGTAGATGGGTCAAGTTTGATCCTTAAATCAAAGAGTGCCATTAACTGTCATCTTTAGGAAAATAATTTCTAACACAGTAGATTTAAACTAATTTCCTTAAAGTGAGTTCTGCTATAATATAATTTGCATAATTATTTATAGGCTAATTAGACATCTATTCACAGCTTTTTAAAAGCTAATGGTTCTAGAAAATTTAAGGTAACCAGTTTAATTTGGACACTGACAGTCAGGGAAACATTCCTTTTAGAATCAAACATTCATTAGCCTCAAAAGAAAATATTTTAGTTCAAACCAGACTGCTGTATAAGGGTACCTTAATGTAGATGGTAGTATCTCAAGCCCCTTGGCTCCAGCACATGACATTTTGAGTAAATAAACTATATTCAAGGAAAGTAGATAATTTAGAAGAAGGGAAAGGCATTACAAGTAAATATTAGTTCCGGGTATCCAAGTATAAATTTGTTCTATACTTTGCTTTTAATGATACTCTGCATAAAGTTATTTGTGTGCAGAGCATTTAAGTGCTATTACAGACATGCACATTTTTGCCACAGCAAGAGGCTTTGTAACAGACAACTAGTGTAAGAGGTATAAATACTACTCCTGCTAAGAATTTAGACAATGGAATCCTGCTCATTGAGCTGTGTTATCAACTTAAAGCCTCCAAGATCATCTGCACAAAATAGATGTGTTTACCAAAATAGTCACATACATCTCTAACGAAGCAAGGTAAAATCCAGGTAAGAATAAGAGATTCTTAAACTTCAAGCTTAATTCAGCTTTTATGGTTTCTTTGAGGATTGCTGACCAGCAAAGAGGTAGGGACTTCTTATGTAGACCTACCTTTAAAGGAACCAAGCTATTTATTGACCTGTTTTAATTATACAGATTACTTGCTAAATCAATCAGAACAGAGGTTATCTTGATATGAGACACTACTCACGTAAGCACAAGACGACGACGGACTATTTGCTAGGCACTTAACAGGAAATATTCCAACTCCTCTTGCTCTTGTAACCTGTGTGCATGAATATTCTAGTCCATTAAGCCCAGCCTCCTAAAATTAAATCCACTACATAAAATTCCAGCCTGTTTTAATGTTGGTCTGTTCCTGACCACCAGCGAGAAAAATCTCCTGCTACTGCCAAGTATAGGCAGTACTGCAAGATTGGTCTTCACTACCACATTCAGTTGAGTCCCTCACGTAGAAGCTTCAGCTCCAACACTTTTCTCTCTTTCCTATCACACTGGGACTTCTGAGGCTGCTCTTTGCCCTTACTGTGCAGACAGTTGACTGAGACAGACAGCTTCTCCATAACAAGCGTGTACATGAACACTGAGACACCCACTATTTTTCATATATATATATAAAATTATACTAGAACCAAAGTTGATATTTTTCTTCAGCACAGTCACCTCATTTGCTTCCTAAACTGAGCTGTTCAGTTTTGTAGTTTCCCTTAAAGGGGACAGGCAAGATTTATATTTTTCTGCAGCAGCATCTTAAGTAGCAAGGGTGCTTTTCCATTCCAAGGGTATTAGGATGATGCTACTCTTTAATCATTACCATCTTAAAAGAAAGCAAGCAACCTCATATGTATAATAGCAGAAAAATTGTTCTAATTAGAATCCAGAAATACTAAAATCCCTATCAGTAGCTAAAGGAGTCCTGCCCCTCTGCAGCAGATACTCCTGCTGTTTAGATGAGTGGGTTTCAAGTCTGCACCTATTGAGAAGCACTGTTCAGTAACTAACTTAGTCCCAGGCCAAGTACTACAGCTGTCTGGTTTGCAAGTCAATCTCACTGTCATATGGTACAGTGTCAGAGGGGATCATGGAAGCTGCTGTAACTTACAAGTTGTGAAGACTTTAAAGAACAAGCCTAAGAGCACAGAGGACAATTAGGAAGTCAATAACCAAGTTGCATCTTACTGGAAGAGAGGAACAAACATGCCTACAGTTACTGAGGATTCAGCTGACACCTACTAGAGATACTGCAAAATTTTCTAAACTGGATATATCATACAGTACCTATATGTATGCCTATGATATGAGCCAACAGTCAGAGAGCTTTTGTCAGAAGCTTTCGTAATATTTATAGATCATGATTAAGGTAACTTAAACTTCTTTAGTCTCTCATAATAGCAAATATGTTACTTTCAATTGAAAGGACACTAGACTTCTTAGAAACGTACCCTAAGTGTTTATTAAAACTAAAACAATATTCCAATAAGGTGGTATACAATTAGAAGCATTAATTTCACTCTAGTTTCTACTTCACACTCCAGTACTTTGATATGGATCATTTTAGCACACATTTTGTAAATTTTACCAACTTTATTGCTGCAGTCAAAGTGCTAAAAAGCTTATGACACAGCAAACATTAGAAACTTTCAATATTGGTGTGCATGTCATGCTTAATGGTGATCTTAAATTGAATTTGTAATACTGCTTGGAGTTTCAGAATAACAGCACTTGCTGCAAACAAGTTACCCATTTCAGTAATGTCTGCCTTTCAAACAAATGCCAGCAAAACCTTTATCATACAAGGCACAACTACGTCAAGTATAACCATACACTATACTTATGTCCTTCACAGAACAATTCCATTTAGGAAAGTACTAAGCACATAAAACCTACTCATATTCCTAAAAGCTGTTTTGGGATGTCCACGAAAGCATTTGATAGAGGCAGAAAACAGGAAGAGCACAAATATTTTACTCCCTGTTGTACACTGAAATATCAATACAGTTGTAAATGTCATAGCCATCATGTCCCTGATGGACGTTCACACTGCACAAACAGGCAGAACTTGGAAGTACAAGTACCTCCACAATTAAGAAAACCATTTTAGCTTCCAGTTAAACTCTTGCTTTTCAGGTACCTAACTCTTAGGATATGTAAGCCCTATTAGAGATTAAGCTAGATATTCATTATATGCTTTGAGTGCACCATAATCTACCTTTTTAATCTTGCACAGAACAAAGTTCTGTTTGGGGTTCTGTTTAGTATATCCCCTGTTAATGTTCAATACAAATACTTACCCAATTAAAAGAAGAACTGCACAAATTGTGATGAATCCCAGAGTATATTTGATTGCAGTTTTAACCTGCTGTATATTAAAGAGAAAGTTAATATATTAACATAAAATAAATCCAAAGGGATTTGACCAACAAGTTATGACAAAGCACACTTAGCATAATAGGTGTTCTACAAAAGAACCTCCACAGAAAACATGAGTAGTTTTACATACAACTCAGAAGTATACATTCTTGAAGAGTCTCATAGCTTGAGAGCTATGAACAATGACATTGAATTATGCTTCCATCATAAACTATGCACTTGAGCAGCTGTGGCCAGAAGCCAAGGTACATTCGTTCAGTGCAAATACACTCAAAGAAAACTCTTATTACCAATGCTTTATATTATGGCTACGATTAGAAGTCTTTTTTCTCATGTTAAGGTTACAACCGAATAGAGGGGAAAATGATCAATGATTAAAACATCCTTTAAGAAAAGTATTTTCATTTGAGAAGTTAACACCTTACTGGCATGCATTTATTGTGTTCCCTAAAACATGATGCATGTCAAAAATCTTCACTGCGTTACAAAAATAACCAAGTGCTAGCTTCAGGTCAATTACTACTGCCTACCTCAAGAAAACATGCAAACCCTACAAGAAGGAAGGTATTCAAATTTAGCGTCTATCTCAGAATTAGTATAATCTTCCTGTCTTTTACTTTAAAACCTATTCATACATGTTTTCTATTCTAAGGAAAATCTCATGTAATAAGTTTTAACTTTCTGTATATGAAATCAGACTCAAAGGAATTTGTAGGAAGCTTAAAGAATTCATGGCAATACAGATGTTAATTACTTATCTCACTAAAGTTACATTTCCTGTGAGACCACAGCATTTAGAGTAGATTATGTCAGACTAAGTGTTATTAAGAGCTGCCTCAATATTTTAAAGGAACTGTATAACAGACTTAGAAATGCTATTAACATTGTGGTACTGAAGTTAGACAATCATTCCTGCCTTCATTTTTTCCTGTATTCATTTGCCTTTTCACCACTTGGTGCATTTGCTAGAGTGAACTTACTGAGCATGTGTTGCCATCATCTTCTTCCTTCTCCTCATAATAGAAATAGACAAAAGGAATCCACAGAAAGACGCAGAACAATATGATGGAGTACAAAGCTAGGAGAAAGAAATTAATTAAGTGAAGAGGCAAAGTTACATTAGCACTTAATTCACTGCATAATAATTCAAAGAAAAGAATCAAACCTTAGTGTCCTCTCATTATAGCTCTTACTAAATTCAAGCATTGAAAATTTAATAAAATTTACTAGCCAGCATATGAACTATTACTGTTTTGTAAACTCCAAAGGACTTACAGAATTAACCCTTTCAGACCAAGGATTGCAGATCCACCTTCAATTCAGCAATGATAAAAAGGCTAAAAGTAATCATCCGCATGCAGGTGATATACAGGACTAGCACGGTGGAGAAGAGGTAGCGTAGAGGATAATGGATAAAAGCAAGCTATGCCACCTAATAACAGAAGTTGTTCATAGAAGAGGCATATACTAAAATATAACAATTTCAAAGCTATTTTGATCACTGGACTCCATTTCAGGGGATGTTCAACTATTACTGTAAGCACATTATAGATGGAAGGCATGGTTCTGTTATTGATGACCTCAATTCACAAAATAGAACAAGCCGTAGCAACATAGTATCATCGCTTAACATGCCTTTTTTAAAGGAGGGACTAATTGGAGATTGCGACAGACATTTATCTGAGTAGCCACTAAATTGAAACAGTCATACTGTCGTATAACTTTGATGCACAGGTGATCTTAAGAGACTTTAAACCAGCTAGTTTAACATAAGTGAAGGGTTAAACTAACACATAAATCTTCACAAATACTAACTGGCAAGTTTGAAAACATTAACAAAGCTAACCAAAATCAACTGACTGATTAGCCAGTGATATGAAGGGGGGACATCAATTTCAGATCAAGAATTTCAAGTTTAAGTCTTCAGTTCTCTGTATTAAAGAAATTTCACACTTTTTAGGACATGATTATTTAGCAAAATCCTTCAATACTTCAACATACCGTATACTATGAACACTTCAGAAGTCTATTAGGAAACTAAAAACAGTCAAGCAGTATGTTACAGTATTTGCATCCCACAAGAAAGGTATCCTAGAACAGTTAACCAAGCCCTCAAAATGTTAGAAGTACCACACAACCAAGACTGCTTGTGCAAGCACAAGATCACCCCTTTGAATGGGTAAGTAAAGATACCCAGGATCACACACATCCTGTGACCTTTAGCTATTTTTAATCTTTGCCTCATTTTGCATAACTAATTAGTGCCTTTCCACCACTAACCAATAAAATCATCCCTAACTTAAGTTTGTGGCCTCTTATCTTGGCTAGCGCACTCCTTACAGTATCCATGTGCTTCAAAGAAATCTACCTCAGCATTTTTACTGAAAGTGGTGTAGAAGCCAAATAAAGTATCAACACCTAGAACCTAAATACGAATGAGAAGTTATTTCTAAACAGAATTCATTGTTTGGAAAAATATTTCAAGGTGTTAGAGGTATCTACTGTTCAGAGTGCTGAGTTAGTATGGCAGTGTAACAAACGGAACAAGTTCTTGGTTAGTTCATAAACTTTCTCACATTTACCAAGTGTAAGGAACCAAACTGTGAGAAACTGGATTGCAGGACATTTGTCTCAAAGATTCCTTATCTGGGTGGAGAATGTGATGAACCAAACTGTGAGAAACTGGATAYTCYTTATCTGGGTGGAGAATGTGATGAACCAAACTGTGAGAAACTGGATATTCCTTATCTGGGTGGAGAATGTGATAAGGGTGACTACAAGGTCACAGACACCTCTGGTTTGTGAGGGGCTTTCTGTTGAGTCATCCTGCCAAGCCATGCCCTTGCCTCATGACAGGCGGGGCTGAAGTCCCCTGCAAGGTGTGCCCATATGCAGGAATGCAGAGATGGGTAAGTACGTGCTGTCATCATGGAAACTGCAGCCCCTGGATGGGAATAAAAAGGGCTGCAAAGACAAGACCAGGCAGAGGCGCTACCACCCATCACGGAAGACACCAAGAAGCCCTCCGGAGAGGTGCTACCACCCACCACCGACAACACCGAGAAGCCCTCCCGCAGCGCTATCATCTACCGCTGACAACACCGAGAAGCCCTCCAGTCTGTGCTATTGCCCACCGCTGAAGACTCCGAGGCTTGGACCTCCGGAACGCCACGGATTCATGGTGGTGACTATTCTTGCAACTCTATCCCGAATGCTTGCTTGATTTCTGTCTTTTTATTCTATTCTATCCTATCGCTACTACCTCAATTTTTACTATTGATACACTACTGCCTCAGTTTCATTTTTTACTTTTAATAATAAAAGCCGTTCTGGGCGTACGGCATTTGACCTCATTTGTGTCTTAATCTCGCTCTGGGGATCACATCGAAACCTCCCCCAACATTGTATCGGGACACCAAGCCAAAATATTCAAGGCTCTAAGACACCTTAAAATTTCAGACTCTGAAATGTAGCATTCTTAGACCTTCTAGAGCAGTACTCAGACTGCTTCAATATTGTGAATGCTTTCAGAAATAAAGCCTCTCTAATCTAAAATCTGCTTTTTTTAGACTAGTCCTAAATCCACACTGCACTGTGCGAGTAAATTAGGCAAGTTACATGCATCATTAACCAAATATCAGAATAATCAGCCAATAGAGGTCACTGCAAGCACAGAAGACATCCTCGCTTCCAAGTTTTACTATGTTAACTTCACCATACCTTACTCATATGAGGTACACCCATAGCTCATTAGATAATGGGACTGATGCATGTTTCTTCCAAGGGGATAAAGGAAGAGAGATTCAAATTCAAGAGACGATGTATCAACTGTGTGAAATAAGGCTACCATTACTACAGCAATCAAACATTGGTACTACCTAAATGCTGTTGCTGCAGTAACTTAGTTCAATTTTATGAAAACAGCTCAGGCTTAAGACACTGGTGTTCAGTTACTGAATACATAGCTAATCTATATCTTGAATTTGTTTTACATAATATGACAATAAAACATACTATAAAACTATGAATCCTTTCATTTCTGAAAACTGTTTTCTGACATTTCCTGTAATTCTTCACACCAATGTCCAGTTTAAGTTTTTCTGATCTGTGACAGTATATTAGTAGAGGACTACTCTCAGTGGCTACTGACAATCAGCTATGCTTATCAACTTAACTTTTTGTTGAATTGTCTTATTTAATTGGATTGAGGCTGTTGAATCGATGTATGGTTTATCCAGCCTTCACCAGGTTTGAAAAAGCCATTCATAGCACAAGCATCTGAACAGCACACAGTAAGTCAAGTAAGCAAAGTTATCAACTCTGTTCAAGGGACACTACCAAAAACATTATTTACACATACTGCTATTAACATCACTGTATTCAGCTTTTAAAGGACTGTCACAAGTGTTCGGCAACTGACTTGTCAAAAAGTTTGGGAAATATATCTTATTATCTTTAAGTCATCTATACCAAGCTTCCAGGCTAAGTGGTGCATCTCAGCTCAAATGGTGAATTAGCAAACTTAAACCATTACAGTAAAGCTTAAGTCAGAAGCAATTCTATAAAACAAAACTTATAACAGTTCAATATCATGACTGTGTAAATACCTACTGTGCCAAACAAGTGGCTGAACATAAGTATTTTTACATATCAGATCTGACTCCCACAGTACAGGCAGTCAGAGAAATGACTACACTAGCTCCCCAAACCCACCATTTCAGTAATACATTGCAATATGCAAAAAGTTGATGTAAAACCAGATCAAAGACACACCAAAACAAGGTATTACCATTCAGTAAGAATTAATGTCTATTGAACTAGGCATTGTTACCAACAGTTCTATTTCAATTTCTTCGAACTCATCTCCTTTTCCACATCCAATGGCTTGCAGTGTGTTTAGGATATTTTTTGCATTCTGGAGCATTTAAATCAAGTTTAGATGCAAGTCTAAACACCTCTAAATAGAATATTTGTGACAGTGTGCTCCCCCTACCTCCGACCTGACCTTTTCCCATAACCCTGCTCAAGTGATAACCACCTGTGGTGACCGTGATGGATGTGTCTGGTCATGATGGATGAAACCAGCTCAAAGTGGATTCAGGGGAGACAAATAACAACACAATAGCCAATGCATCCACCTAACCACAGTGCTGGTCAATGCCCAATTCAAGCCAAATTTGGAAGAAACCGCCTGCAGTCGGTTTGTAAATGACATCTTACCCCCATAAATAGTGGGCAGCCCAAGAGCCCTTTGAGCTCTCCTGCATGGCAGCAGGCTGCATGCCAGGATCTCCCCTTGAGTAGGAACACCTCCCAAGAATACTCCTCGAGGCTGAGAGATTCCTTGCCGCAACAGATCCTCGGTAAGTGACTAATAGCATACTAAACTTGGAAATCTTAGCTAAGCGATATAAAGGATTGATTGCACGTATATAATCCTCTAGACATAAACCTTTGACCAAGTCTGGGACTAGGATTGGATCCAGCCGCACCTAGACTCCTCTCGGAGAAGGAGTTTAGAAAGCAAGGGGGGCCTTTCTGAACCTCATGACTCAACTCAACAGGAGGGTCTTGTCTTAGACCATTTTGTCTGACCCTGTCCTCCATGCAGTAAATAAAATGTACCTTGCCATCAAATCTTGTTAACTCACTGTTGCATTTACTATCTAACTTTGTTAAATCACTGTCTTACATCAATAAACATATTGCTACTTCTCTCACGAGTGAAGTGCATCTCTCCCTCTCGCTCCATCCGCAACAATATGGCATAAAGCTCTTGACATCCTCCCTAAGTTTCATACCTTTGAAGCTAACATCTCTAGGCTTCTCTTCATTGTCAGTGTAAACAAAGCAAATTACTATCCAGATTACTTTTACCAAAAGGTTAAATAACTGTACTTTCTGTGAAGTCATAGTTAATCCAATCCCCAAGTTCTTGCCAGGAATTATCAAATTAGGAAAAAATCCATACTGGTTTAACAATATGTCATGTCAGCAGGAAAACAATAGGGAAGAGTTTAGCCTATATTTTTTGCAAGCCTATGTAGTAGAGTGTTGAATCCTCTGGAAGATGGAGTAAAGCAGGGCATGATGAAGGATCAAACCTTTTAAAGATCCCACTAAAACCTCTTATGTCAAGTCAACTCCTTAGTAATTTGAAGCTAAATATTACCCTCCTCCTTTTGTATACTCTTCCCTCAACTATCAAACCAAAATGCTTCAACTCACAGAAAGCTTACTTGGTAGTAAGCGAGTTATTTTTTTTACAAATTACCCAAGTAGCCAAAATCAACTCTAAAGGAAAGTAAAGTCAGTCAAGTATTAGAAAGTGCCACTCAACTTCTTGAAGAGAGCAAGAGGTAGCTTCTGGTCTTTATTTTGAAAAGCCAAGCCACATCTGACCAAAGCTATATTTGTTTTCAAATTAGCAAGATAAGGTAAAAAAAGTTAGTTTCAGATAATACCAAAAATATTCAGATAACACAAACAATACCTACCTAGCTAGTCCCACACTATAGAAGCATGTTAAAAAGACTGATTCCCACGGTTTAGTCTCATTCCAGATCATATCAAATTAATTCCCTTCACATAGAACTCCATCAGCTCAGGCCCTACACCTTCTTAAAAAAAGAAAAAGACTGTACTGGCTACTAAACTAGGGGAAAAGTCTAATAAAGTATATTTCTGCAAGCCTTTGCTAATAAAACTTTCTTCCATTTCTGCAATTCTCAATACAAATTTGCAAAAAACATAAAACAGTCCTGTAGAAATCACTGCAGAATGCAAAACTGGAGTCAGACCAATGGTTCATCAAGCCCAGTACTGTCCTCTCAATGGTGGGAGGAGGAGTTGATATTTAGAGAAAGCATGCGAGCCTAGTCACTTCCTGCAGTTTCAGCCTTTAGGACTCCCCAGACAGCCATCACTGGAGCATCCTGACCTATTCCCTTTCCCTACTCAAAATGAGACCATTGCAAGCAGGCACATGACATCAAAAAGCTAGCAGCAAGGCTGATGCTGTTGTGGTACTGATAAGCAACTACAGTATACTTAGAGCAGTAATAAGTGTAACTGGATATTGAAGACTCATCTGATCTTGCTTGGTCAGTTATTTCTGTGGAAAAGCTTTCAATTTTCACCCTCATCTAAGAAATATGATTAGGTCAGATTTTTCTTTACCACATTTGGTCTGGTCTTCAGCTGAACTAAACCCCTCAAGCTGAAACTCAGCATGTAAAGTATACCACAGGAGTTGCTTCTAGATTCAAGTCTCCTTTACCCCACATCCATTCTTGACTCTTAAGGCATGGGCAAAAGTCAGACTACAGAGCTACATCATGCTTCCAAGTTAAAGATTAAATACATGGCCAACACTCGAACCGCCAACACTCGAACCGCCAACACTCGAACCGCCAACACTCGAACCGCCAACACTCGAACCGCCAACACTCGAACCGCCAACACTCGAACC
>JASVER010000001.1:1915493-2224654 GCA_030449065.1 Oceanodroma leucorhoa
GAACCGCCAACACTCGAACCGCCAACACTCGAACCGCCAACACTCGAACCGCCAACACTCGAACCGCCAACACTCGAACCGCCAACACTCGAACCCATGTAGACACACTTGACTTGCTCCTACTAATTCCTAAAAGCCCAGGTCCTTGTGTCAGTGACTCAGGATCAAACACTTGCATTAAACAGACAAAACTCCATGCAAAAATTATCCAAGTCATACCAAGTACTATTTGGATAAATTCTTACTTAAGAACTTTAACATAGGAACCACCATACAGTAAGTATTGCTGAAAATACTTCTATTTAAGAAAAAAGAAATGGAAAATTGCAAGTTTAGCATGGACTTTAAAGCACACCCAAAGAGATCCCAATAAAATTTAGCAGACAGTCCTTGCCACACTATAGCTGGGAGACATTTAACACATGCAGGTCAAGAGATCTGTCTACTTCACAGCAAGACTGGGATCTACCGAAGGCATCCTTTCACCATTCACAGAACTTCACCAAAGGACACTGAACATCAAGCTGACTCCAACAGGTAGGATTTACTTACTAGAGGAAGAAGAGCTACAGAACACTGCTCCAGGTTACTGTCAATTGTTTCAGCCTTGTTCTCTGTGGTACAGAGGAAACTGTGGTTGGATGGTTTCCAATTATAATCCTTTCTGAAATGGGTTTTCCTTCCAAACAGAAGCTGACATGCTGTTTTAGAGCATCTGCCAACCACTGATCATTCTTCAATCACTCAAGTACTGGCAGACACATTCTATTGCAGCTGGTTTTATAAGAATTAACACACTAAGGCTCTATGGCTTCAAAGCAATCAGTAGGCTGGTTTTCTAAGTAAAGCTTTTAGGCTACTGAAGTCCCACTTCAAAATACAGTTATTTCAAGCTCCATTCTGAAAGTTACCTCATTTATCATTCTACCAGTATAAAGCCATTCTACTTCTGTATCAGTCTAGCCAAGAAACCAACTGGGTATGAGAGAGAGAACATTGTTCGTGGGTACTAATGACTCAAAAAAAAAAAAAAGCTTTTCTACATTTAGTGACAGTATTATTCTTCTCAGTAAATTGAAATACAAGTACTAAAGTAATCCTTAATATTCTAAAACATCAGTTAAGCCACAGCCTCTCAAATTCTTCTACAATTAGAAGTGACTTGGATTGAAGGGCATTGACCTAAGTGTACCCATTATTCACACTAGAAGTTGCCAATATAGCTACAGGAGGCAAGTAAGATCTATATAGTTATCACTGCATTTTCAGGAGAAATAAGAAAGTACTGGTATTCATATTCTTAAGTACAAAAGAAGATTTTAGTTCTGCTCATCCTGTTTATTTGGAAAAAAAAGAAAAACCATGCCAAGACCAAATACTTCTATAGGAGGATAAAAGTAGAAAAAAATGGAATAGTATTACAAGACTGGAAGAGTTGTTTAACTTATTCCTTCTTAGCTTTCATGTCCCTATGCTGCGCAAGAGCAGCAGGGGATAGACCTAACGATGCAGGACAGACATTAAGTTGTGTTTTTATGTAGGAATGATGGATACTTCTGAAAAATAAGTTAACTATTACTGTTCACCTCAATGTAGCTCTAGTTATACAAATGTGCATCAATTCCTCAAATTAGATCACAAAAGAAAATTATTTTTAAAATCATCTTTAAATCTCTACCACCATCTGGAGGATATGCTAGGAAATAAAATGCTAATCCTACAATATTTCAAGTAGACCTGTCCAGATAGGCCAAAAACAAAAGCAGTTTTTCAGGTTTAAGCTCAAATCTATTCCAAGAGTTAGTTCAGGATTTACCAAGAGACATCTTGTTTTAAAAAGAGACTCCGTTAGCCCAAAACGTCTTATGGAAATTCATCCATCAGTCTCACAAATCTATAGCAAATGGTCCATAGAAGAATTAGAAGACTGTTCCACATTAGGAATTGTGAAATGCTTGGGCTGTTAAACAAGACCTTAGCAACCTAGCAAGAGTAGAAAGCAAATACAAAGCAATTCCACTACCTATAGTGAAGAATCTTTGTGTAAGATAAACTAGTATTTTAAAAAGTTCCTTTTTGAAAACAGAAGTTCTTTTATTACTTTTGGCTTTAGGCTTCACTCAGCATGCAACTGCACATTCTAGTTTCTGTTGCTATCACTGGCAGACAGTAAGTATTCTGTAACTTAATAAAAAAAAGCCTGCTATTTAGAATCAATTATTTCCTGATCTGAGAAAATTTATTCAGAAGAGCCAACCCATAGTCTTCCAACAGAAAAAACTAAGTCTTCGGAAATGTGACCAAAAGCAAGCAACTACCTCTGAGTTTGTATCGTTGACCAAGGCAGGCATTTCACTCAAACTGTGACAAGCATCACTTCTATAGCTACCTCTTACATATATTCATTAGTAGGAGAACTTCTCATAAGTTTCATAAGTGAAATTAAAATAAACTGATCTAAAACTACACAGAGGTTTGGTGAACAGTTATTTTATTAGATTTGATTTCAATGAATTATTTGCTTCAGCTTTGTTTAGGATTACCACTCTTGAATCAACTCCTTTACGCTCCTTTAGAATAGCTCTTACTTCCAATATTGTAGTTGCTTAATGTGAACACTTAAAACACAACTGTTACACTCACAGTTGCACGAACTTTATACACGGTAGACAAGTTTCACACTGCTGCATATGTTGAGTGCCATAAAAGTTACAGCAAACCCATGTGTTTCCCTTAATGGGCCTCTAAATACACACACAGGAAACATGTTAACAGTAAATTATATGACAGAAGCCATTAACCTTTTCATGGATTGGCTTTCAGTATATTTGCATTTTTAGGGAGTTCTTGAATGTAAAAAATTCACTGAAGGGCACTAAGTGTAAGACTAATGTTTAACCAAAAAGGGATAATCCAGTAAGACCCCTAAAAACTTCATGCCTTCACTTAAAGGTCCTATTAATTGAAAAAAAAAAAAATAAGTTAAAAATACTTACTGTAGTATCCATAAAGTACAGTGTCTTCAATTTGTCTTGAAACATTAGCATCAGCCCAGTCCTAGTAATAAAGGATAGAAATATTTAGCATCAAATGAAACTAAAGAACACTTCATTTAATAGCATTCTTATAGAACTGAAAAAACTACTCATATCAAATGCCTAAGGAGAAGTATTAAGCACCCAGTTTGCCAATTTTAAGTGTTGGAATTTAAGTTAGAGCTAATTCACCTAACAAAGAGCATTAAGGAGTGTGCTGCATTTCAGGAGACAGATACTGCTGTAGTATTCCCACTGCTTATACTCACTTTGGCTGTTAGCCTCATACTTGAAGCTTTTTTTCAGATTAAGAATCCTTAGTTATCATACATTATATTGTCAATGCACAATTGAAATAGAATTATTAGTGAATATCACTTTTAGCAGCTAACAATTTACTTTTGTTCTGTACTTCATATTTAAGTGGCACTCTAAACTATTTTTATGAAACTCTTGTTTTCTACATATCAGACAATGCAGCTACTGAGTCTGAAGCTCAATCTGAACAGTTTTTCCAAAATGTTTTGTAAAAGACAATTGGAGGTATGGTTATTAGCAGTTCTAGCCTTTTTTTCTGGACTCTGAGCACTGCAGTAGAGACTAAGTTTCAAAGTCAAGTCCTTGCAGGGAAAAAGCTGTCCTCAGGATAAATTTTCTACAAAACCCAACATATGATAGGCTTGGAAGCAGCATGGTATATTAGAAAAGACTGCACAGACAGCTAAGATGTACAAGTTGCCCAGCCCAGTAGTTGGATACATAGGATTTAATGATAAATTAACACATTTACATCTGCTTTGCAACTCTTCAGAAAATATGCATGTGCAAAGCATTAGTGGAGGGCCCTAATCAAGTCAAGGATCCACTCATTTTGAAGTCAATACCTCTCAACCCAAATAGCACTAATTTTATATCAGTAAAGATTGACAATGGGAATTGCTAAAAGAGCAGCCCCAAAATCCTACTTGAGGCTGATAACCACACTACTGAATTTCAGTCACAGAAACAGCACCACAAACCAGAGTTTGGGAACACCCTCTAGAAAGAAAAGTCAAATAACCAAGATAAAAATGTTTTCTAGATGCAACTCAATAGAAAGGGCAAAGTCAAATTTGATAAGCAGAATTTGCTTTGTTAGGACTTCAAATTAGGAAGAAAAATTAATTATGTACAGATGGCCCCTTCTAAGGTATCAAACATCTATTTTTCAAGCATGTAAGTCTAGATATGAATAGTATATGAAGACCCATATTCTTCTGAGAATCCCTACAGTACTTCACTTACTGTTACTACTTATTTGGCAACACTACAAGAGAATCACTTACTAAAGAACACAGAGATAGATATAAAAAATGCTACTTCTAAAAAAAATTACTGGCTACAGAGTGCTAGCAAAGGTGCAAGTGATTGGGCATACAGGAATAAGCATAGGACAGTTTCATAAAGGAAAGATTTTACAGACCAGAAAGAACATCAAGTAGTTTTGGCAGCTCCCAAGTATGTTGTGCTAATTCCCACAGTATCTTGATAACAGGGTCTCTTAAGATCATCATAGAATGGTTTGGGTTGGAAGGGACCTTCAAAGATCATCTAGTCCAACCTCCCTGCCACAGGCAGGGACATAGTTCACTAGATCAGGTTGCTCAAAGCCCCGTCCAACCTGATCTCGAACGCTTCCAATGATGGGGCATCCACAACTCCTCTGGGTAACCTGTTCCAACACCTCACCACCCTCACCATAAAAAAAAATTTCTTCTTTACATCCAATCTAAATCTACCCTCTTTCAGTTTAAAACTGTTGCCCCTTGTCCTGTCACTAGGTCAAAAGTGTTTCTCCATCTTTCTTATAAGCCCTCTTTATATATTGAAAGGCTGCAATAAGGTCTCCCTCAAGCCTTCTCCAAGCTGAATAACCCCAACTCTCTCAGCCTTTCCTCATCGGAGAGGTGTTCCATCCCTCTGATCATTTTTGTGGTCCCTTCTGATCATTTTGTGATCCCTTCTCTAACAGCTCCACATCTATCTTGTACTGTGGGCCACAGAGCTGGACATAGTATGCAGTGCACACCATGCATACAGCATTTCTGTAACAGATAGCTATGACTAGAATTTATATATACAGATGCAACAGTACTTAGACATAAGAAAGGCAAATAGCTTTTTATTATGCTCAGTTGTAGCTTACAAACTTTTATCTTTATTAGTTATCCACCCAGTTTAAGTGATCATCTCCTTTTTCAGGAGTATGAGCCTTTGCTTTTTGGTTTGAACAAGACTTGAATTACATGAATATTCAAGTCAGCTTCAGAAAAATAGTACCCTAAACCAAGTATTAGAAAAAAGTTATTGGATTACTTGATACTACGCACACTAGCGGAGCTTAGACACTAACTGTATGCCAGTCTTGAGCTTCTAGCCTAAGCACTGAAGCTCTTTACATAATACCAAAGGGCAGACTGTCTTCCTGAAGTTCTTATCCAAAGAGTCACATGCTGATCAAGAAGCCATAATTCTTAACAGAAATTGGTAGAGTAATATATGTCAAATCTTACCACAGAACTGCAGGAGACCCATCCATGTGTGTTAGGATTTAGATCCTACAACTCCCCAAATGTAACAGCATTGATATCCCTTATTTGAACAAGAGCAAAAGTTGATCTTATTCAGATCTGTGTTACTTAGTCCTGGGATCCTCTTCAGAGAATGGAAGTGAAAATACATCTCTAGCTATGTTGGTAACCATACCCAGCCAGAAGGCTGAAGTCAAGTTCTTGCCCCCATCCCTTTTTTCTTCTCCTTGAGAGGAAG
The DNA here is from genome assembly GCA_030449065.1 of Oceanodroma leucorhoa. Taxonomy (NCBI): domain Eukaryota; kingdom Metazoa; phylum Chordata; class Aves; order Procellariiformes; genus Oceanodroma; species Oceanodroma leucorhoa. The sequence continues at coordinate 1,921,337 of JASVER010000001.1, forward strand.
TATTGGTTTAAGGAAACTAAATTTTTTGTAACTTGATCCTTGGCAGCCAAACTCAGGGACTGAATCCAGAGGTCCAAGCCTGCCTGTACAGCTTAAACATATTCCAGAATTGTTCAAGTCTTGTGGGATCCATTCTATGTGTAGTCAATATCAAGAAAATAGTTATCCAGAAGCAAAATTCTTCAAAAGCTAGCTATTTTGGAGATACGCCAACATCATTGAACTGGTGAGAAAAGAAAAGATCTAGTACTGTCAAAGCTCCTTTCAATTTCTATGCGCAGGCTTTTTCCAAACTTGTAAAGCTCAAGCCCCTTCAGTTGTTGTGAAGATGCATGTACTAATACAGAGCATATAAAAAATGCAAGCAAGCATACTCCTTAAAGACTGCACACAATAAGACTTAAAGAAGCTTAACACTGGCTTTATCAGTTCTCTCAGAACTGCCTAAACTCTCATGGAATATGGGCTTGATGACGTACTATAAACACTTCATTTTTCTATTAACTCAGAAAATCAGCACCACCTTCCTTCATGTTACTATATTAAGACTTCCAGTAGGCCACTTTACATTAAGCTTTTAAAGTTCACCATCTGAAATAATTTAGATTATCATCCAACTGGAATTTGATTAGAAAAGTATACTTGCATTCTGGCATTTAATCAGCAAAAAGAAAGGATGAAAAAATATTTTAGCAGAAGGGACAGAAGCAACACCTTAAGTGTCTGTCAGATACACAATAAGCCAAATCTTTGAAGACTGTCACACCCAATAGCATTTCAACTGAAAAATCTCTAGGCATTTGTATGAAAATACACCACTAAAGAACTTGATCATAATAAGTTAAGAATAGAGACACAGAATATTACAGTGTTTAAATTGCCTAGCTTTAAAAATTAAGGAAATGCATTGCTTTAATTATGCCTAAGGGAAAAGCAAGACTGAACTGAGCAGGTGGCACTATTTACTTCCAGGTAAGTATTTGGAAGAGGTCTCTCCTATGAGCAATAGAGACATTCAAAACCCACACCAACCAAGAACAAGCAAGAAAAGCAACAGTAAGACCTGAAGTGGCACAGCCACTTTACAGGAAGAGGTAGCTAGTAATTGAAATACAACAGGGCTTAACTGCCGAAAAACTGCTTCTCATCCAACTCCAGAAAAGCATTAATAACATTTGTAACAGGATACAGATGTAGAACTTTAAAACATTGTAATAGCTTTTCATTTTGTTGCTCAAATTGAGTTGTGTACAGGACCAGAGTAATATACAAGGAAACGTACATTACAGCATACTAAAATATCGAGATGTTCTCTTACATTAAAAGACAAAGATGTAAAGATGTGCACATTTCACCATTGTGTACCTGTGCCTGAACTTCCAAACTTTGCATTACTCTGCACAGGAAGAATCTTTAGTGCTAGCCAATTTAATAGTATATCATACCTATCATGTCAGCTTTCAGTCAGCTGCTGAAGCCCCACATTTACACAAACTAAGGAGGTTAAAATCCTTATTCTTACTGGCAAATTATCCATATGCACACATCATCAGCAACTCAAAAGTAGTAACAAGTTTGTCTGAGCTGTTTAAAAAGCTAGTGACAGCAGCACTGTCTTGTCAAAAGCCAGAAGCACTGCTACCTAGGGAGTGTCAGAGCTCTGACATTCTCAGCAGCAGTGCTGATATATCAAGTTGATAGGCATATGAATTTACTGGACAGGCACATCCAGGACTCAACTGAGAACTCATCTGGACAGCCTCTAGATCTAGGCTGTTTTCTTCTCCATCCATTATGGCCCAAGCTTACAATATATACAGCAAATACATTAGAAGCACAATAGATTAGGAAGGTGAGAATTCATTGCTGTCTTCTACAGCAGTTTAAGGTGTGACCACAAATTCTCTTAAGATCTGCAGAATTCAGGCACTCTGCACTGTTGTGCTGTACTTCATTCTGTTCCATGCAGTTTAGCAAGCGTACATCATATCACCTTTAAAATACCTGTAACAATGCATTGCACTGATAGATGAAGGAATCAACAAATTGCAAGGATATGTGTAACAAGTATGATGGCCTACATTAAGCTATTACCCTTAAGTATTCCTTAACACAAGCCATGTGGAAGGATTCAGGAAATTTGAGTACAGTTACAAGTGTAAAAAGTAACTAGATTAGTAAAATGTTGCTACATAAATAAGGATATAAAAAAGTTTAAGACATTTCCAGTTTACCCAAATGCTAAAACCAAAGCTCCCTCAAAAGATTAATTTTCTATGAATGTAATTATAAAATCAATTATGAAGAACACTTGCTTCCCCCAGTAATCACTGAGCAGAGTCCTCCTTCTCCCAGCAACTGTGTCCAGTTAGTGACTTATGTTAATGTACTTCAACAGAAGGGTACTATTCAAACTGTACAGATAACTTCCCCAAACAAAAGCAATCTGACAAGCTAATCTGCTATTTTTGACCTTCCCCACTTTTTGGTGAGGGAACGGCCATGAATTTCATTCTTCTGTCCCTGTTAAAGGAAAGACTTCTACTGTCACTGCTGGACCCTGCAAGAATTTCATGAGTACCCAGTGAAGATGCTCCCATTCTCTCCAAACAGGAGCTCTTAATAGAGCTTAAAGGGGTGTAACATTCCAGGTTTCAGTATTTGTGATGTTTCATCACCTGTAGATAAAGCCATCATTCTACTGATTAGCCTTTCCCAAAGCTAAGCTAACAAAAGGAAGATACAACATCAAAGACTGGAGAGTGGGTTGTAGCGTGGTTAGATATAAAGAAATTTCATATCCAGCTCTCAGACCTTCCAGCCTGTTACCTCCAAAATGGGACAAAGCCAGGATTTTGACTGCCAGATGGAGAGTAACATCCAGAAACATGCATATCTCCGCCACATCTGGCTACCATGAATATTTTGGCCAAGTATTGTTATTTCACAAGCAGTAATTCCTACTCAGAATAGGAAGTATGGTCTCAGTTGATAATGATTTCTCAGCTAACACCTTTCTAAAATTAAAAAAAAAAATCTGACTTTTCTAGTGGTTCTGTATTCTGAGCAGCTACATAATAAGCGTCCTCCAACACGCAAAAAATCTTAATAGAATGGCCTGCAAAAAGTATCTCCCCTTAAACAGATGCTACTCCTTGAATCATTAAAGAGACAACTGGCTTTTAACAGCTCAGGCAGACACCCAAGGTTTGTGAGGTGTTCAATCTAACAAGACTGAAAGAAATGCCACTGGCTTTTAACTTCACAAGGTAGCAAGAATCCATACATTTCAAAAAGGAAAGATCTCATCACCTCCCCTGCCTTCTGCTGCATCAACAATAGAATAAAAGAGACAGCATGGTGATGATAACATCCTTGTTTCAAGCAGTCCTCCTGCTGCAAGACAGCATCAGCTATGTTTTAAATATTTATGAGACTTGTAGGTCAGACTCAGAGGTCTTGGGTTCCAGCAGCAATCTTAAGTCTTTAAGCTAGGGTGAGGTTTTCTATTTCTAAGTGCTTGTTATAAATCAAACAAGCTTTCAGATCAAACAGATCAGATCCAGCTGGATGTGTTTGAAATCCATTGCACAAACTAAAGCACTGTCAATGATTTCCATTGTACATAGGAATAATGACCACTGAAGTCCATGCACCACTGCTCCTTTCCTAAAGGACTACACAATCAACTCCTGTGCAAAACCTTCTAATACCAAAACTGCTCAATTCACTCACTATAAAAGCTTTGAGATAATATTTGATAAGTCTCACAAAATACGATGAGAGACACCAACAGGTACCAAATGCCACAAGCCACTTGTTTATAGTAAAGAATAATTTGTCTTAATTGAAAGAGGTATAAACAGTACGTCAAGTTTAACAGTCCTATCAAAATGGGCAAAACATCAAGGTTAACAAAGGCTGACCAAGGTATAGTATATAGCCCTTGTCAAGGAAGACACCTCAGAACACATGATGGGAAGAGCTATACAACACTGTTTTAAGTGAATTCATCCAGAAAGCAGCAACATTTTGACAGCCTTCAGAGAAATGTAATCTGCCTGGATACTACACTTCAGACAATTAAGCCAATCCTTGTAGCCAGGACACATACCTTCACTTGCCACTGAACACACAATTCACAATGAGAACTTTGAACCATCAGACTACACCTCCAATTTAACTTCTGCTATTAGCATAACATGCTTCTCCGAGTTTGCTACAAGTTTGTTCACAGAAAAAACCTCAAGAATATCTACGAGTTGATAGTAGGGTCAGATGCATTAAAAATCAACTGAAAGTCCACATATAGTGCCTTTTCCTTTTAAGTTGAGCATCCTTGACTTTCTCATCTCTCTAACACCGATACTGGGAATTACAGTAAGGGAGGTAGAGGAAAAGAGTACATACAGCAAAAAAAATTGTTTACCTGGGATCTGGATAACTGCCACTACTCTTTTGGCATAAGCTCTGAAATCATCCAGTTGGAAGGCTTTCTGACGAACTAATGATTTACCTACAGAGAATATTATCCACATCTGCCACCTGGATCTGCCTCAAAAATTCACTGAGAAGAACCAACTAGTGAAGACTTAATTCACTCTGGCCATCCAAAACAACAAAGGATTCCTGCCAGAGTCATAGTCCTTCAGACCCCAGCATCAGTTATAGGGTCTTGGAGGTGCTGGGTTTGAAAGAATGGTCCAAAGGAAGGGCAGTAGTGTCTTGGAAATATTCTGAACCCAACCCAATCTGTCCTACTTGTGAAGCAGTAGCAGAAAAGCAGCACATTACCCAGGACAGTGTTAAAAGCTTTAACACTTCATGAAGATCTCACATTAAGATGCTGTCAAGCTCCTGGACACTACTCCTAAACTGAAATTACCAAATCAATAAAAGCTGCATGTTTACATACAGGTTGGTATGTTCTGGCTGACTTCAGATCCACTCAACTTTTCAGGAAGGCCATGTTAATACTTCTGTATCACAATTTCAACATTTGTATTGGATCAAGTGTATTACTATCAGAAGATCTCATGTTCTTGCTGCAAAGCTAGAAACTCATTCAGCTGAGCCTTAAAAGACAAAGAATTCTTCTGCAGGGCAGTACGGAGCAATTTTATTACAAAAGGCCATCAGCAGCATTGACAAACATTAGGAACTAAGTAGGACCAAGAAGCCTCAGAAACATAGGCAAAGGCACTTTGAAGAAATAAAAGCTTTACCATAAGCATGAAAGCTTGCTTTCAGGTACAATTTTTAAACATAATCTACCCACCCCATCATATCACAGCATGTGGCCATTAACAAAGAAATCTAGCTCAAGAAAAAACAGTATTTTAAGTACAGTAATTTTCCTTCTATTAATCATACTTCTTTAAATAAGACTGTAGTGACTGCATGACCACATTTGGTCTCCTATTCTCCTTACAGGTTTGTTTCTCAAATCAGGGAATGCATACACTAAGAAAACAGGTCTCCTTTGCAACAGGAGATTATGCTTAGTCCCCAGCAGATGTGCATTTTTCAGCTGGGCCTAGTTACCTCATTGTTACTTCTCCAGCTCGTCAGGCTCAATATATTTCTTAATACTCAGTATCATTCTCTTTGAACTGCTAGTATCTTGACATACAAAAGGGCTCTTCCATCTTCTGTATCCATTTTAATTCTGAACAAACAAGGTCTGAAGACACAAACTTCTAACAACAACATTGAACAATAGCTTAATTTATTCTGTATTACCACTGAGCAATAAACATGACAAAAACCCCATCACAGCTCAATTCTGAAGGCTTCTTATGACTTGCATTTACATGAGCACCCGCCAAAAGGCACTGTATTGGCTGCAAGCTAGTTCTGAAATGTTATCAAGGATCTGGCAGGACCTAGGTTTTCCTTTGGAAGTAGGGCTGGAAGGGAATACAGTCTTTGAGTCTAGTGTGCAGGCATTTACCATCTGCCCACCCTCTCATTTGTTTCAGGATCATCTCTTTTACTATAGATCCAGGCAGGCTCCAAACCAGACTAAGCTGTTACTCAAATTACTAATATGCTCTAGTATGACCTGTTTTTAACAGTAGTGTCCTCACAAAGACACTGGGTCACTACCTTCAAGAACCCTCCTTGAAAATTAAAAATGCTTTAAGCATTGGGAAGAACTCTTACTTACAGTAATACTTAGAGCAGACTACAGTGAGTACTCATCTCATTAAGAACTCATTTTGCACATCAACCCCCTACAGTTTAAGTTTATAAAAACATTAGTTCAGTTAAGGCAGTATCAGCCAAGAGATACTACTGTATTCCCCTCCCCCAAGGGTTTTTCCAGCTTTCCCACTTTAAAATAAGTGCTTATTAACTCAGGCTCTACATTATAGGTAGATTAACACAGTAAATCTTTGTAAGTCTTAATGTTTCAGTAACAGAATAAGAGAGTGCTGGCAAAAAATCAAAATAATCTGAAATGGCAAATGGGCAATACAGTCTGTTTTTGAACAAAGGGGCAAAAAATACCATTCTTCAATGCCCCATTTTGATGTACTAAAAAGCAGTATTTAGGAGATTTATTTATATCTTCAGGATGGTATACGCACTCCTTTTAGCACAATAGAAGGAATGAGCATTTAGAGATGAGCAGAATATTGAAAATAAATACTAGAAGTGAAAACTGAAATCCAGTTCAAATAACAAACAGAGCTCAGTGTTCTATTCACAGGACTAGTTCCCTGCTTTCCAAAATACTCGGGCACTAGAACAGGTATTGGTATTGGTTTTAAACACCTTAACAACCCAAAAAGATTATCTTTCAACATAAGTACTTCTTTTGAAAAGACAATTAACCTTTTTAAAAGTCCATACCTTAAATGTACCATTTTGATTTTTCATATATGAAACCAAAAAGATGTCCACTGGTAGTAGTGCTGAGGAGATAAGAGCAACTGCCAACGCAAAGATAGCTGTTATGGTAGAAATCACTTCACTTTCCCGCCGACTCTGATACTTGCGCACATAAACCCAGCAGAAAATTAGAATAGCCTGAAATACACAGGGAAAGATAGTGAGTTGCATAATAAGGATGTCAGAAAGCAGGTACTGAAATTAGACCCCGTATCTTGGTACTGATGACTGGCATAGCACCAACACACTTTTTACCTGAGCCCTAAACATGAGTGCTCGATTCACCACACACAATTTGCTCTTTGTACCTTTGCTAAGAACAGCTTGAGCAACACCAAGAGCAGCACTCACACACGGAACAGGCTACAACGCAAACAAGCAGCGCCGATCAACCGGGCAGGAAGGTAAGCCAGCCCCGCACCACCAGCTCGGGGCTCCGCTGTGCCCCACGGCACCACCGCCGAGACCCCGGCGGGAGCTGCAGGGCAGCGCTCGGGGCCGGGGCAGGCTGAGGGGCACAGGCTGAGCGAGGCGGGCAGGCGGGAAGCCCGGAGCTGGAACAGCGAGAGGCCGAGGAAAGAGGAGCAGCCGGCCCGGCCAGGGCTGGCCGAGGGGGGGATCCCGCCGGGGCTGGGGAGGGGAAGGGGTGCGTGACTGGGGCAGCCGCGCGGGCCGGCAGCGCCCCGGCCGCGGGAGAGCCGCCGCTCACCAGCAGCGCCAGGCCGAAGAGGCACCATCCCATCAGCAGCTCGGAGGCGGCCGCCGCCATCTTCACTTCCGCCAGGAACAGCATACCCGCCCCCCTGAGGCGGCGACTTTTAAGGGGGCGGGCATCGCGTCACCATGGGGACCGGAGATAACAAATGCCGGGCGCGACGCGGAGTGCGACGTCACGTGCCTGTGCCGGTGACAGCTTTCGCTTTAGTTAGCAGCTGGCGGCTCTGTCCCGCTCTGGCGTGTCCCGCTACCGGCGCAGCAAGCAGCAGCGAGGGGCCGGTAGCCAGCGGCTCGCCACGCAGGGACTGTCCGCCGCGTTAGTTTGTGACGCGAGAGAGGCGCGGCCGGAGGGGAAAGGTGACGAGAGCCGGCAGCCACGCGCTGCCAGGAGCTCCTCCCACGCGCGGGGTTCGCCGCCGACCCGCGACCGAGCGCAGCGGTCGAGGGGCAGGAACGGGGGGTGAGGGCGCATCAGGGTGATCCCCCCGCTCCGCTGGGTGGGCGGGGGCGGAGCGTGAGCCGCGGCGGGGGGCCGTTGCCGGGCGCGGCCGGTGTCCCCAGCCCCTGCTCCCGCCCTGGGGTTTGTCTGTCCTTCCCCTCCCGGGGTGGGAGGCAGAGGCAGGGCAGCGCTCCGGCCGCGGGGACTCCCGCTCAGCGGGCAGCGGGAGAGGAAAAAGGGGCTTTGGGGAAAGATGCGCTAAGAGGTATCACGCACTTTCAACTCCTTGTCTGTTGCTTTTCTCCGTAAAAGTACCTAAAATTCGTCCCTACATCACGTACAGCTTCCTGAAGGCGCCTGGCAGGCGCGCAGGCTTTGCTAGCATTCCGTACCCGTGCGGTCACACGTGGAGAGATTTTCGGGGGGGGGGGGGGGGGGGGGGGGCGAGGGGGGGGGGGGGGGGGGGGGGGGGGGGGGGGGGGGGGGGGGGGGGGGGGGGGGGGGGGGAGGGGTCGGGGGGGCGGAGCCGTGAGGGCGGGAACGTCGTCTGGCGGCGGGGGCGGGCGGAGCCTCGTCCGGTGGGTGCGGGGGCCGTGCGGGCGGTGTTCCCGAGGTGAGCGCGGCTCCCGGCCGAAGGGGCCTGGCGGGCCGGGTGTGCGGCGGGGGAACAGCTTCGCCATGAAGTGGCTGACGTCTTTGCTGGGCTTCAGTTTGCTGTGAAAGTGTTGTGATGGCATTCACAAGCTATGCGTGGGGTTGCTGGGGGCAGCAGGAGTTCAGATGGGCTTGCAGCTCTGCAAGAAAGGACGGTGTTTGGGAGGACAGGAGAGTTGGAAGCTTCCCCTCAGAGCACTGGACACATGCTGTACTTACCTGTTTGTTGTCAGGGCAGTGTGGAGGGCACTAGCATGTGGCAGCATTCATGAGTCGAGTGATAAAGGAGTTGAAATGGAGAGCTTGTAAACCTTGCAGGTTGGTACCTACAGGGGGTGTGTTGGCTCATGGAGGGTGAGGTGGGTTGACCCTGGCTGGATGCCAGGTGCCCACCAAAGCCGCTCTATCACTCCCCTCCTCAACTGGACAGGGGAGAGAAAATATAACGAAAGTCTCGTGGGTCGAGATAAGGACAGGGAGATCACTCACCAATTACTGTCACAGGTAAAACAGACTCGACTTGGGGAAAAATTAATTTATTACCAATCAAATCAGAGTAGGATAATGAGAAATAAACCCAAATCTTAAAAACACCTTTTCCCCCACCCCTCCCTTCTTCCTGGGCTCAACTCCCGATTTTCTCTACCTCCTCCCACCGAACAGTGCAGGGAGACGGGGATTGGGGGCTTTGGACGGTTCATCACACGTTGTCTCTGCCGCTCCTTCCTCCTCAGGGGGAGGACTCCTCACATTCTTCCCCTCCTCCAGGGTGGGGTCCCTCCCACAGGAGACAGTCCTCCATGAACTTCTGCAACATGAGTCCTTCCGACAGGCTGCAGTTCTTCACGAACTGTTCCAGTATGGGTCCCTTCCACGGGGTGCAGTCCTTCAGGAACAAACTGCTCCAGCGTAGGTCCCTCGTGGGGTCACAAGTCCTGTCAGCAAACCTGCTCTAGCGTGGGCTCCTCTCCCTCCACGCATCCACAGGTCCTGCCAGGAACCTGCTCCAGCGTGGGCTTCCCACAGGGTCACAGCCTCCTTTGAGCACATCCATCTGCTCCGGCGTGGGGTCCTCCATGGACTGCAGGTGGATATCTTCTCCACTGTGGACATCCATGGGCTGCAGGGGGACAGCCTGCCTCACCATGGTCTTCACCAGGGGCTGCAAGGGAATCTCTGCTCTGGTGCCTGGAGCACCTCCTCCCCTCCTTCTTCACTGACCTTGGTGTCTGCAGTTGTTTCTGATGCATGTTCTCACTCTTTTCTTCTGACTGCTGTTGTTGTGCAGCAGGTTTTTTTCCCCCTTCTTAAATATGTTACCCTGGAGGCGCTACCACCGTCGCTGATGGGCTCGGCCTTGGCCAGCGGCGGGTCCATCTTGGAGCCGGCTGGCATTGGCTCTGTCGGACATAGGAGAAGCTTCTAGCAGCTTCTTACAGAAGCCATCCCTGTAGACCCCCTGCTACCAAAACCTTGCCACGCAAACCCAATACAGAGGGAAATGTTGCTCGCAGGGGCAAATACCTGTGCCATGTGTTAACTTACTGTGAGGGCAGTGCAGGTGTAAGCAGAGTGCAGTGGTTATTCACAAGCTGCTTGGATGGGTGGTCATGAGAGCAGTTTTTAGGTGAGCTTGTAGCGTTGCAAGAAAGGGCCTGCTGGTGGAGAAGTGGTGTTGTTTGGGAGGCTCGTTCCGGAGGGGCAGATGCCTGTGCTGGGTTTCCATTTGGTGTGAGGGCACAGGCAGCAGGCAGGTGGCTATGCAGTGCTATGCAGTGCAGTGGCTGTGGTGCTCATGAGCCAAGTGACGGACAGTTCATGGCAATCCAGGTGGGCTCGTAGTCTGATGAGAAGAGCAGCAGATACTATGTAACTATAATTAGTTATAGGTCAGTAAGCAGATAACTACATTGTGTACATCCTCTTAGAATTTTTTTTTTTATATATTACTATTAATGTGTATGTATTATCTCCACCACAGGAAATATTTCCCTGGATGTCATTACTATTAAATATGTATGTTACAATTCAAAATTGCCCTAGAACCCATGAAGAATTAAAAACTTAAAGAACAGCATTAAAAATAAACTATTCCCAAGTGGGAAGGGAAGTAATTTGCCCTTGGAGTATATGAACATTTTGTGTTTTGTACAGCACTGCATACCTTTATCAATAAAATATTGAAATACCAAACATCAGAGACCCCTAACTAGTTAAGAATTAAGGCTGCTGTAAAAAAAAAAAAAAAAAAAAAGAAATGCTATAGTTGTATGCTAGCACAAATCTTTTTGTTTTGACTGAAGTGGTTACATAAATATTTAACTTGCTTTAGTAAATGAGCCATAAGAGTAACTTCATCATGACCAAAAAATCTTTTCCATTCTAAACAGTTAAAAGTTTATGTAGTTAAGCAAACAGTAAAAATAAAACAAACAAATGAAAACCCAAAATTATATATTTCCCACTATCAGAAAAATACAATCTCTGAGTCTTTTGTTAAAATCTTCCTATATTTTTTCAGTAAATGGTAATTTTGAAGAAATTAGCATCGCTCTGTCAGATCCATTCCTATTTGGTAAATATGGTTGCTAACCTAGTCTTAATTGGGTAACAGGCAAGGTTTTCAAGGTTTCACTGAAAAATTTTTCATGTCCCTGTGTGTAAAATGATCACTGTCATTCAGAGTTTAAAGGAAGAACTTCAGTTTTTGTTGGACTTTTGTCAGAAGTAATGGTTTTATGTACAGAGTAGGCGAGATGGAAGTTCAATGCCATGTTACTGCTAGCTATCTGAATGTTTTTTCTTTATTCTCTAAAATTCAGAGTTTATAAATTCAAAGCATTTTATCGCTTATTCTCATAAAATCAGCAGATCTTTATCTGAAGAATGATCTACGAACAGAATTCAGAGGATCAACTTCAGGTTTTTTTTGCTGTTGGGTGGGACACTGCAGGTGTCAAGTACATGCAAAAATGTGGGAAACCCCACAGTTTAATAGCAAAGTTAGTATTTTTTTAATTATTCAAATAGTGACCTTTCTCCTGTGCCTTGTGCCAACATAAGTCCTATGAACTTCAGTCTTAAAAATGGTGTTCAGTTGATGTGTTGACTTTTGTGATATCTTTTGGAGACAGAAATTTCATCCCCTGTTTAGTAGTCTTGGGGAACCTAAGACTAACATTTTTATGGCTGTATTCACACAGCTCTGTCTGTAAGAGGGTGCTCACGGATAATTTGAGCTCAGATTTCTGAGTATTCACAACGTCTATTGACAGGACGACCCCTGAGGATATGTTGATTAGATGTTTCTTGGCATACCAGGGCTATGTTTGTCTTTCACAGTCACTGCAGACAACTTCTAGGAGAGCTACTGCTTGTAGTGCCCCAAGTCTACCTGCACTTTACTCAATTGTGTTGTTATGTCATGGGGTGAAAATGAGCAACCACAGAACAAAACTCCATAAGGTACATTGGTCATTAAGACTAATTAGTGAGAGACCATGGGTCAAGAAATAAAGACATGAGGCAATTGGTCACCATTGCAGAAGAAACATCTCCACTCTGCACAAATAGAAGAGGAGGCCAGAAGAACAGGTATATTTTTTGCAGAGAGTTATTGCTTGAGAGAAGGTAGGGGGTTGTGGTGTAGGCCAGCCAGTGAAGTGGCCTCATTCATACCAAAGTTACTGATCACCTGCCAGCTGAAAGATAGTGTGGTGCCATGTGAGTGCTTGGGATCCTCATAATCAGTAGATCTAGTTTTGGCTGCAGTGTGTATACCAGTGCTGTGTTTCCAACAGCCAGGTTAAGCTTGCATGGCTTATAAGATGAGCCTAGTAGTTGTCCCTGTGGTGCTGTTCTCCCCTACACTCCAGTAGTGCATGTGCCTCTTTTCCTGCCTAGACTCAGAGATTTGTCTTGTTCTCTTTCACGCTTCTTTGCTCTTGTGAGTAAAAGCTTGTCATCAAGATGCCACGATGTGCAGCAAGATCAGTGAATGCACTAAAGAGTGGCAGTGGATAGAAGCACTTGTGTAGGGCATTGTGTATGGGGTCACAGGGTGAGAATAGTATAAAAAGTGAAATGATTTCTGAAAAGTTTTTGTTGGACATTTTTGAGCTAGGGTTGATAACTGCAAGCTAATAACTGACTCTTTAAAAATTCTCATTGCACACACTAAAAAAAAAAATTAGGGATTTTTACAGATCATTGAGAGAATGTGTGAATGAAAATAGAATAAGTGAGTCTGAAGAGAATGCTGTTACCATATTCCTCAAAAAAACCTGACATGCATTGTAGCAGTAGCAGTCGTAGTATGGAAAAATAAAGAATCGTATCAGTGGCCTTCCCTAAATATCATCCTCACTTTCCCAGGCAAGACAGTTGCACAGTGCCAAAAAAAGGACTGCAAAAATTTTGTGTTTTTAAAAAAAAAGATATTTTTAAACTAAATTTTAAATTTATATTGTTTATAAAATAAAATCTTTATCTGAAAAGAGCCATTGTAGTAATTCTTATGTGTAGTAAGAAATAAGTCCAAACTATGAAAAATGTGTTAAATGCTACTTAAAAGTAAGTTCCATAAGTTTGTTATTAATAAAGTATTCATGTGGTAAAAAGACAGAGAAAGAAGAGGAGTGATACTGTAGAAATTAAAGTATATGAAACGAGATACAGTCTTCATTTTGACCAGGACAAGGGATTAGTATCATACTTGAACTAGATAGTGTACATACCAACAGGGAGCAGGTGCGCCTTCTCACTTGACTGAGCTGCTCTTGTCACCACTTGATAATCCCACAAGTTTCAAGGGGGCTGAAAGCGTGTGGGCTAATGGAAATGCCGTATTTTAAAGTTCTCTCATTAACTCTACTTTTTATATTTTAATTTTTTTTCTCGTTTAGAAGAGAAGGTAGTGAAACTAGGTTTAGCAGTATTTGACAGACCATGTCGTGGTCTTGTACTTGAAGGTGTAATAATTCTTTGTGTTATGTGGCTTAGAATCCAGTAAAACCTGTAAGCCCTATGGCACAGAACACACTGGACTTGGTACTGTGCAAGTACACACAATTAACCATTGGCAATAATAACTAATTTGTTTTTTTTTTTAAAGTCCTTAAACTTGTGTGAAGAAAATTGACTGTAACTTCTTGAAATTTATGTTTGATTTAATGCTGTAGTTCATTTACCATTACTGCAGACCAAACTAGGTTTCTGAGTTTGGTTTGTCATACTGTATTATGTCAATGCAGGCATCTTTCCTCCCGTCACTGTACTTCAGTGCTTACTTAGCCTTATTTAACTAGTAGCACAGCTTTGGTTTCCTTCTTAAACACTATTAAGAGTTAATTTTCATACTATGAATAAGACTTTCCACTGTATCATGCATAGCCAAAAAAAAAAAAGAAAGGACAAAATTGGAATCTGTCAGTCTCCATGATAATTAACAAGTATTTTAGAAGGCATTCACAAAATTAACTTGGACATTATTTATCACTAGGTTAATAGAGAACATCATGATGCATCCTTTACATCTTTGCTCCTAGTATTGTTTCCTTATCCTAAAATGTTACCTTGTTTCAAGCTCCTCAATCATGCTGATCTCTTTAGACTGCTTGGCTTTAGTGCAGTCTATCTCATTTCACTGAGAAACCTCATTTTCCCTTTAAACCTTATGCAATATCTGTGGTTTGTACTGTTGTATCAATGGCTGAACATTTACATGAAAAATAGGGACAAGGCATAGTTTTATGAACCTCATGAAAATTCCAGTTTGACCTTAACTTGATTTAAGTCAGCTCAGTTCTTATTTTGGTTAAGCGTAGGGAAGAGAACAGTTTTCAAAAGAAGTAATGATGTCACACTGAGGAAAAACAAATAGTCCCATTGGGTTGGGAAAAAGCTTTTCGCAATATTTAGTGGAATTTAGGGAAAGCATAGATGAAGCAGGTAAGCATACAGTGGTGTTCCTCCCAGCATACCCATCAGCACTGGCAGGCTGTTCTTCAGAGAACCCAAGTCAAAGGTTGAATCATCATTTTTGGAGGCTAAAGATAGGCTTTCTGTGCCATCAATTTGTTAAATCACTTTTTGTGTCTATTTATCATGTCATTCTTAACAATATTTTTATAATAAATGCCACAAAATAATTTATATAAATCAAATTGTATAATTGATATACATAATAATTGATATACTTAAAATGGGTCATTGTCCTAGGCAAAGTCCAGTCCCTAGAACATGGGAGTTTCTAGCGTGCAATTAAAAACCTGGCATAATTTGGGACTAGTAAACTCTTTATGAAAGCATAGAACTGTCACAAGGTGGAGAGGAATAGCGAATCTGTGCATTAAGATGTATGTGTCTTTTATTGCTGTGGTAGTATTGAAGTAGGGGAAAAGGGTTTTTTTGTTGTTTTTTTTAATTTGGAACAGAGATCGTCTTTTAAAAGGTTGCAACATGCTAAATAAAAATAAATAGTTGAATTAGAAACTTAGAATTAATCTATGGAAGAATTTAGAGTGGTTGTTCTTTTAATACATTACTAACAACTGCATAATAATGTTTATGGAGGTTCTTTTCTGTTCTGTTCCTTGGTTTGTTTACTTCAACAAAAACAGAATTTTAAAAAAGGAGTCTGAGGGCAGAAGAGGTGGTTAATTTCTCCAGGAAGTAGCAAGTGTAGGTCAGTAACATTTTCTTTAATGAGGGCTGTAAAAATGATTAGGAGCCTTCAAGGTCAAGTTATTTCTAAAATGTTTTTTTCAAAAAAACCCCAATAATTAAAAGCTGGTTTGTATGTAAATTACGGTTCTGTATGAGCTGATAAGAATGAAAACAATGTGAACTTCCACAATAAAAATGTGTGAACATTCCCACAACAAAAATGAGTGTGAACTGCTGTATTCCCCTGAAACTTTCTGCCTGATGTTTTCAGTCGGATTAAAAAAAGATTTCCCCAGTATTTTTCTCATGGTACTAGTCAAATAATGAACTGATTCCTTGATCATATTAGAACATCCAAAGTACTGTTTCCTGCATATTTGTTCTAACTTATTAGAGATACTTCTAGTCTTCTGTACACAGGAAAACTGCAACCAAGGCATAAACCTGGAAGGAACATGTTTGGAAGTTTTCCCAGGATGGACTGAGGAAACTAGATGGAGAGTAAGCAAAACAATAGATTGAATTCTGACCCCCTGAATTTAATGGCGAAGCTGCCAGTAAGTTTAGCTTTTGACAAAATTAATCTTCAGAGGTAGTCAAAAAGGCAAATAATGATAATAATAGGAAGGGGATAGACAACCAAATCATCATTTCACTTCATGAACAGTGAGCTGTTTTGACGTCCATGTTGAAAAGAGATACAGAATTTGAGGTAGTTTAGAGGAGTCCAAGCATGAACAAGGTAAGGAATAGCTTCTGTGCACAGAAAAAAGTAAATAATTTGGAATCGCCATCTTGGAAAAGATGCTACTCAAGGAGAAATGATAGAATTTTAGAAGTTCTGACTGTCATGAAGAACAGTGAGTAGAGAACAATTAGTCGTGCTTGTATCAAGAAAATTGGGCACAAAATTTGACTTAGAAGCAGACTTAGAAAGGGACTGCTTCATACAACTTAAAAAATAGATATCCTTACCTTAGGATGATTTGAATACCGAGAGTGTGCATATGTTAAAAATCAGTGGAGAAGTTCATGGATGAGAGGTCTGTCAAGCAGTATTAAGCACTCTGATAGAGAAGCAACCTCCAGCTCAGAAGGTCCCTAAGCAGGGCAGTGCCAGAAATGGGCAGGAATTGCAAGGGAAGCTTCTTCAGCTTTCCCTGTTTTCCAAAGGGTTTGCTGTTGGTACTGAAATGTCAATATAGGAAGCTGCACAGTCTTTCAATCATTCCAGTTACTATCATTCAGTTAGTCCAGCTCAGTACACCTGTTCTTGGGTTGTCAACAAAGGCTAGGTTATTGATCATTTGATACAGTTAGAGTGTAATCTTCCTGGTGAAGATTAATTTCTTCTGGCTCATTCAAAGCCATTTACATTATTTAAACCTAGCATGTGGACTGCATAAAGAATCCTGAACATTAAGGGCTGTCTAGCAGCACAGGAGAGATGATTTTATATTACAGTGAATGGTTGAGCCTCACCTCTAACCAAGAAAATGGGCCTTAAACCCATACTCAGGAGCATGGAAGTTCCCTTTTGTTTCAAAATGAGAAAAAAGGTAGGCTTAATGCTTCCATGTGAAAAGAAAGAGTTGATGAATCTAGTATCCTCAGTTCAAGAAATTGATAAACTGGAGTGAGTTCAGGGGAGGGTCACCAGGATGGCTGGGTCTGGAGCACTTGCTTTGTGAGGAGGGGTGAAGAAGCTGGGCTTGTTCAGCCTGGGGAAGAGGTGGCTTTGGGGGCCCTAACAGCAGGCTGCCAGGGAGGTTGTCTAGACGATGGAGTCAGTGGTGCATGGTAGGAGGAGAGACAGCAGACATAAATTGAAATAGGAGGATCTGACTGGATATATGGGAGAAAAAAAAAAGTGTAAGGATAATTAAGCAGCAGCAGATAGGTTTTGTAACCTCCATTCCTGGAGGTTTACAAGACTTGACTGATAAAACCTTGAGCAATCTGTTCTGGATTCATTGTGACCTTGCTTTGAGCAGAAGGTTGGACAAGAAAGGTCCCAAGAGTCACTTCCTACCTGAATGAGTTGGTGATTAATGCCACTCACACAGCAACTGTATTTAGATAGAAGATAACATTTTGGAGAATGCAAAGGAAATCATTATTCTCAGCAGTTGCACCAGGAATTGAATAGTAGGGCAGTAACACAAAGCAATGTCACAGAGAGGAGGAATGGCATGAGGTTATGGCTACTGACTTTGAAGTTTTATCATTTAGGCCTTTTTGATCAGTAGTGAGTGGCATAGCAGCAGTTACATCTGTAGTTTTGACTTCACAGAAGAGCAAATTATTTTACTTTCTGCTATTTCTATCCTTTCTTAAATGTATGATCTTTAACTATGTAGATCACGTATCACTTGGTTGTCAGTGAATATGCGTACCACCAAATACTGATCTCTTTGCCTGTATCCTGAGACAAAAAAATTTTTTAAACATATGGAGTCAAAAGACACTGAGTATATGCAAACTGTGTAGAACCAGGTCTGTGTATGTACATAGTGAGGAGCAATCTCAGAGTCTGTATTCAGTATTGAAAGTTTTGGTGTGTATAATGTTTATTTTACAAGACCCAAAGGAATGCTAGGGCTTCAAGCCACTATTAAGACTTAATGTTCTCTGTCCCCAGTAATAGAAACAGCAGAGATGAATACATGATATAGTAACACTTTTTCTTGTGTGTTGTTGACAAGGATTGATTTTAACATATTCTTCCTGTTTCATTTACTTTCTGTGAGTCAACTGCTTTTCTCTTTGGGTTGCAGCTGAATAATCATTAGAGTAGTGGGGGGAAAAACACAGGGGGTATATTTATATAATTATGGAGGAGGAGTGATGCTGAAACTCACCATTTTGTAATGGGTGAGTCAAATAAATAAATTTTAGTTAATTATTAATCATGAAACCCTGCAATCTTAGATGTAAAAATCCGGTTTAAGTGGCCGGAGTCGTCTTTCCTGGATGGGCGTTTGGGGGCGTTTTCCGCTTCCAGCCGCCAGAGGGCGCCACAGCGCGGCTCTCGGGAGGCGTTTTCCCGCCCGAGGCCGCGGTCGGGCTCTGCCGGGGGCCTCCGTGCGAGCCAGGCCTCAGCCCTTGCCTTGAGAAATTCCTCGTTGCCACGGAAGTTTTAGCACAGCAAGAACTTCAGGGGTTGGTTTGTAATAGATGAGTGATTTTTGTAGTTACGTATAAATCAACTTTAAAGTAAATCCAGTTTTTCAGAACTAAAATGGGTTGTTCCAAACCTTAATCTTTGTCTGTCAAGCTCTGATACTATTGGTGGCACCATTGCTTTCCAAAACATTCAAGCCTATAATTCAGCGCCATCATAAAAGTTTCCATTTCTGTAGATATGCACAACTAGAGCATACCTAAATTTTGCTATTTCTTCACTATTATATATTAAAAAAAGAATCCTTTTCTATTATTGTATGACTAACTTATCTAAGACATTCTTTCCCATATCTGCAACCGTAGCATTTCCTTTCTGAACTCTGATGAACTTTGTAATTCAAAAAGGGCTGAAAAATCATATTAAATCTGGTCGCGTTGATCTTTTCACCTTCATCTTCCGGTCTCTGTTGGTCTCTTATTTGCTGCATGACGGACAAGCTAGTAAGAGTTTGTAAGACAATCCTGTCTCTCTTTTATGTGCTGACAGACCTCAGTGTCTGTTCTCATTCCTTTATTCCAGCAGCCATTTTGTTTTGTCATTGAAGCGCTCAGTTCATTTGCCAGAATCTGTCACCCTTTTTGACACAGCCTATTAAAATATGGAATATCCTTCATAAGCCAGTCCACAGAACCTTAATTCACGTCTTAAAATACCCCTTATTGCTAATTTTTGGTTTAACACCTAAAGTGTCATGCGACCAATTAATGGCCATGAAAGTGATGATTTCTGAAATTTTTTTCTACATCTTATTTATATCTCCCTTTTATAGAAACAGTTAGAACATATTTGTATTAGTGTAGTTCTCATTTATCTTCTTTTACTATTTAATATATTTTACTTTGTGTTTTAATTTGATTAAAAAGTATTCTGTAGTGAAATTGGTTTTTTGTTTCTTACCACATAAGGTCTTCAACACGGTAATAGAGGGCATGCTAGTAGTTTAATGTTTTATCTAGTAAGAAAATGCAAAATATGTTTGACTGTTTTGGGTGATTAAATCTTGAGATCCTTTCTAACACTTACTAAAAAGTGATACAGATAGCATTTTTTTGGTGCAAAATACTAGAAATATGCAGATTTTGTGTAAAATGATGCAAGGCAGGTATTCACTTAAATAATTATATGCTTGTATTTATTTTGTGACTATATTAAAAATAAAATTTCCACTCCTGTTTCTTCAGTGTGTTATCATTTGCTTTCTTACAGTCACCAAAGAAAAAAGGACCATGAGAAATTTTGCTCTGTTTAAGGTAACTGTTTGCTATAATGCACTCAGTGCACAAAAGAGTCAGGTGCACAGGTCATACCTGTTTGTAGAGGCAAAGGACATCAAGACATTTCACAAAGGATGTTTTCAGTCACTCAGAGAAGAAAAACTCTGGTGGGAATTTGGTATGAAGAAGAGTTGAAAATAGGTACCCAGATGAGTTGATAGACAAATTATTGTTTGTTCCATGTTGGCTACATAAAAGATGTAGAGCAAATACAGTCTGCAAAGAATTTGCTTTCTGTGTCAGTATACTTGTTATTACAGGAGGGTATTTTATGGCGTGGAACTGGTCTTTGATCAGCGTGGAGAAGAGAGATCTTCAGGACACCTAATAGCAGCCTTCCAACACATGGCAGGAGGTCATCAAGAAAGATTAAGCTGGGCAGTTTGGAAGTATGCGATGGGAGGATGACTGCGCACAAGCGAAAGTGAGAGAGGTTCTGACTGAATATGAGGAGAAACCTCTTCACCATGAAGACAGTCAAGCAGTGGAGCAGGTTGCCTGGAGAGGTTGTAGTCTCCCTCCTTGGAGGCTTTCAAGACCTGACTTGCTGCAGCTACATTACTATTTTGGTAGCATACCATACCAGTACTCTTACACTAGTAAAGTAATTCTGTTGCAGATGTTGCTTAAATTGTTCCCTTCTTTACTGGTTTCATCAGTTCTTTATCTTCAGTTTGTTTGTTATACTCTGTATCAGTTCAACTTCAATATGTTTGGTCATAGTCTCCACTGTGTGGACTCTGTATAATATTACTGGTCATCTAGCAGGTATGTATGTTTCACCTTGTTTTCTACAGCATCAACTTACACTTGCTAATCCTTCAGAAATTAGTTCAGTTTTATTTTTATGCACTTTTAAATAGCATACTCAGTGTGTGATATTTTCTAGCATTTTACATTTTTTTAAAAAAACATTTTCCAATGTATGAGCATTTCTATTATGATTGTTTTTACACTCGCCATCATCGTTGCTCAGGTGCAGTTTTACGCTGATCACCTTCGAAGCCCTAGCCATTGCAGATGACATTAGACAGGTTTTATTCTATTTGGGTTTTAGTTTTGCTGACTTTTGGCATCATTCAAACAAATAACGCGCTACACCAATGTGTTGAAAATATGAGCACTTTCTTTAAATACACTTGACATCCACAGGATAGACTTTTAAATAAATCTAAAGCATTCATTTTTGTTGTTACTAGCTGTTTTCTCCTTCACAACAGGGGCTCTATAGATATATCTGTACTGGTTTTTGAGGGCCTCCATGTGGCTGCTGGTAGAATCGGACTGTTTCTGTATATAAAGCAGGTCTGCAGGCATGGCCTTGGTACACCTTCTTGTATGAGAGAGCAGGTCTGAATGATACTAATGACTGATCAAGTAGTTTTTGAAATATAAGCAGTTACAAGTTAGGTGAGGCATTGCTAAGCAACTTCAGAACTTGTTTCAGTCCTACTTTTCCCATTCCAGTTTTCCAATTTTCAAAAAAATAATGTTCTTACATGTACTTAGACCATCCCCTTAAAATTTGGAGATTGCTCAGCTGGCTTGCTACAAAACTATCACATTACCTTTAGATAAACATCATTAAACTGAGTACAGGGCTTTGCTTTCCTCAGCTAGAAAACATCGTGAATAGCTTGCTGTTGACATGAAAATGATTGAATAGGAAATAATTATATGTCCATTTTTGTAGGGTGATTTAGACTGCCCAGGAAAAAGGTGATACAGTGAAATCAAATGTAAGGTTACACTTGCAGGAGCAAATACTGCAGGGCTAAGCTTACAGAGCTGTGTACGGGGTTTTGGGAAGCTGTAACTCTTTAAGAGAGGTAATGATAGCTTCACACACACTGTGATGGCTTTAAAAAGATGGGGCTTAACAGAAAGAAATACGAAGTAGCAGTAATGTAGCTGTGTTACTACTTTATATGGTATTGATGGCATAACTATGCCATTATGTTAGCTTTTACCATCCAAGCTTTCTGCTTTCTAATTCATGTCAGTGAGCAGGAATGGTTCCAGGAAAAAAACTCAAAACAAACAAACAAACAAAAAAAAAAAAAAAAACAAACCACAAAACAGCACTGTTTTGTAGTGAAAAACAGATAAAACAAAACAGAAGCTCCTCAATCCATCTCTGTTATTCAGAAGAAGAGTTGAGGATAACCTGAGTTTGTACATGGAGTAAGACTTCTGGTACCATAAGGATATGTAATGGATAAAGGCATATCATAATCCAAAGGCTGAAGCCTGAAGCTAGATAAATTGAGAAAAACATGGGGAAAAAGAATCACATAAATATGGTTACATATGCAACTATTAGCCTAGGTATGTGGTAGAATCTTTATAATTTCATATATTTAAAAGTAGATCATGTATTTTTCAAAAAAAAAGGAGGTATAGCTGGCCTATAAATTAGGAGTTTGTCAGAAATGACTTGAATAACATTTTATGGTCTAGATGATGAAATCAGGCAAAACAGTTGTGACAGGTATTATGATGTCAGGAGGGAAAGAAGCTGCCAAGACAGGATCCTCTGCTCTCATCTGAGGGAGAACAGAATCTTCTCTGGAAGTCATTTAGGGTGCCTAGATGGAAAATGTCTCCTCTGGACATGGTCCTGGGCAACTGGACATGGTCTTGGGCAACTGGCTCTAGGTGGCCCTGTTTGAGCAGAGGGGTTGGACTGGATGATGCCCAGAGGTCCCTTCCAATCTCAACCATTATATGAGAAGCTTCAACAGTATCAGGCTGGAACAGAGAGAGAAAAACAAGCATGAAGCTATAGTTAGGGAAGGCTTCTTGGAGCGAAGATAAGATCCTGGCCCAAGTCTCGGTGGTGGCAGTTAGGAAGGGACTTTTTGAGAGACCTGGTAGACTCTGAAACATAAGTAGCAACTGAAATCTGCAAGATTTTCAGTAGAGTGGGATGGAAAGACTTATTCTGCAAAGGTAGGATGGTGAGTAGACATGTTTTCAAACCTTGTTATTGAAACTGTTTCACCTAATAGAGCTGAGCTACTTCTGTTTAAAGAGTTACTTTGTTAAAGCTTCTATAAATTCCACTTTTAGATATGAGAAATCTTTTAATTTGATAAATTCCAGAGTAACGTGCAGGTAGCTCCACTTCAAGAACTTGGTCGGCATGCAGTCAGGTGCAGAGATCGTGCCCTTGAAAACACAATGACAATAACAAAGCCTCATTCAAAACATGCTGAAAAAAAGGACAAGCGTTTCCTCTTGTTAATTTGTTTTTTTCTATGTCATTTAGCTATCTTTCCATTACAGCTGGAAAAATATGTCATTTAATCTGTAGGTAGCTGACTAGATCACCAGTGGTCTGTCTGGATGTCCCAGATCAGGAACTGCAGCAACCACTGCAGAAGAGGAAAATAAGGAATCTGCACAAAATGAGGGCTGGAAGGAGATGAGAAAGCAAAACAGAGGGAAGAACCTTAAGCATACTAAAAAAAAAATACTGTATTAACTGCAGCATACCATCTATTATAATCCAGATGAGAAGCTACCGAAAACTCAGCTTCTAAATAATATTTTTTCCAGTCTCTGGGTCACAAAATTTTGTCGTCATTGTTATTGTTCAAGTTACGCTGTTACTACTAAATACAGCACAACCTAGGATCCACAAAAGCCTTTCTGGCAAGCACTATTATTCTGCTATATTTATTTCTTAACTGTCCCTGAGGATGATAGGAAATGTTGGTAATACTTTCTGTTTAGAGTGAAATCCTGGCTCGATTAAAGTCTCCGGTATTCCTAGCTCACAGCAACAGCAACTAAAGAGAGGTCATAGAAACCAGGTGGGAAATTCTGGCCCAGCTGAAGTTTATAGCAAAGCATACACTGACATCAGTGAAGCCAAAATTTCACTCTAAATAAAATAACTTACCATCACTTCCTGTGATCTGCAGAAAGACAGAAGTGTTTTACTTGCACTAACTTTCTAGTTCTCTTTCGTTCATTCTTTACAGTGGGAGCCTAGGGTGGAGTTATATAGTAGTGGTCTCCCACAGGCTACAGGGGAGAGAACGACCCTGTGCTAAGAAAGCAAAGCTGAAAGCAGAGGGCAAGGTCATTAATGGAACTGGTATCAGTCCTGTAGGAGAAAGTTTATTTCAGGACAAACAGTAAGAAAAGGAATGACAAAAATCCACTTCTAGATAAGGATTATTGAAGATGTTTTAAAATGTTTCTGGTTTTAAGTTAGCCATAGTGTCTTCTTTTTGTTTTCAGTGTTACTTAATTAGAAATTAAGTTGATGAAGCTATTTTCAGCGAGTTTTCTCATTGTATTATTTTAATAGTGAAGTGTATTTCTTTTATTTTTGTTTTTTCCTGTGTTGTGGTGTTCTTGTTCTTAATGTTGATAGGTTTTCAGTAAATCATTGTTAAAGGCACTTCTCAACTGTCTCAAAGTTATGAGGACATTTTAATAAATATTTTAACTTCAGAGAGAAGCAGGTAAATACTATTGAAATATGGGAGGAGAGGTGGAAATTATGGCTTGATTATGTATTTCTTAGGCATCAAAAGCATATCCCTTGGCTACATCAGAAAAGTAAGATCAAATCCCTAATTCACTCTGATACATAGTCTTTGTTTAATGTCCATGCCCACTTACACATGTGGAATGAACAGTATAATGATATTTCACTGTTATCTCAATTTATTGTTAAACAGAAAAACTTACAGGACTCTAAAATTGATAACACCTGAAAAAGAACTGCCTTGCATGATAATCTATGCTGAAAGAGATTAAGTGAATCTGATTTCATCAAGATTAGCTTGTGATTCTTTAACAAAGAGATGAAAAGGAATCTAGCCCAATCCACTTGGCTACTCTATGTTAAAGGACACCATAGTATCTCAATTTTAGCTTCTGTTTCTTTCATTTTATCTTACTGCCTCAGCTCCTGACTGTCATACCGGTAAATAGGTCAAAGACAGAGTAGAAATAAATCACTAAATTAATTTGATGTTTTATTTTTAAGATATTTTAGCTCACATAGGTGAGAGTGATGGCCTCCCATGGGCTAAAAATCAAAGAATCTTTCCTGTCTCCTGCCCCTTTTCCTTGTCTGGGTTTCCTTGCCTTGTCTCTCCAGTCTAGAGACAAACTGTCACCATGCAGCCAAGGCAAAGGATTGGGGAGTTTGGTGGAACAGTGTGTTTGAACTCAACGCAATGGCATAGATTAAGAAGTATTTAAAACTTCTGAACCAATTTATGACATGAAGGAAAATACAGGAAGGTGGGGATCTGAGCAGTTACTACTACCTGTTTGTACTTCCTGAGACCATCTAGAATATAAGCGGAGAACTCTTTTCTACAAATTTTAAAATTTATCTTTAATATTCTGATAAAATCACAGGAGTGGAAGTCATCCACTGAAAATACTACCTAATATTTTATCATCTTTTAGATGATAAAATTAGATTATATTTTAAAAGGATATGCTCACCTTTACTGTAGGCCAGGGTAAGTTTCTGTTAATAAAACTGTTGAGGACAGCTGCTCTAAATGTAAATGGAGGGGGTTTACATGGATGTAACTGAAAAGTCTTGTTTAATCATGTCTGCTACAGGCAATGTTTGTGCAATATTCATTTAAGTCCTCTGTAGATAGAATTTGACTCATTTAATTAAAAATGCAGACTCAGATTGGTTTAAGCCAGTTCACAATTTACTTTGTGAACAATTTACATGATTGTAAAAATGTGTTGTAGTAGTGTAGGTCATTTTTTTAGTTAATTTTTAGCCATAAAAAGCATATAAATATTTCTAAGTATATAAGACTACCTTATCTAAAGCTATCCAGAAGCTGTACTGGTCCTACTAAACAAGTTTAAATAAACTTGTTGGATGTCCACAGATTTGATAAAACCTTTAACCAAATACAGATTCTGTTCAGAAACTTAGCTGTCAGGTTGAAGTTAGGAATACTGTCACTCTAAAATCAAGGAAGAGAGACACTTGCAGAAAACAGTTAATCCCAAATCTGGATTTCCCAAGGGAAATTACACCCTTAATTTAGACATCTCAGGTGCCTCACATAACATGACTTGCATTCAGGTTTCACACACCTGCTGTTTGCTTACATCTGCAGACAGGAACATAACGTAACGCAGTTGTGTGACTCCCTTGGCCTAAACTAACTGATACTGCTTAAAGCTGGATTTAAAGTCATGTTTAAATTGCTTTTGGTTTATTAACTCTGTGGTCTTCACAGTGCAGAAACACACCAAATCAAGTGAGTATGCGTAGTCCTTTGTCTTCCCGTAATTGCGGAAGTGTGCTTGGACGTAGCTTGGATGTAGCTTCTTCCTCAGTGCACTGGGAACATTCCTCCAGCAGTTTGCCATGCTGTACCACAGGTAGCTGTGGGATATGCTCAGGCGTCCCACTGATTTATGTAGTAAAGCTCAGTATTAGGGAGGACTCTGAAGAAGGCTTGCCAGCTTCATTGATTGGAACTAGGCTAGTCTAATTTGGCATTAAAACCTAGGTCCTGATTGCAAGAAATACTTCTGTGGGGAAGATAAACCCTGTGTGAAGACAAATGTGTGCCTGATGCAAGCTCTTGTTTTCTGTTATGTGTTCTTCTACTTACAGGCATTCTATGGTTAGAGTAGTCTTTTTTTTTTTCCCCCCACTGCCAACAGGCTTAGTTTATTCAGTTTCAGCATTTTTTCTAACTTTACTCTCCAAGAATCAAATCCTCTGATGTTTTTTCTTCCCAAGTAGGTTTGAAGGCACGTCAAGGTATAATTATTCATACTGAAAAGATTTGGATGAACACAATTTTACTACACAAAATTTTGTATCTTCATGAAATCATGAAAACGGTCTTCCCCCTCATGCACAAGCAGGACCTAAGTTTGTATTCTTCTCTGAATACAGCCTGATAACATCTCAGCAATGTAGTTACCTTCAGTAAAATTTGTATTTTTGGCCTAAGGTCATCTTCCTACCATATGTTTTATGATTAAGTACATTCTTTACTATGTGTCTATGTCAGATAGTACTGCTCTAATAATTATAGATTCTATCTGCTGATTTAGACATGACCTCTAAATGCATTTGAATAATTTTGCATGTGAAAATGTAGCCTGACTAAATAGTTGCAGGATTCCACTTTAAGTTGTTAGAACATTGTTGGTTCCAGCACTAATAATTGGTTCCAGCAGAATTAGCCAATGACTAATTGGCAACACTAAGTTAAGTACTCAGTTAAAATAACCAACAGGATATATCTGGATTCCACTTATCAGGAAAGGGAAGAAACCAGAGCAGTTCCTGACTACTCCAGGCTTCATCAAAATGGCACGTTCATGCTAAATTGCTTGGCTTGGCTCCAAAATTAAATTCATCCATCGTGTCCAAAGCAGATTTGACATGCCAAAAATAAACAATTTAGAGATTGATGCAAATGTTACGCTTGATACACTACACAGCTACATTTGTTTTAAGAATCTTCCATTTATTTAAATGCTGGCCTTTCTAGGAGCTAGTGTTTGATTTTGCATTCCTAGTAAACAGTAAAATTTATTTGAATTGCAGTGCATAAAGATACAAATAGTCATGCAAACACAGTCTGATAGATTCTTCCTTTCAACTGTCATTTTCTATTAGTGCACAAATTCCTCAGCTCCCAAAAGTACATATATACACAGGGTGACGTAGGATGTTGACTTGCAATACGTATAGGTCAGTAGGCTGTTTTAGAGGGCATGTAACAGATTTTTTTTGCATGCACTTCTGTCTCACTTCTAGCTGCAGCCTTTAAATGCTATTGAATTCAGAGTTCTTTTTCATCTGAGATCATGACTAGATAGCTCTAGGCAGACATCAAGTTTACATAAATCTGTAAAATTACTGACTTAAAAGTATAACGTTAGTTAAATCCTGAAAATATTTACTCCTAGATGAAAGGCAAATAAAGTATGTGGGTACAGAGATACACATTAAATTTGACATCCCAGATTATTATGCCTATTTATTCAGCAATAAATATGAATAAAATACTTGTCATTTTATTATTTCATTTTTATGTTGCTTGACAATATTGAAATCGAGCATTAAAATAACATAACTGCAAATAGCTCTACATGAACTCAGAATCCTGGATGTGTTAATATAACTGTAGGTACTATGTTGATAAAACTTATGGTTGCATATATCAGTCTTGAATAGGCAAATTTATAGAAATTACTTTCTGAAAATTTGAAACTATTCGTAACTGGACTAAAAGTGGTTTATTTATCATTGTAGTATTCTGTTTTTAAATAAAATTTGGGCAAATTACCTGGATAGAAAGGACACAACAGTTGGAGACGCTGGCTAATACTGAGACTTGTAAATTCTTAGACATATTTGTTAAAATTTAAAATGGAATTTTAACTGACATTTCTTGGACTATCTATGCTTTGTTTTCCTGAAGTTTAAAAAAACAAGCATAGAATATTCAGCCTTTTGATCTAAAATAAAGTTGTCCTTTAATCCTGAAGAGTTTATACAGCCTAGTCTATTTGTAGGATCTTAAACTTTGCTGATGCCTTTCCTTTGCTCTTCACCTTCCTTTTGCTAATATTTGCATTATATAAATTTTAAATTAACATATTTCACTGCTTTATAGATGTTTTCAGACTGCATGTAGGATTTTAGCATATTCATACAGAAGTATTGGGCAAACACCTGTAATTCCCAGCACAGCTGCCTAAACCTGGCTTTTATCTTTTCATTCTGTGTAATGACTTTTAAAGATATGTGGGTACTTCAGTCTAAAACAAACCAGATGATGTGCTTTGACGTGGTTTGGAAAATCAGCTTCCAGCTTTTCTCATCCCTAATCAGCCATTTGACCATGTATTTTTTCCTTGTACAATACAAAAGCCACCAAAAGGCACATATTTCCTGTGTTATAGGTAGGATGGATTCCATATGAAAGAAAGAAGAGAAAGAAAAACAATGGTAAATGTTCAAAATTTTTTCTTCATTGTGTATTTCTTTGTGTTGTTCATGAAACAACAGAACACGTGGCAAGCTGTTTGTAGTATGGCAGTGCAGTTATGTACTGCATTTATCTATCCATAGGAAGACAAAGGGAAGTATGCCTTTTAATAGATTAAGGGCATACACATTTTGACACTATTAATCTTAGCATTGTTTCTCTAAGCTTGGACTAGACTGCTGTTTTACTAAATTCTACAAATCCAGCACTATTTCAGATTTGAACAACTTAACTGAATTTTTGTACTAAGACCTTAAAGAGTAGTATACGCACAGAAATGTATTTTTCTGGAATGGTAATGAATACTTTACAAATCATACAATACAGCTGTTGACATGTTTGCAACTGGTAAATATAGGCAATATATCAAGACATTGATTTATTTACTTTGAAATGTATGTATTTTGGATTAAAATGTCATCATTAAAAATATGAAACATATTGGGACCAGATACCTCTAAACATTGTGAGTGATACAACTCCACATTATTTTTTTGAGATTGGGATCATCAGTGGCATTGGAATTGGAGATGAAATACGGACATGTTTATTGTTGCTGTACCATTATATTTATTAATATTTCATTATTTTAAGACATGTTATAAAGTGCCAGAGAGTGAAGAAAACGTCTGAGCCAAGACAACTAATACCACAAAGTATAGTGGTAAGTATTCTTTCTGCATCTTTTTGACAGTTATTTTGGTCCCTTTACTGAAAATTTGAATGCTTCCTAAGTGTTCAGAAAAAGAAGTAGCAGTTGAGGTTTCTTCCTCTTTTCCTTTCCTATAGAAGAAATAAATGACATCCAGCTTTTCTGTTGGCTTTGCTGTTTAGGAGTGCTTAGTGTGTGTGCACATGCATATAAATAATTTCTTTTTGATGTAATTTTTGCCAAAGTTCCCTCATTTGAGTGACATTTTTGCCCCATTTACATCAATGTTAAAATTTCCATTAACTTCCCCAAAGCTGGGATTCCACCTGTTTTGTCTAAGTTCATTATAGTTCAGTCTAATGTCTTTAAAAGCATTTATATTTTAATTGCTTCAGTGGAATGCAGTTGTCGTGACCAGCAAATCTTGCAGAGGGCAGAACGGATCATCTGGCAAGGAACGATCCCACACAAGGGCTTATACAACGGAATAGAAATACTAAGCTCTACATTTAGTGAGAAATAGCATGGTAAGGGCCGTTTCAAATTAATCTCCTTTGAAAAAATTGTTTTCAAGTAGAATACTGCTGCTTTTAAAGAGTTTTGTCAAAGTTTACAGCTTCATTCCTGCATATACGTTGTCACAAGCAACACAAGTTAAAAATGCGGGTCTAACGAGATGGAGACAAATCTGTTAGCACCACACAGACGAGAGTGAATTATACTACTTGGCTGGTTTGGTTATCTAGTTGTGACGAGAAAGAAACAAAGGTTGAAAGTGAGTGTCAGCAATAAAGAAAAATTTTCTACAAAAAATAAGTCTGTCCCTTTGCCCCCCGATTGTCTCACCTTTTTCCCCTGCATCTTGCCTGCAACTGCAGTTGCAGTAAAAGCTATTCAGTGGAGCAGTTCACCCTTGGCACAGGAGGTGGAATGTGCTCTGCCCGTCTGTGCTAAGTATGTTTTCAAACTTAAATTCCTCTCTTTTCTGCTTCTTGGTGTATTTGCCTTGGCTTTTGCCTGGATTTGGGTCTAATCCTGTCTTCTGTGTGCAAGTAAGTACTTTAGCTAAACTCTGAGATAGGTGGAAAACTGTGTCACTGCAAAGATAACATGGGATATCATCCACTTGCTGCGGGTGCTTCAGCTTGTATCATCAGTTTTTCCGGTACTTCCCGGATACAAAGGAAATGAGACGATGCATAGACAAAGTTTTCTCTGGAGTGCACCAGTAAGTATTTGCAGGTGAACAAGAGTGCAGGTGGTTGGGATTTCTAAGCTGTTTATGATAACAGAGGTGTTTTGCCAGTCGTGGCTTTGTTTCTTGTGTTGCGGGAGGCAGAGAGAGAAGCCATTTTTTTGGCTCGTGACAAGTTTGTGAACAGTAAGGTTTTCCTTGTTCCCAGTTTTCATGTCACTAGACATTCAAGACTGTAGTCGTTAATGTGAACAGTGTTGTCCATAAATGGTGGCAGTCCCTAATGTTGAGGTCTAGTATACTAGTATACAACTAGTATAAATCGGTGCAATTTCTTTGATTTATGTGAACTGGCATAATCCTGTTTAGTTGAAGATCTGGGCCAGAGTACAGGAAGCGTATGTGTTAGCCAGGGAAGATTGTAGTAGTTTCTAATTCTTCTACTTACTCCTTTCATATGGATGTGGAGTGTTTTGAAGTTGACACGGTCCAAATAAGGTATTTTGAATTTTCTATTTGGAGTGTCGATATCTCGGTAAGTGGAACAACATCCTTGGTTTAGGGGTTATGTTTCATTATTGCTTCATATGAAATGAAGACCCAGTTTGGATCTGGACTTTTGAGCAATACCGAAACTTTGAGGGACAGAAATATTTCTTTAAAGGATGAACCGATTGTATGTGCAAAGTGTTATGCAATTAAAATGTTTAGGTAATTCAGAACTTATATTCATTGAAATTAATAAGACTATGTATATTCATGTAACACAGCTGAATCCAGTTATTTAGGGCATGTAAAATGAAGTAAAACACAATTTTAAGAATTTTGTAGCTTGAAAGAGCAATGAGAAATGCTGTTCTTTTTAAATCAAAAATGATAATGCCTTTCACTAGGAGCAGAGCTTTTACAAAGGGTCTTTCAACTGAGGATCTCACAACTCCGCTTGAAACACTGAATTAGGGCTCAACACTGAAGCCTTTATCAAATGAACAGTCTGAAGGGGAAGGGAGTGCTCCGACGATTTGTCAGCTGTAGGATTGGGCTTTTGCGCCTTGCCCTGCGAGGTAAGGCAGCTTTACTTTCTATAATTTACAGAATGAGCAAGCAAGAAGTGTGACTTGCCTAAAGTTACACCACAAGTCTGTGGCAAAGTTGTGGAACAAAACACCCTAGCAGACGTGTACATAAGCTGCAATTTCATCTTTCTCTCGTGATTCTAAGTTGGGAAGAACAACAACTGTTTTGAAATTTAAACCAGAAATATAATCATGTCTTTCCATGTGATTTGTTGGTTATCGTGGCTAGTTATCTTGGTTGAAATGAGGAAACACTTTTCAAAATCTTTCGGGGGGGTAGGGGACAAAAAGCTAACCCTATGAATTCTCTGACCTGAAAACCAGTCGGGCTAAATTGATGTTAAGCTAATACATTTTCATATAATAGTCACCACCTTCCTTTTTCATCCCGTCAGAATGATTCTACTAGAAAAAGATAAAATATGTCTTGGATATATATAAATGAGATATGTTTAATTAAAGCCCTACTCTCTCTGTCTTCCGTGTATCTATTTCTAGTCATTTTACTTTTCTCCGATCTTCTATCTGGTTTACATCTTCAAAATGCAATACGGAAAACTGCCACAAGCATGCTTGGAGAACCTGAGAAAAGTGCAGTTTCGCACATTCAGATGAGAGCCAGTGGCAGTGCCCAATCTCACCATTTCATCACAGGCAGATGATATTACAGTGCAAGAACATT
The DNA here is from genome assembly GCA_030449065.1 of Oceanodroma leucorhoa. Taxonomy (NCBI): domain Eukaryota; kingdom Metazoa; phylum Chordata; class Aves; order Procellariiformes; genus Oceanodroma; species Oceanodroma leucorhoa. Next base: position 1,953,802 of record JASVER010000001.1, read on the forward strand.
CAGGTTTGTAAATGATAGATTTTAAAAGGCAAAACAAATGTCGGTAATCTGCTGTGCTTTGCAGCATCAGTACCATAAATAGATGCACTCTCTTGGTTACTTGGGTGGCTGCTTTTTAAATTTATTGTAAAGTGTGTAAAATTAATGATGTGTGCTTACACTTAAGTGATAAAAGCTAGTTTCTGCTGGTGTGTTAATGTACATAATTGGTTCTTTACAACTAGAAACCAGATACTCTTTCATTCATGCGTTTATACTCTGGCAGTTTAATTTATGGAACTGTTTCTTTGCGGGGGGGTAAGGGGGAAGGAGAAAAAAAACATTTTTTACATTGTTACTGGACTTGGGATATACAAGTATGATTATGTAAAATCTGTGTCTGGGTAGCTGTTTGTCCTTTCTTGCAGAGTATTCTGTGCTGAGTGGGAGGGTCACGCTGTGTGAGACTAATAAGGACAGAGCTGCATCCCCCTCTACCACTCTTTGGAGACTCACTCCAGCAACTCCTCGGCACTACAGCAGCTCTGTACAGGCATTTTCAGTGCTTCTGGGGGACATACTAAAATAAAAATTAAAGGTAAGCAACTCATTATTTGTAGTCAGTTGTCTAAACATCTCACATGTGCACACACAGTACAGTATTCCTGGCTTGTTTTGTGGTGGCTTTTTTTTTTTTTTTTTTTCCAAAATTGCCATTTAAGTTTATCACTGATTTTGCCAATATTAACTATGCCCTATATAAACATGTACACAGTAAGCTTTTAATGTACTGTAATCAATCTATGCTATAGGATTCTCCTCATGATTGTGTAAATGCATTGTATATGTTTGTGGGTGTCTACAGGTACATGCTAAGATACGCTAATGAAAACAGTCCTACTAAATTTGCAGTAATTTACAAAAACGATTAAACTGTTACAAATTGCCACAATGCTGAGGATGCCTATTAATTGTATGCATATATTTACATTTAAAAATCTATCTATTAGTGTGTATCATTCTAATTAGCATGCATATCGAGTGGCCTGCATCCAGTTAGTTGAAACATACTCGTGAGCAGCGCAGTAAACGCTCTCCAGGACGGGGGAAGCCGCGCGGTTCCGCAGCTCCCGGGCAAATCCCGGGGGATGCCGAGCCGGAGGCGCGCGTCCCCGGCCGGCTGGCGCCGGCACCGCCGTGCCTGCCCTGGAGCCCGCGCGGCCGCGGGCGAGCAGCGCCTTCTCCCCGTGCCCCCCTCACCTGTTCGCCCCGTGCAGGTGCCGCCCGCGGCCGGCGGCGCTGCCCGGCTGCCGGCCCGGCCCCTCCGCAGCGGCCCGGCGGCAGAGGGCCCCCTCGGTCGCGCTGGGCGCTCGGCCCCGCTCGCAGGCGCCGCCGGCCCGGGCGGGCTCCCGGACCCGCTCCGCCCCGGGGCTGCGGAGGAAGCGTCGGCGGGCGCCCGCCGCCTCGCTCGACTCGCCGGGGGCCAGCCGCCGGCGGCGCCGCAGGCAGGTTCCGGCGAGCCCGGGAGCGGGGGCCCGGGGTCGAGGCGGGGCGCGGAGCCGAGCCGCGGGGAGAGCGGGGCTCGGGCGGCGGGGCGGGGGCCGGCACCTCGCTGCTCCCCGCCCAGCCCCGCCGGCCGAGCTACCCGCTTGCCTTGCCGCTTGCTCACCCGCCTGGTGTTTTAAACCCTCCCTCCAGCAAACCCAACTCAATCCAAGAGAAATTAAACTGCCAGTACTGCCCTCTTCCAGTCTGAGCTGCTGGGGCTCGGGTCGCTCCCGCCCCAAAAGCTGCGCTGCGCCGGTCGCGCGAGGGAGCGGAGCCTCCCGAAGCAGCCGGCGGGAGAGGACCCAAGCCCGGAGGTGCGGTGGCAGCGCGGGGGTGGCGGTACTAGTGATTTAATTGGCAACAGCCCTTCAGAAAATGAGACCTCTGGAGAGGCAGCTCTAGTGAATTACTGATGCCTGCTTGTGAAGCAGGTGCAGGAAATTAAATGATAATGTTATTTGAACATGTATTCACTTTGCTGCTATTGGGAAGGCTGGAAAAGTTAATGATGGTGTAGTTGCTGTCAGTACGTGTGACTGACAGAATAGCTCTGATGATGAATAAGGTGCCTTGAGAAAATAATTATAAAAAATGCATCTTGGGTATGTGATTTGTTTTCCTTACAGAAAATGTGACAAGAAAAATATTTGTCATTTTCTGTGTTTCATTAAATTCACATGTATCTACACATTGCAGTTGAGTTAGAAGAAAAGCTGATACTGTCTTTAGAGGACAAAAGATACGTTGTTGAAGCCAGACTGTATTTTTGTGAGATTTAAACTGTAAACTCAATACAGGCTGCTCTAGGCACTGGATATTTTGTAAGGCAGAGAAATATCATATTTGGGTTTCTTTTGCGCTTAAACTGAAACAATTGCATGTTATCCTTGTTCGATTTGAAGACTACTTCAGCAGTCACTGGCAGCGTTGTGACACCAAATAGTTTAGCTAATATATTTAAAATTGAAAACCTGGGAGAAAAATAAAAAAAAAAATAGTCATTACTAGCGAAATGAAAGTTTAGTGCCTTTACAAATAATATCTTTGAGTTAATGTTTCTAGGGTGTTACTTCTGAGTTTAATAAAGTACTAAAGGAGTATATTTGTCATTTATTTCTAAATTTACGAAGTCTCTCTTTGTAGCTCCTTACAACAGATAAATGATACACTTTGCGTGTGACTAGCGACTTCCTCTTTTCTTTACAGTTAAGAAATTCTTGTTTGTAGTTTTCTGATGGGGTGAGGGGAAAAGAATAAGAAGAGATTGTTCTCAATATGATTATTTTCTGTTTCAGATTTGTAGCTGATTGTTCACATGTGTCCAGGGGGAGATGAAGTACATTGGATCCTGCATAATTTGGCTTTGTATGGCAGTCTTCTTCCTCCTTCCTGTTTCTACTTCTGTGGCTGTCAGTGACCAGACAGGTACTTCCATTTTTCCTGCCCATCACAGACCAAAGGCATAAATCTCAGTACTGAACAAATTTGAACAAATAATGACAGTACATGGAAAATAAGCAGTATGAGCAGATAAAATTATACAGGACTTTTTTTAATCCCTTTTTTAAGAAGTCCAAGTTTGAAGCAGTTCCAAAGTGCAGCCTTTCTGTTTCCTGTGCTTGAAAGATTCATGTCTGGAAGCAGTTGTAGTTCCTAGGAGTTTTGTTTTGTACTTTTTCAACTTACCATACAAAACAAGATTCTAAATCAGAGCTTGCAAAACTTTTGTGAACAAAATCATGTGGCTTTATTAGAGCAGATCAGTGATTACCTTGACATAAACAACCTAATGCTCATGTTAATCTCACCTAAACTTAATCCCCAGACCAGGTCATATGTTTCACGGATGTAGAGTTAGACAAAACCTCGTGCCTAAGAAGACAGGGGAAAGAATATAGTGATATTGTTTAACTTAAAAGCTGTTACCCATCTTCTGCAAATTTTCTTATACTTCTCTGTTTTCTTCTTTCTCTCACTGTCCACATGTTATCTAGCTCTCTCACTTAAACTCTACATTGACTCTCCAGAGTGTGGTAAATTCTGTCTTAAAGGCACATCACATGTGATTGTAGAATAAGGAATTGTCAGTTTTCTAGAATTGCTCAGACTCAGCACATACCTCAACTTCCTAGAATTTTCCTACAATTATTAGCAAGGAGAACATGCTTGTTGCTATTTAAATAGAAATAAAGAGAGTTCTTTTTCATTAATTTTTTTAGAAAATGAAATTTATTTTTAGTAATGCTGTTTTTCCAGAAACCTGATGAAAGATAATAGAAGCTATACATATACAACAACTTTGAATCTCCACAACACATTTGAAACTCAGGCCCAAGAAATTTAAAAAGTCACTGATTAGGATAATAATCCTTTTACTACTCCTGGAAACAATAAATAGTAATATTTAATAAATAGTAAGTGTAATGCATGGGCTCTACGGTAAGAGTAATGCATTGTGAAGAGTCTTGAATTTAAGTCAAAGACTTTTTTGCCTTATATTTTTACGGCAGCAAGGCTAAGTGCTCTACTGATGAATTATTCTTAACCCTTGTGAGAGAGTGAGCCTACATCATAGCTGTGCATTCATTCTCTTCAGCTGTCTGAAAGTAGCAAAATAGGTTGTCTTCTCTGTTGATGCTAGCTGGCGGATTGTAGAAGAGAAGTTTTAAAAGTGCTAAAAGGGTGTGAGTGCAGAAGGTTCCCTAATAATATAAATGAATAAATGGATACTTGAAAAATTTTAAAACAAAATGCCAGGAAGCATTGTCTCTTTTATTTTTATACTCTTTTTTTTTTCCTGATGAAAAGATGTCTTAGTAAAAGGTGGACCAGTCATAGAAGATGTGACAGATACACTGAGCTGCTAATAAACGGTGTATCTGAACTGTACATTACATTCTGTTAGAAGTTTGTGGCTAGGCAGCCAGCAGGGAGGTTGCAGTTTTCCTTAACCTGATTGCCTCAAATGGATTAAATATGGGTCAGACTGAACCACTGGGGAGAAGAGGAGAGATTGAACCTCTCCTGAGAATAACTGATGGTGTGCAATTGAGAGAGGCTTCTGCAGTTTGAGGTGATACAGGCGGACGGTGAGGAATAACAAGTAGATAGCTGCCAGCTTGAGCAGCTCTGCCAACAGCAGGGAATAGGCTCAGCGTGAAGCCTCAAGTTGATAACAGGAAAGAGACTCTTCTAGAGATTTAAGGGATGGTTACTGTCCAAAAAAGAAATACAAGTTATAGACCAGAAAGCAGGAGCTGTGAAAGAACGGACCATGTGACGGTGCAGCGATAAGGGGTACAGGTGTGTCTGCAAGCCTTTTATTAATCTGTCCCATTCAGCTGAACTGAGTACTCTGTGTTGCAGAGTTGTCTCATTCTAGTTTGATAATTTGTATGCAGATGAATGTGTTACAAATTGGAAATGTGCTCACTTCAAGAAAAGAGAAATATCTAACCTCCTTTTTTTTTTTTCCCCTTCTTTCTTTCTTTCATTAACTGCCTCTTTCTTAGGCCTTTGTTCTCTCCCATGTACCAGTTCTGTTTGGATCAGCATCTGTCCTTCAGGATCTGCCTAGGCAATCCTTTTGGTTTTCTTCCTTCAACAACATAAGCGTAGCATTTATTTCCCACAGTGCTAATATGAAAGCTTTTCCAGCAAAGCCCATTTAGATAAGATCTTGGATTATTGCATTTACATCCTGAAATTTCTCACCTGATCTACTTGAATCTAAAGGAATGGCCTTCAAATGCAGGGAAAAGTGTAAATTACAGTTAATTTGGAGGGTAAGAAGTGCGTTACGGGAAAGAAATCTCTTGTGCAAGAGAAAGAATTAACTTGTGTGCATATGTAGGGGAGAGCTTTCTGAGCTGGCACTCTGAATATGCTTGCTTTGGAACTTATTAATTGGGTCAATATTGTTATAAATAAATACCAGTATTGGAAAAAAAAGTCAGAGATTGACAGAGAGTGCTGGATCTTCTTGGAGCAGTCCTCCTTAGGCTCTGAACGTGCGCAGTAACCATTAGATTCACATCAAGGATTTCTTTCAGTTCTCACTTGTCCAGAAGTTTTGATGTGCTAATTGTTCATCAGAAGGAAGCACTCACTTCTAATGATAGAATATAGCAAATCTGAGGGACAGGGTTCACTAGTTCTCCACAATCATGTTTTTGGTCTGACTTCAAGAATATTTTCTTCATGTTGTCAACTTATATCTTTTTATTGTTGGGAACATTTGGTTTTGGAGCGTGGACATGAGCACTTTCTGTAGTGACATATGAAGCCCTAATTTGATCATTCCTGAATGCTTCATATTAAGAATATTAATACTTTTTCTCATTCCCAGATCGTTGCTGCTTTTTCAACTTTCTTTTACAATTACTGTTTTTCAAAGTCACTTGCTAATCCATGAAAAATGTAGTATAAACAAAGTCCTGGGACTGTCAGGCATGGTGAATTTCCATTGCCTTTTGACTTGGAATGTGTTGTGAAAAGTGTTGGCTCTAGATCATAATTTTAGATAGGCACTTTAACCCAAATACAGTGAGTGGTTTCAAGTATGCAAATCAGTTCAGCTTTTTGGTTTTCATGTTTTAGTACAGCTATATACTTCTCAAAATTGAGATAATGGCTCTACAGTAACTCTTATATACAATGTATTCATATTCTTAATATTCTGAATGTTGAAGGTTGGATCCACAAACTCTTATTAGCATTGAAGCGTTTAAGTGACCCTGCCACCCCTTGGATTCCTTAACTTGTAGTTAAATACCAGGTCTTCTTGGACAGTGAATAAAGAGCTTTAGGTATCTATAGGAATGTGGTTCATGAAAGCCTGCACACTGTGGAAAGCCACTTCAGCTAGTGAGTAAACAGTACAAATAGAGATCCCAGACCACAAAGGGGAACATTCTCAACTACACAAGTTCTCCCAGTGTGAAGCCTGTAAACTAGAACAGCCCATTTTTTTTATGGAAAGGTAGAGAAAGAAAAAAGCATCAACTCCTACAGCCAAAATATTCACCTGGGTTATCATAGAATCAGAATAGTTTGGACTGGAAGGGACCTCCGAAGATCATCTAGTCCAACCCCTCTGCCATGGGCAGGGACATCTTCAACCAGTCAGATTGCTCAGAGACCTGTCCAGCCTGACCTTGACTGTTTCCAGGGATGGGGCATCTACCACCTCTCTGGGCAACCTCTTCCAGTGTTTCACCACCCTCATTGTAAAAAATTTCTTCCTTATATACAATCTAAATATAACCTTTTTTAGTTTAAAACCATTGCCCCTTGTCCTGTCACAACAGGCCCTATTAAGAAGTCTGTCCCCATCTTTCTTCTAGGCCCCCTTTGAGTACTGAAAGGCTGCAATAAGGTCTCCCCGAAGCCTTCTCTTCTCCAGGCTGAATAACCCCAACTCTCTCAGCCTTTCTTCATAGGAGCGGCGTTCCATCCCCCTGATCATTTTCATGGCCCTCCTCTGGACCCGCTCCAACAGGTCCATGTCTATCTTGTGCTGAGGGTTCCAGAGCTGGAGGCAGTACTCCAGTTAGGGTCTCACCAGAGCAGAGTAGAGGGGCAGAATCACCTCCCTCGACCTGCTGGCCACGCTTCTTTTCATGCAGCCTAGGATACGGTTGGCCTTCTGGGCTGCGAGTGCACATTGCCAGCTCATGTCCAGCTTTTCGTCCCCCAGTATCCCCCAGTATCCCAAGTCCCCAGTCCCCCAAGTCCTTCTCGGCAGGACTGCTATCAATCCCTTCATCCCCCAGCCTATATTGATACTGGGACTTGCCCCAACCAAGGTGCAGGACCTTGCACTTGGCCTTGATGAACCTCATGAGGTTCACACAGGCCCACTTCTTGAGCTTGTCCAGGTCCCTCTGGATGGCACCCCTTCCCTCAGATGTGTCAACCGGCACCACTCAGCTTGGTGTCTTCTGCAAACTTGCTGAGGGTGCACTCGATCCCACTATGTCACTGATGAAGATATTAAACAGTACAGGCCCCAGTACAGACCTCTGAGGGACACCGCTCGTCACCAATCTCCATCTGGACATTGAGCTGTTACTACCTTCTGGATGTGGCCATCCAATGAATTCCTCATCCGCTAAGCAGTCCACCCATCGAATCCATGTCTTTCCAGTTTAGAGAGAAGGATGTTGTGGGGGACCATGTCAAAAGCCTTACAGAAGTCCAGATAGATGACATGTGTAGCTCTTCCCTTGTCTGCAGATATAGTCACTCCATCATAGAAGGCCACTAGGTTGGTCAGGCAAGACTTGCCCTTGGTGAAGCCATGCTGGCTGTCTTGAATAGTGTAAAGTCCTGTTTTTTACTACCTACTCTTCCTCGAGGGAGAATCCAGTTCTCCAGGGTCTAGCATGAGCATCCTAATAGTTGAGTTCCATTGGTATGGATTTCTTAATCCTGCCTGCCAAAGCTGTTATGTTATTTCCATAACTGTCTAAATAGTCACCAGACTTGGAGTTGACTTCTTTCCTATATTAACAAAGTTGTAGATTCAGTCTCCTTCATTCCTCTTCCCACCCTTGTCTTAGTTAACACGTATATTGTAATGTAATATGATGTGGCTTACAGAGTAAAAAAGGAAAACAAAAAAATGACATCTGATTTTCTGGTACCTCTATACATGAGGCTACAGGTATGTAGGAAAACTGAATTCTTGACCCTATTTGAAAGCAGACCAGCTGGGTCTGCTTATCTTCCGTAGAAATACCTTTGAGGGAGACTTGTTGGATGTCATTGCTGATACTTGCAGGTATGTCGCACACTCTGAAGAGGTTCCCTATGTCTGTATATTTATGAAGCCTGATCCAGTAAGAGTGTGAGATAAATCTAGCTAATATGGGGTTCTGCCTGAAGCTTGAGTCCGACATAGGATGTGGGTCTGTGTTAGGTGGGGCTTTGCTGTTTGGCCACGTTCATTTGGCTGGTCATGCTTACTGATGGAAACTTCGGTGCCCTTGCAATGTGCATGTTGGTTGTCTTAGATGGCAGCTGAAAACTCCACCTGAACATAAAGTTTAATTATAAAGTAGCAGATAGGTACTTGTGAAGTTAATCTAGCCATTACAGGTTATACTTGATCTGGAGGAGCCAAGAGTGCTTATTGGAAGCTACAGTTCCCAGTCAGGAAGTGCACACAAGAGATGTCTGTAAGAGTGAGACTGAAGCATGCACCAGAGTCTCCTCTGTCCTTGTTTGCACGGAAAGGAAAACTGGGCATGGGGCCTAGCTGGAAGCTGCAGTGTGCTTCAGCAGGTGCCCTGATCATTCCAGGAATTCAGAACATGCCATTGCATGTTGCAGCAGATATGTCTAGATGCAACACCTTTAATTTTTTTGCATAATGCTATTAGAAAACAAAAAAAATTATTACTAGCATCGTATTGGAGAGAACAGAAGATCAGTGATCTGTGATATATCTGCTTGATTTGTATAGGTACATCTTTTTGAAATTATTAGGTTGATTTTATAATAATAAGCTCCTATGTAGAGCTCATTGGTTTCTAAAGGTTAAGGTCTGTAATTTGTCCTATGGATAGGTGATCTCATTAATTTATAGATATGTTAAACTGAGCTTTGACATCACCATTTTAACATGAATTGTTGACTTCAATCCAGGCAGATCCAGTTTTATCACGTGCAGAGCAATCTAGTGTATAAATGTAAGCTCGTTCTTTTTACTGCTTCATTAGTTTTACAGTAATGTATTCTAACAGGGCAGGTAGGTGCATGGTTTCCATGCCTGGATTAGTGGTAAGGGTTTGTCTTGTTCTTTTGCTTTCCCGAATGTCTTCATGTAGATCTTCTAATTCAACTACCCACAGGATGAATGGGTAAACTGTTTTGTCTCAGGCCAAAGAAAATTTAAAGATCTGCCAGCAGTACTAAAAATCTTGGAAGAGGGTAACTTTTTGACTGTACAAACTGTAACTGTAGGAAGAATTTTCATCAATCTATAGCAATGAAAGTTGCCAGTCTTGGTATGGAGGGGTTTTGGTTTTAATATTTTAGAGTTTTGCCTTAGCTCTCTGGCAAAAAGAGTAACATTGGGCTAAAGGAGTGCATCAGCAGCATGAGATAGAAGAAGATTCATAGTAACCCTTTTAGTTCTTCTGGGGATATGGAATACAACCAAATAAGTAACACTTAAATGGCCTGTCTATGCTGTGACTGTTATGCCACTGATAAAAATAGGTCCACAGTCCAGTCTGTGGCATGTGAGGAATCGTTGCTATCATCTGGATAACGCAGAAATTAAGGCTTGAGCCTTTATTTGGACTTGGAAGAAAGTGGCTGGGGGAAATAAGCTAAAACTCCTTAGTCTTTTGCCACTCAGCCCTCATGTAAGTTAATGCCGGAAAAAAAAAAAAAGCACAGTTGTGTCCCAGGTTCTCTAGAGCTTACTACAGCAGTTCAAGGTAAAATCAGCAAGTAATGACTGGTTGCTCTTACTATAAGTACTGTAAAGTAATTTAACCAAAAAGGGAATCTGCCCCGTAGCCTTTATATATATATACAAAACCTTGGTTAGAAAACACATAGATTTAAGAAAAACGCTTGTCAGTGTATGTGTGACATGGTATTGCAGCTTCAGCCCTAACAGGCTTCCTTTACGCCAACATATTTCTTATAGCTATACTTGTGTAAATCTACCATAACCACATTCATTGTTTTCAGGTGGCTATAGATAAAAGTCTATAATATCTGTATAAGTGCTTGAAGGCTGAGTTTTGTAGATTGAAGGGTATCTAAGGTGAGCCTGTTTCTGTCCCATAGTGTACGTGTGTATATCAAATGGCGTATTGAAATTGCTATGTTAGTATGTAATTCCAGTGAATGCTTTTCACACTACATAAAACTGCCTGCAAACCAAGAATGGTGAAAGATTTCATTTCAGTTTCAGAGATTTCAACATGAATATTCCTCAGTTCTGCGTCTTTTCTGGGGAAAGGGAATTTACAGTGTTTTTAATGCATATGTTTCATCTCATTTGTTATGAAACTTTATATATATCTATCTATATAGGGAAATGCATGGATATAGACATATTTATGTATATATATATGAAGGGAAGAAAGAATATATTCTCCTAGAGCCTTAGAAATAAATTAATTTATAAGTGATGTTACTTGTAATTGTAGATTGCAATTTAGACATAAAGGACATGGAACTTGATGAATCTTACAAAAAAATGTGTTCCACCTGGTCTGTTCTTTAAATAATTGACATAGCTTTCATTAAGCATGTTGTCAGGAGGTGTCTTTATATCTGTATTATATAATTCAGTTTCACTTTTACTGCTTATTTCCAATTAGCCATTCTTAATCCAGATCAAATACTGTAGCACATTTAATAGAGTTTAAGACTTTTGAAGGATAATATGATTTCTACATTACCACAGAGTAAATGACAAATGTCACATGCTTTAAGATTACAAATACAGCTCTTTTGAATGCCAACTTTCAGTCTGGATGCGTTTGGAAATCTTTAAATATAGATGATTTCCAGGTTAATGGTAGGACATTCCTCCTTACTTTTTTCATTGAACTGACACTTCAGAAAGCCCCTCGACCTTCACTGTTCAGCAGCTTCAGATACACCTTGGCCATCTTTTTAGTTGCATCAGCTCCACATGGAGCTCTGTTCTTGATAAGCGCATGGGCCAACTCCTGCTTGTCATCTTCCATTTGATAGCTTTATCAGGGTTTAGCCAGGCCATTTGCAAAGTTTGTTAAAGGGCGAGCCCTATTTCTGACCCATGCACAAAAGTGACATTTCTCTGTATTTGTTTCTTAAAAGTGTGTATTCCTGTGTATATATAAAAAAAAAAAGAGAAGAAAGGACTTTATGCAAGTAAGATACTGCATATTAATAATACAGTGTTTGATTTAAGTGTTCTGTTAGATTTAACCTTAGAATTTACCATGTTCCAGATTTTAGAACATTCTGCTTGTTTACCTAAATACTTTGGTTCAGATTTAATCCCTTGTAAAGCTGCTGAATCTTCAACCATTTTTTTTTCAAAATATAAGTATTGCTTACATTGTTTATTATATGATATGATTATATCCTTATTAATCTACATTTTGAAATTATTGTTCACTGAAGTAACAATAGATTATTGTAATGGTAATCAAGCATTTATGCTTTATTGTTTCATGTTCATTAATGGGGGAAAAAGAGATTTTCTAATAATATAGACAGAAATACAAAAAAACCCTTAGAATAGATGTTATTGCTTTATAGAGTACTGTAGGTGGAAAGAGCTTTGTAAGAATTTAGTGGTTTTCTTCTGGTTAAATTGTTCATGTGAGCTTTAATCATGAACAGCTGATTTAAAATGCAATAAAATTTGTATCTACTTATATTATTAGAAGTGTGGTAGGGAATCTGAAATATCATTGCTCTTATTTAAATTTTGTAATTTGGTTTATTGCTGGTTTTCATATCCTAAAGAAACAAAAAGAAAATTCCTGTTAATATTACTATCACTATCAAAATAGTTTGTCCTGATTCATTTTTGTTTGATAGAATTTTATAATAGATACTAAACTGTATTCTCTTGAAGGTGCCGTGTGTCCTTTAATCAAAACAGTTGTCCATCATCTCAAACAAATCAACAGAGACAGTCTTGGTGTTTCAGGTAAATGACTGCATTGATATGGATATCTAAATTAATTGGCTAGTAGTGGATGTAATTATAATCCGACTGAAGCTGGCTTTAAAACTGAAAAGACAGTATAGTATGCCACCCCCCCTGCTCCAAAAGCTGCTGCTGTTTTTAGGAAGTTGGGGTTAAAATCAGAACGTTTTGTTCTTGGAAAGTATTGGTTCAAGTTCTGCAGCCACACTAATTTCCGTTGTTTTTCCCAAACATCCTTCGTTCTTATCAGTTCAGATGATAAAAGGAAATAACAAATGCATTTCTCAGGTTGCAGAGTCATCTGCTGAGTGAATTTTGCACTGATAGTTTCTCTGTCAATAAAGAGAATATTTGAAGTTTCTCTGACTTAAAGTATTGGTTTTCAAAATAGCTTGTCAGTCTGTACTCTAGAAAGTCACCAAGCATGCTAAAAGTCAGTATTTACCTCCATTTTTTAAATTCCATTAAATAAACTAAGTCATTGTATCATATTTCACAGGGTTTGATCTGGCAGAAAGCTTTTCTTTGAGGCAAACATCTTGTGGAGGGGAAAAAATATGTTTTAAACTGGGAAGCGCACCACTCGTCAGAGACACAAAGTAAGTAAGAAACTACTTTCATCCTAAGTCTTTAAAAGACAGAGCTCAGACTAATGCTACTAATGAACTGAAACACTGAGCAGTGTATCCAAAGGATGCTACAGAAAGACAAGTGTGTCTGTTGTCAGGCATTTTCATCTGTAACAGTTTTTTCTTTGGGAAGCATTTTGATTCAGGTGTGTTTTTCTTCTGGAATCTGGAAGTATCAAGGTAGAAAGTTAATTGCAAATATCTTTTTCTCAAATCTTGATTCTGATACTGAAAACTCTACTGTTTATATGTAAATATTTATAAAACAAAGGAAACAAAGAACTTTCATGGTATGAGAAGAAGTGTTATACTAATCTTCTCTCAGTGAAATTGGCTGTCCTCTCTGTCATTACTGCTGGCAGGATTAAAAAGAGAGAGAGAGTCACCATCTCCTTAAACGCTATATTTTCATGATATTTTTTTTTTCCAGTGGAATTGGCATCTTGCCTTTGAGCTGCAACAGAATGGTGGGTACTCACTGTAGAGGTGGGATGAAAGGCAGAGACTGCATGAAAAATCAAAAGGAAGGTGAAAGAGAGTAAGGCACAATGGCATTGGATGGATTTAAGTTTGCACGGGGACAAGGAAATGGCAAGAAGCAGTTAGGAATGTAGTTGCAAGTTCCCCATGCTCAGTGGAGACAGAGAGGATCATCTCAGAGCTTCTTCACTGAGATGTGCTCTGAGTCACAGGACTGTGGTTTCTGTACAGCATGTTCCTGTGATCATGAGGGAAGCAACCGTATTCCCGTGTCTTCAGGTTGGGTGTTCTCTGTTGCAAGAGGTCTGGCTCCAGCTTACCTGGGAAAAAAATACACCTGGACCTTGGACTTCCCCTTTGCTTGGATCTTGGGCAGAGCAAAGAGGGGCTGTGGGTAGCGTGAGGCCAGGGGAGAGGGAGAAGAGAGGAATCAGAGGCACCCAGACACAAAAAAAGTGATCTTTGGGAAGGGAGAATGATTAAAGAAATAGGACCTAAATATTCTAGATAGATTCTGAGTTTTTCTGAGGTATTAGGTACTGTAGGTGCTAAATTTTTATGCTTGTGTGATTCTGCAAAGTTAAACAAAGTAATCACTGTCTTTTTTTAAATGCCTTGGACATTAGCTATTGGAGGAAAAATTACTAGATAAAATTACTGGACCCAGAGAGTGCTTTATTTTTATTAGGGCCTTCCCAGTATTACCAGGATTGTCTTTAGAAGAGGAACAGGTAAAATTAGGTACCACCCATACATGTCTTTACTAAAAATATTCAGAAAATTTGTCAGTAAGAAAACTTTTTTTTTTAAATCCATTATTCATTTTTCAGATTTTTACAGATTTTTTTCAGTGGATGGGAATGAGAGGGAAACGTGAGACTACAGAAGAGAGATAGCCAAGGCAATAACAAAAAATGTGGGGCAATTTTCCTTTAGGAATAAGAAGCTAAGTAGTGCTTTGTGTGCAGTGAAATACATATTGCAATCTGACTGACTTTATTCCGAAACTGTAAGAAAATCAATGGAGTGAGAGGAGCTGGAAATTGGAAAAGGGTGAATTATTTAAAATTCATATTACTTTGAGGGAAAATTAATTATTCAAAAGGATTGATTTCTAAGAATTCAGTGTTTTTGGAAGGGGTCTGACAGGTGATGTTGAGGTTGAAAAATGTAAAGCGCTTTTCCTAGCTTTTGTTAATAGGCCTGAATACTAATGTCTGTGTTTTATTTTCTTCTTTTAAAAACAGTTTATTAGTGAAGGCAGTGAAAATGGGGAATTCACCTCATGGCTGATAGCTGTGGCTTAGCAAAGCCTTCACTCAGCGTTTGCAAGGAAAATACTTAAGAAAGACACAATACTTCTTTTTTTTTTTTACTTTGTGGAGTGGGAGAGAAATCTAACTGAGATTTTTTTTTTTTATATTTTATCTGTTCAGCTTTTTGGAGGGAGGATGACTCTTTGAGACAAAAATGGCTAGTTTTTCTTCATTTTCAATGTAACTCAGACAGGGGCTAAAGAGTTTCAGTGAAGGGTAAACCTGGAAGGCAGGTGGTTTGGCTTTAATGGTCTCTTGCTTCTCACGTTCCTCTCCCTCCCCGTTGTTTTCTTCTGTGTATCCTCGTTAAAGAAAAGCTAAAGAGGAAATCTCTCCAGTTTCCCCTCAAAATATGCATACCTAATGGATGTAAACTCTAGCTGGATGAAGGAACTGAGATGATTATTAGTAAAATGCATAACAGTGCTAATGTATGAATATAGTTAGGCTGAAAAATTAATATCACATTATTGATGTTAATAACATACAGGATAAGTTTTTCAGTCAGCTTGCTGTGGAAGTAAATGGTACCTCTTACATATATCTTCCTGAACAAAAAAAGGGTTTTCAATAACATTCAAGCGTTGCAGAATTGCCATTAAATCTTAGTTCTTCATGGCAATAGTCTTGCTCATGCTTTTTTAACCTTTCTTCACAGAGAAATGCATGTTATAATTAAGAATATAATTTTTTTTTTATTAAATACGTTGAATATATAATAGCTTTTTGTTGCTGAAGTAACACCGGACAAGATTTTTTTTAAATTATTTGTTTAAACCATTTTTTATACTCTTCTGAACTTTGAGGTTTTTTTTAAAAATAAGGGCAGAGGGCAGTCAGGAGCACAAAGTCAGGTTTTGACATGGTAGGGTTACAATGAAAGATAATCAGGAACTCAGATATCTGTCATCATAACCTTATAATTTACTTCATCTCAATAATCCATGTACGGTATCTTGTAATCTATTATTTTTATCTAAATCTCCTTCTCTTACGTTATGTCACATTGTGTGGTTCCAGACCCCTTGTGTTATTAGATGCACAGAAGTTTTTAGGATCATTCTGCCTCAGAAAATATTTTAGTAGACGTGGTATGCAGTAAGCAGCAGAACAGTGTTTGTTATCCATCCTGCAGGAAACTGAGAGTATCTGATTAAGCTGACTAGCAAGTATCAAGTAACTTGGCACGTCTCCTCTTGCATTTCATTCATTCAGTCGTAGTGTGGGTAATAGAAAGCTATGCTGTGCCATTTTTCTTGTGTGATGCCATTTTGGTTTTTTTCAATGGACCTGGAGTAGTGTTGCACCTATTTATATGTTGTAAGTAATTTACAATGCAGTGTCAGCTTGGGAAATCGATTATGTCTATTTATGTTGGATTTTAGTTATATCTCTTATCTTTATCTCTTTTTGTGAGGGAGTTCTGTATATATTTTGTCATGTGATAGGAGATGGATGGCTTTTCTTGTGCTCCATGTAAATGACTATTAAATATTAATTTAATTCTAATAATATTTTCAGGATTAAGGAGTGATTTTTAAATTAAAATAGTGAGTTACTTTTATTGCAATTCTTACGTGGATATTAATAGAAGTTATTCCTGAGTAAAGTAGCATAACTGAGCCTTTGAATCCTAAAGAAATTCACAGTAAAATACCATTATGGAGACAATCTAGTTATATAGTCATAATAATAGTAATTGTATTATGTTTTAATTTTATTTCAATGAATACATTATGGAGTTATATTTTGTTCTCTAGAGTTTAACACGTACTGCCTACGCAGTGTATTCCAGTTTGGCATAGAGCTTGCTGACAAAAGCAGCGCAGCGCTCTGTGCTGATAGCAATTCCTTTAGATCTGCCAGCAGTATTCAGTATTTCTGGACATGAGGCCTTTTAGGCTAATCTTTGTTCTTTAGTTGCCTTAGAGTAAAGAGCACTATGAGGAAATAACTTCACTGTCCTTCTCTAAAGATGCATCAGATGTCAGTTGTTCTTCATTCTCATTTTTCTGGGTTGCTGGTGGGCCATTTTTTTCTCCTCTGAAAGCGCCAGTAAAGGAGATAGTAAGTTGATTTCAGCTGAGTTTCAGAATGTTTTTGAAATGGATGTTTATGATTAGCAAATCTTGATGGCACAGTCGTGGTGCTCTCATTTTGTAGTTTGTTTGGCTTGACAAGCCGTATTAATTTACTGAGGAGATTATCGTAGCTGGCTGTTAAATGATCTCAGAGTTACAGCAGTTGGGATTACTCTCACGACTTTTTTAGGAGTTTTTCCCCTTTCGGTGTAAGATACTGCAAAAGAGCTTGGATTTTGACTGTATTTGGACTACTGAGCTCCATCAGCAATGTTGTCACTCACTGCTGCCAGGAGAGCTGTGGCTGTGGCTTGGGCCGTATTTCAGAGAAAATACTTCACCTCCTTGTGATGTGTAGTTACTGGATGCAGAAATACTGTTCCCACTTCTGTCAGTATATTCTGGGCTGGAGTATTCTTTCTGCTAAGAACAGAAATTGATGATGAAAGAATATTTATGTGGGGTTTTTTGTTTGTTTTTAATGCTAACCTTTTTAATCGCAAAAAATGCATAGGGAATTGCATTTCCTAGAGCACAGCTGGCATCAAGCGAGGCAGTTTCTGTGCTCACCATTAGAAGCCTTTTCCTCGGGAGCACTTTGCTCCCTGAAGGCACCGCTCTGAGGAGCGGCTGAGGGAGCTGGGGTTGTTTAGCCTGGAGAAGAGGAGGCTGAGGGGAGACCTTATCGCTCTCTACAACTACCTGAAAGGAGGCTGTAGAGAGACGGGTGCTGGTCTCTTCTCCCAAGTAACAAGTGATAGGACGAGAGGAAATGGCCTCAAGTTGCGCCAGGGGACGTTTAGATTGGATATTAGGAAAAATTTTTTCACTGAAAGGGTAGTCAGGCATTGGAACAGACTGCCCAGGGAAGTGGTGGAGTCACCATCCCTGGAGGTGTTCAAAAAACGTGTGGATGAGGTGCTTCGGGACATGGTTTAGTGGGCATGGGTACTGGGTTGATGGTTGGACACGATGATCTTAGAGGTCTTTTCCAACCTTAATGATTCTATGATTCTATGATTCTATGATCTCTGGGTGGCTTTGCAACCATTTACTTTGCCGTATGTTCTCTGGTTGTATCTGCTGAGACTTCTTTCTTCACCAAAATAATAAATACCGAGTTCCTTGCATATGACTTAATCTGTCAGTGAATGTCCACATGGGCATGATTTTCGGTTAGTTTTGCACATGGCATGTGTTTTCAGCAGTCTTCTTGAAAAATATTATCAAGATATATCTTAAGAAGTAGTATATCTGTTTCTTAAATACAGTATAGAATGGATAGATGTGAAATCACCAGTTTCCAAAAGATTTCATTGAAAACTTCTAAAACATCTACTGAAAATGGCAATGAGGTGACACCCCTGTTTGGAGGCTGTAGTTACAGTTATGCTAACCAGCTTTTATCTGTGCTTATACAAAGTCCTGCTAGCCTTTGATCTATTAAAATATTAGATAGTTATGTAAGAAACCACCTCTCCCTTCCTATATCGCGTATTCATTTGAGGTCATTTGAGCTGTTGGAGCCAACAATGCTAAGACTGAAATGTCTGGTATTTTGGTTGCAGGGTATTTTCAAGAAAAGGGCCTTGTCTCTGGAATTTGCTTCCTGAGTGTGGGAGCCTGAATTTAGTACAAATCCTGATGCTTTCTTCAGGTCTTTCAAAGTAGTGGATCAGAAGCTGCAGTGATACAATCTTTCTTTTTCCGATTCTGTTTGAAAGGTACTGGAATTGTGTGCTTTGTGTTTATTTCCAGAAACTTGAAAACTTAGTGCATTTTATAAATTAAAAAGAAGGATAATACAGGGATTACTGCTGAAAGAACAAACTGGAGCTGTACCTACCATGTAAATACCAATTATTTCATTTCATAACTAAGGAGAAAACTGGGGCCTCTTACCATGGAAAAATGATAGGACAATGCTTCTTTTAAAGGATGTGAATGTCTCTTTCTGCATATTTGGGCTTGTTTCTACCTGAGAGTTTACAAGAAATATGCCAAGATCTTTTTATAAAATTTAAAATTGAGGCATTAATAGATTTTAATTGCTATATTGGACTTGAATCATCCTATAATTTAACATGCAATTTACTATGCGGAAAGAATTGGGAAAGCAAAAGTAATGACAGAGAGGTGGCAGAGGGGAAGAGTGTATATTAAAATGTATAGTACTTACATTGAAAGCAGCCTGTGAGGGAACAGAGAGCAGAAAAACTATTTTAATTATGCCACTGACTGTAGCAAATCTGAATTCTTTGATCTGTAGTGTGTTCCCTCGACAGTAGAGCACTTAGTGTGGCAGCATCACACCAGCTGAATTAGTAAAATAATGTTGGATGAAGCAGACTCTTTCTTTTCCTTTTTTCCCGAGCAATGTTGTTCTTGCCGCAAAGCACTTGCAGATAAAAGGAAGGAGCTTTTGGGAGATGTGTACTTTAAGGGCACTGGCCACAATGAGAGTGTGCAGGAGACCAGCAGTGTTTGTGTGGATCCCCTGTGTGCCTCATGGTTCAGGATGAAACTTAAGGCAGGCAATAAGCAAATCACAGAAGCACTGGATGAACAACTAGTAAAAGCAGTTTACTTTCCTTACTTAAAAAGCTTTCCTTAATTTGAAAAACATGTATTTCAGTTCAGATTAGTGTTATTTTTTTCTGCTGCCTTTGTTTTAAATGAGAAATCTGTCCAGTCAAAATTATTGTTTGGAAGAAAATAAAATTAGGGGTTCACCTTCACAGCACTCCTCCCCAGCTCTCAGCCTCATCTCACTTCCTCTACATCAGCATCAGCCCCTCTGGTCGGTGAGGCCGGTGGCTGATCCCCGTGGCTGTGTGATCTCCAGCAATCACAGCAGGGAAGGAGCAAGAACGTGCCGCTGGGGCTGGGGGCAGCATGCCGTTAGCTTAAGCAAACCCTGAAATTGCACCTTCAGTTTAATGGTTTAACCTGCCCTGCGGAAAACAATTCTGTTGTTCTGATTAAAACAATGGCATCTGCAATATCTAAGCAATTTCACTTTTGCTATATACTCCTATACAGAATTCCTTTTATTTTCATCCAATATGGATGCGAAAACTATTTTCCAGTTTTCTTATTGGATAAGATAGCAAAACTTAAAACATATACTGTCATAGATACCGCAATTGCTAGACAAAGTTATCGTGTTACTAGATTTCTAGATTCATCACAAGCAATTTACCTGGACGCTTCCCTATGGCCCTTGTTCAAAAAATTGGACACAGATTCTTCCATAGGTTGTTCAATTTACTGATATGTTAACTGAAGAGAGCCTTAAGTGATGCCCTAAGTGATGCTGGACTGTGGGTAACTTTCACAGGAGTTTACACATCTCTTACTCCCTGCCAGACTTTCTGACTTTTAAAATCTTTGTAATGTTGTCTTGGTTTTTCTTGGCCATCTTTTTTGAAGAAAAAAGTCCCCCAAAAGTGTGTACAAGATAGTACTATAAATCAATAAGGAGGATGCAGGTCTAAGTCTGTAACAAGACCAGTCTTTGATAAGAACTCTAGTCAGAATAGTCTTAGAACAAAAATACAGTTGCAAAAATTAATACAGTTGAAGTTTCTTAGAAATCCAGAGTAAATATGGGTATATACAGCAATGGTATATGCAACCACACAGAATTCAGTGAAATGTACTGGATATAATTCGTGCAGCTGAAGATAGACTGTAGCCCCCATATGTTGTAGTATAAAATTAGAGATTGAAAGATCATTTATCAGTTTTGCTGATTGGGCTGAGAGGATTCAAGTGTCTTTGTAAAATGCATATAATTTCTCCAGCTGAAGCAGTGGTGCCATGTGCTTCAGAAGTCATTTATCAGCAGACTGGAAAAAAAAAAAAACCTGTAATAAATCAGATTTATTTTTTTTCTGGCTTTTGTGTTTTAACACTTTGTAGTTTAAAAAATGTTAACACAGATGTAGTTTGCATTAGCTATGCTGTCAGACATTCCTCCTCTTAACTGAAGTTGTACCTACGGAAAGATGTTTTTGCTGATACATCTGTGTCTATACTGGGACTTTGTTGTTTAAAGATGTCATAGAGATATCATTCCCTTCCCCCACCTTGCCTCCGAGTTTTTAGTTTTTTCTATCTAAGAAGAGTTCATGGGCTCTCTCACAGTGAAACTGCCTGGTGCTTTTTTCATTACACTTATTTTCATTTATTTTCAGTTGGTTGTGAAAGATTTTTGGCCTCTAGCATTTCTCTGTGGTTAGCTCTTTGCAGTTTTTATCATCGTGCTATGAAACATTTTTTATTTATGGAGATAAATTGCCAAATTTTTAAAAATACTTCTTTAATTTTGCATGAATAGTACAGTCCATGCCCTGGATTTTTCACTTGGAGGTCGATATCAACTTGATTTCAGTCATAAGCGTACCCAGTTTGTTGATTGCAGCCTTGTCTCAAGAGAATATTTGTCATGCCACAAACTCATTTCAAAACTTGGAATGATTTAATAAGCTTAAACATGAAGAACAGTCTGTAAACTATAGAAACTAAGTGCTGATGTACAGATATTGGTGTATTAACAGAACCATGTGCAAGAGATCATGTTATTTTTGGATTTAGTCAACGTGACTAGGTGCAGAATCTCAGAATTCTATTAAAAAAATAAATCCTAAAAATACTCTGGGATTGAGCATGACAGTACAGGCCTTGAATAGCTCCTAATGTTGATAGCTCCTAATATGGCATTAGGCTTTTAATTGTCATATGAAAATGCATGTGTCTTTTATGTAAGGGATTAGACTGCTGCTTATTGCTATACCTGTAATAGCAATGTTCATGTTGAAGTCCTTGATAAACTTCAATTTATCTCTTTTACTCAGTTTTCTCTGTGAACTCTGTTGAGAGTTTAGTAAGAAATGTGTATGTTCATAATCTATGGTGAGCAGTGTTGATTACTCAAATACTGTTGAATGCATATCCCATAAAATTGTAACGACTCTTTTATGGCTAAGGAATGTAAGGTTTGCTTTGGACCACTCCTGAGAAGTAACAACACAGATAGAGTCATCAAGGTGCTGTGTCTCCACGCATCTTATTTTTTGTCTTACTAGATCTGCCTCTAAGTGAGCAGTTCAGAATGCTAGATGACTGCCAGTTTAAATTAATCTATGAAACTAAACAAAAAAGATAATAGTATTCACCAGGAGCACATACAATAACAGGAACTGTTTGCCAAGACCTGGGGGGAAGAAGTGCACTTCCAGGTCTAATTCTTGCACTGAGGACCCTCCATGCTGGATGTGCTTACTTTGAAGTACAGCACATGCAATTGCAGCATTAAATTATTGCTATTGCTCAGGATTGACATCTAGCAGCTGACTTGTATAGGATTAGTAGATAATGCTCACTCATTTTACAGGTAAAGGTGTTATTTGGAAACAAGGTGTTTTGGGAGGGGAGTCTTCTCGTGCAGTAGGTTGGGTTTTTTTAAATATCTACTGTAAAATTAAGTCACTGAGAACTGAGAATGTTTAACATAGGACGTTTCATTCCTATATGAACTGTGGACAATACGTGATAAAGACAGTAACTTGTAAGAATAATCATATGGACAGAGACATTGGAAGAAAATGTACAACAACAGGACCAAACATAAAAGATAAGTTGTAGTAGTGGTAGTTCAGTAATGAAACTGTATATGATGACTTGAATATCTGAACATGTTAGATGCAAGAAATGCCATCAGATCTCTGTGTTTACTCAAAAAGGAGCATAGACTTTGAAATGATTTCTTTTCATAGGTTACTTTCCTTTTCGCAGGACTTTCTTCAAATTTAGGAAGTGAAAAATGATTGTATTACTGTTAGTATGTGGAGACAGATATGCTATGCTACCAGGAAATTACATAAGCTTAAGACTGGTTCCTTGTGAAAGTGTTCGGAGCACCAAAAAAACACTTTATGATTAAAGATAGCTGATATGATTTAAGGGAAAGGAAAGTCATGACTCATTAACTGGTTAGAGTTTTTGAAAGATTGAAGAGTTATAACACAACCTTGTTTCATTGCTCTCCTTAAGGACCAGTTAGCACTGCTAATATGAACCCATATTATGCCTAAGATTACATTTTTTACAGCATCCTAACTTTTGTTATCGCAGTTAAATGTCATCTCTTTAAACAGCTTATGTTGGAGTGATTTTGTTCTCATACACAAGTAAATGTGTACTACTATCCAACTGGCTCTAGGTGGCCCTGCCTGAGCAGGAGGAGTTGGACCCGATGACCTCCAGAGGTCCCTTCAACCTCAACCATTCTGGGATTCTTTGATTCTATTATAGACTATACCGTTAACGGATTTTCTTCCTTGAGAATATAGATTCCCATAATATTGGGTACTTAATTCCATTGTCAACCAAGTAGTTTATAGGGTAAGAACAAATTCATCAAAATGCTGTTTTTGTCATAGGACAGTGAGGGAACAAAGTGTTTCCTTTTTAAAACTTCCAAAATATTTCTTGCAACTCATTGCATGCTTAAATGTTACAATTTTATACAATGCAAAATATTGGTGATATTAGTGATTTTTTTTTTTACTGTCATAACTCTTCCACACTTCATGTACTAGCTTGAGGTTTGTAGTAGGTAGTACAATGTTCTTAGAATTTTCATCAGCAGTAAAGATTTCAATCTCAGCCTTACTGTTGAAAAATAAGATCATTGTTCGTTCTAGCTCTGTTACTGTTTCATAGAAGTTACATAGATGATTCAACCTCAAATTAAGTTATAGTTGATGCATTGTTTTAATGCAAAGTTTTTGTACTGTGGAGCCTTCACTATTTTGAGAAAAGTTTGTAAATTCCCAGTATATCAAGCTTCCTTGTTTGGATATAAGGCATCTGGCCTGTTTCCCCAGCCTGAGAAGGACTCCTGGTAATACCGAGTGTTCTTTCAAGTCGGGTTTGGTGGGTTCTTTTGATGTGAAGCTTAGGAAAAATCTAAATAAAATGTTCATTGACTTATCCAAAGCTACCACTGCTTGAAGCCTCCTTTTAACACCTCTGTCTTGGGCCTAATGCAAGACCCCATCTCTCTTTACAAGCTTTTTTTGGTTTCTCTCCTAGCCCTTTAAAGGGAATACCTGGCCATTTCCCAGCTGGTCTGATAGTAACATGGTTAGCAAATCACAGGTCCTTGGCCCATCCTGTTAAACATAGTTATGACTCAGCAGATAGAAATGCAATGTTGATATTTTTAAGCTCAACATATTTTAACCCCATTTAATCTGTAACTTGCCAAAAATTTCATTATTACAGAAAGTGTGAGAGATGCAGGCTAAGCTGTATGTACTCTTTTTTGTTTGTTTTAACTTGGCTTTTATTAGACAACTCATTTCTAAGTCCTAAGACTTCAGAAAAATTATAATTTCCAGTTTCTGAAAATGCTATCAAGTCTTTCTATGCGATGCAAATGAATTTTTTTGTCTTTTCTTTTCCATATTCACTCACTTAGAATCCATGAATGTTAACAGTTTTTACAAACTGTAAAAGAGCACATTATTTATCTAATTATCCTTCAAATTGTAAGGAGAACACCAGGCTTAAATATTCATAGACTAGTTATGCTGTGTGTAGGGGGTGTTAAAGCAAAAGCATGTTCTCTCTCTGTAGCTTTACTCTTGCAGCTGACAGAGCTACTTATTTCAGGTCAGACCCTGGTATCTGGTATCATTAACCTTCTTTGCTACTCCAGTCTCTTCTGTTGGTAACTTAATCTTCACCACTTATACCTTCTTTTTTTGGGGAGATCAGCTGGAACCAAGATGGGTAGATATATCCATCTATAACAGTGTTGTAGGCTGTAGTACCTTCAGTGATGCCTGTGCCTTTTTCTCAAGCACTTCTTAGCATGGCCTGCTTGTAACTTTAGCCTGGAATGGATTTATTTATAGGCAGTCCTGCATGCTGAAGAGGAGGAAGCTAGTTATCCAAAGCAATTATTTGAGGAGGTTAGGAAGAAAGCATCCCTTAGTTTGGTTCAGCTGCACTCCATACAGGA
Organism: Oceanodroma leucorhoa; assembly: GCA_030449065.1. NCBI lineage: Eukaryota > Metazoa > Chordata > Aves > Procellariiformes > Oceanodroma > Oceanodroma leucorhoa. Next base: position 1,978,545 of record JASVER010000001.1, read on the forward strand.
GTTCTTCTAGCTCTCCCTTTCCGCTGCCAGCCATGCTATTATGTTTGCTGTGAGCACTCAGCATTTTCATAAGAGGGTTGCTGGCCTGCGAGGTGGTTTTCCTTTTACCGTCAGCCAGGGTTGTCTAGGACCTGGCAGAACGAACCAGGGGAGGAAGCGGGCAGCCTGTTCCAAGTGTAATCAACAGTTCACTTTGCGAGCGCTTGTTCCATTGATTCATTGTAAAAAGCTACCAGAAGTTTGGGATGGGGGTGAGGGGAGACTAAACAGGAAGAAATTGAGGGTTCTAAGGAAACAACACATTTAGGTTGGGTAGCATGGTGTCATGCAGAAACACACAAGGTAGCTCTCACAAGACCAGTGTGAGAAGTAGAGGGTGCAAATCTCTCAGCGTGCAGCTCTGCTGGAGCTCACTAGCCCTCCTGTGTACCAAACTAAAAAGACTATTCTGTTTCTGGAATCAGCTAGCATCTCGAGATACCTGTACAAATTTCTGTACAGTGCTGGTAAATTGGCTGTGAAAACCTCCAAGGAGAGATGGATGCTTAGAGACGAATCCTCCTTTAGAGACGATTATATGGATATATAGGCCAAGAAAAAAGAAACATCATTCCTGATTTCCTCCCTCCTTTCCAAAATATGAAGTGCATCATCTGGCTTCAGACTGAATGATCATGGCCTCCAACAGACAAATCCTCTATTGTAGTCTGCATTTTCTTTGCTTTTCCAGACAACAGCAACCACTGAGATCTACAAATAATTAACACTGTACCATAGAACTTGCTTCAGGGTAGGAAGCATGTAAAAATGCGTGCAGAGCAATTTTTGCTGCCAGTTGACTTTCAGAGGTTACCGCAATTATTTTTTTTCTCTAACATCTTCAGAGGGTTTCTTGATCAGCTGAATAACTCCATTCCACTGTAGATAATCATATTTAGCATAAGAATTTAATATCTCATTGACTTCAGAGGCTGCCAAATAACAGACTACTTCAATAACTAGACCTGTTGTCTTTGTTCCATTTCTCGGAGCAAATTAGAAGGACCTCATGAGTTACAGAGCTGCTCATAAAATGTCTAAATAAAGACACGGGTACATGTTAAAAGAAGTATGTAAAGCTCCTTTAAAAGAATTTAAGTTCACATCTTTTCTCTTGATGGTTGCCACACTTGAAAAAAAGAGTACCGCAACAGGATTTTAGGACATTTAACACAGCAAAATGACCTTGAGAGATTATGTAAAAATGCCAAAAAGCTTGATACAATTCTTGAATGACTCGAAGAAAACTTAAATCTCTGCCATTCTTTTAAGCATACCTTAGCTTTAAATTTTGAACAAAGACCGTATCTTAGGAGACAATCACAATCCCCCCACCCCCGAAGAAATGGACAGGTCCTCACACTTCTCCAGATTCTGCCATTAATCTCCAAAGAGAAAGTTTTGTTCAGTTTCTGTGGATTGCTTGTGAGAAATGTGTCAGACCCTGAGTAAGTTTCCTTATAGAGGCAATTGATTTACTAGTGTGGTTCTGAGTAAGGAAAAGCACTGAAGATTTCTGGGATGTTCATGCTGGACAGTAAGACCATGTTTGCATGTGTGCAGGGAGGTTTCATTCCCTGCAGTGAATCACAGGAGTAGAAACCTGTTAGAAAAATGGGGATTGGGGAGGCACGTGTGTGTGATGTCCTACATTTAGCTATAGAAAGGAAAGGAGAATGAGGTATACATCTAGGAAGAGCATGATTCCTGACAGAAGATGATTAGAGTTCAAAAGAGATGGTTTTCTTTTGAGTTATTTTTATATTTTCAGTGTAGCTATGACAGGGAGATGGATGCTGGTATTGGAAGGAGTACTTCCTAACTGACCTTTTTTTAATTTTGATACATGAGCAGGTTTAGCATCCATGGAATGTGGAGAAATGCTCAATGAAAGCGCACTTGGTATGAGAAACTACTGTATTCACAAGACTCTAAAACCAGTAGACTGAATGCGGCTTCTTATTGTAACATGCATGTGAGGAGGGGCAGGTGGAACTGAAGGTATCAATTACTGATGCATCAGTATCTGCTACAGACGTGTTACCTGACTGCCACAGCTACTGAAAATATGTATGAGAAGAATCAGGTTGAAAAAACAGCCTGGGGCAACAGAGGCTGGTTTTGGTCACTTCTCCCAGCAACGTTAGAAAGTCTCTGAGTGTTTCTGAGTCAGTAGGTGATGCCAACACATGGAAAACCAATCTGGTTTGAGCAGCATGAGGCAGAGGGACACCGGAAAGTGTGCAACTGCATAATTAGGAGAAAGCAGATATAGAGGAAAAGTTTTTCCCCTTTGTGAAAGAACTAGAGTTCCACATTTTTCTCATCTGTGTTCCCCATCTCTCAGATACCAAGAGCAGTATGTTTGCTTGTTCTCTGGTCATCTCCTAAGGAACAGAAACAGTCAGCATGCAAGACCTGTATTCAGTGTAAGACCTGAGTGAATCATATGGACTGACTTCAGTCTTTCTGAATCACAGGTAACCATGCATTAGATGTTGAGCTCAAAAGGGTCTGGAGGAACCTCTCAATGCCTGTATACTGCAAAAGCCACCCAAATCTTTCTAGTACCCTATACATTTCCTTTACTTGCTTTGTGCATAAAAAGGCAGCTTACCGTACTATATCCATTGTCTGAATCCACTCTGTTGCATTGTGTTTTCTTGAGTCTATACCAGTGCAGGTGTGGGAGGATCTTTTGGAGTATGAGATTACTTTGAACAAAGTTTTAGCTTGCTGAAGTAGTCAGGCTCTGGCTTTGTCCTATTCCCTGACTCATCTTCCTTCACAATGTTCTCTGGTGGTATGGCTGTCCTTCTTTGTCCCACCCCATGTGCCTCTACGTGGAAAGATGCTTACTACTGATTAGAGCAGCTTAATTTACTGTGCAACATTCAGGGTAAAGTGTGATATTTTGGAATGGGAAACATGCTGTTTGAATATAATATTTTATAATGTTATACTCTTACTAGTTCCTGAATCCGTTTTGTCATCCTTTTACATTTTAAAATATATTGATTATTAAAAAGCGGAGAGAAAATGTGAATGACTCTGTGCCCAAATCACACATTCTTGGTTTTGGTAGCCTTTGGTCTTTGCTAGGGTTATTTTTATTTTCCAGGTACAAGGAAAGTTCACTGATTGCTCTGACACCTATTTGGTTCATAAAACAAATGAACCAACAACCTGGAGTTGAGCCAGGCAAGTGTATAACTGTATCAGAAGTGCTGAAAGTTGCCTTCCACAAGATAAGACTCCAAAAGCCTACATGCTGACCTGAATTTTCTCAAAATTTTATCAGGCTGCAGAATTCTGCCTAGGAAAATGAGAAGAAAAATTGTTGCATTTCCAATGTTTGTTATTATATGTGACTACTTTTAAGTCTGTTGTTCTTATTGCTGCTGACTCATTTTTTTTCTTTCAGAAAAGTTAAAATGCACAGAAATTGGCCAAACTTGGAAAGCACTTGTAGTTTTGTTAGCCTGATCTCTTTCAAATCAGTGGAAGACTGGCCTTTGACTTCATTAGGGCCAGGATTTCACCAATAATTCCTGTAAATAAGGATACAGAATACTGCTGGAAACCCTAGGGGAAAAGTACTCTGCACAGGCATAACAGTTTTAGTATTTGTATTTCTCTTTCAAACCAATCATTTTTAAATGCCCTTTAAAATTTTCATAGCAATAACATTGACTTTCACCAAAAAAAAATGCCAAACCAGCTGTATATTAAAAGCAACAGCTAATCTATACCTGTTCAATAAACAAAAGCAGAGGTATGCTGAAGTGTATGAAATATTAGGTAAATCCCTTTTCTCAATGTTAAAATAATTTGCAGCTTTGCTTTCAGCAGTACATTTTCTGAGTGGGTTGAGCTCTCCCTAAGTAATTAATAACTCTTAAGCTGTCTGAATAGTTTCCCTTGAGTTGCATCATATAATGTGTCATATGAAAACAACTTGAGGCCTAATGTAACATGAAACTGTATGGTGCAACTTAATGTGATTTGAGGAAGATGGATGGGAAGGAAATTATTTCTTATTCTGAGCAACAAACAGCTGTTCTTAACTTTTATTTGAAAAGAATTTAAAATACCCCTTCTAGGGAGAGATTGGTAAGTTGTTCTAGTTAGTTATTTCCCCTTCTCTCATTGTACCAGTCAAGTTAGGCAAAAACGGAGAATCAAAAATACAGTAATTTGATGTAGAAATATTGAGAATAATGTGGAGATTTTTTGTATTTGGTCACCTGAGCTTTACTTTTTTATTCATAATTGATGTCAGTTTAAGTCCCTTAGCAAACACAAAAAGGTTAAGATATCAGTGTCTCCATCAACATAGTACTAAATAAATCATTACTCACCATAGTAAAGTTGCTTAAACTAACTCCTTGAGCTCTGGTCGCCAAATTGCTGTAACATTGTCATGTTACAAGTGACATATATCAGGTAATGGTATATGTCAGCTGGAAAAGATATGTCTTGTCATAAACTCTAAACATCTCTCACTTCACTCTCAGGAAATGTAAGTTGGCTCATCTTTCTCTTCTTGGAAGATATTCAGCAAGCTGGAGGCTTCATTGATACTTGTAAATACGGAAGTTTATAATATACTGTAGTGTATTCTCATCGATATGGAACAATTAGAGTTCATAAGATTTAAAAATAGGTGCTGCTTTTCCATTAGTGCTTCTTTTTAAAAAAATAAAAACAAAAGTTAAATAAAGGATTGCCTTACTAAATTTGATATGGGTAACTCAATGCTGCTTTACAAAGATAGAACTAAAACTGTTTATAGCTCAGCGAATACACAGTTAGTTCATTCATAATTACTTCTTTTAGCATGGTAGCACTAGAAGAACCAGCTGGTATCTGCATTTCAGAAATTTTCAGGAATTTTTTGAGGAAACATATAAATAAGCAAATATTTTGCCAAAAATCATCTATACTTGATCATTACAAACAGTGGAAGGTATGCACAAATACAGTTGTAAAGTTCATGCAAAATTCCTGTAACTGCTCTTCTAGTAATGTACAGTCTGTGCTGTGCTTGGGCCATAGCACCTGTTTTTAGGAAAAATTATGGCTACATTTAATCCAGTAAAAAAGAAGAGAATGCAACAAAAGCCTTTGCAACTCCGATTATACATATACTTGGATAGAGTGGCACATAGTTGTTGCAGGAATGTCAGTGTATATTTATTAACATTCTGGATGCATCTGCCTGATGCTTCAACCTGTGGAACGTTAAGAGAAACCTGAATGTCTGGATTTGTAACGTATATATGTACGATCTAAAACCTTGTACTGTTAGGGATTTTCCTGCTTGTTATCTTTGGTCTCCTCAATCCGCCAGCTGGCGCCTCTGTAATTTACAGTACACCTCAATCCAGCAAGCGAGGGTGGTGTAAATTCAAGCCTGTGTATTCAGTTCATGTGCTTCAATTCCTGCTATTGTTTTCAGCAGTTTCCACCAAGGGTGTGCTTTGCTTTGAGAACACAGTGCTCCATTCGTCAACTTCCATTTTTTATTATATACTACTGACAATACGGACAGAGGGAGAAAATCAAATTGTCTAAATTCCACCTAAAGTATAATTTAGTCAGACTTTGGGCGCCTGAGTCTCGGAGAATGATTCAAATCGCTTACTCTCAAGCACCACCTAACCCCTGGTGGCACTTAAAATGAATCATTTTGGACAACAGATTTCCCCCGGCGTCTGGGCATAAGTTCCAGGGAAGCTCAGAAGCAACATGGCTTAAGCAGCCAGGCATGTGACTCCCACCCAAGTTTTATTGTGACTCGAAGATGTGTGTAGAGATGCCTGAACACTGCCTGTGTCCCCAGAAGTGCCTAAGCCATTAACTGTGCTTAAATCGCACATAATAAGCTTGGACAGTATTGAATTCAACAGAAACCACAGCAGTCATGAGCACTTTCAGTGTAGAAGAGGGAGAGAGGACATTTTCAGTAGCCTTAAAGGTTAGAGCAGTCATCTAGGAAGGAAGTCTGGTTTGGATTGTCCTAAGCTAAGGAAGCTCAACAGGAATGGGACAACTTGACTGTTATTCCACCGTTAAGAATATTTCCTGGGAGAGGAAAATCTCAGATTCATGTTTTTGCTCCCAAGCCTGATTATGTATTTTGGTTCAGACACTTTTGTCCAAAAAAACAGAAGCGTCCCCTGGTTCAGAGACCAGATGCCAAGGATACCCTCATTTGCTTGTCTGTTTTAGCTTGTAACTTTTTTCTTGTTGTCATTATAGATAAATTTGCACATTTATTAATTGCTACCTATATTTCTGTAATGTTAGGGCTTTCTTAAGACCTGTCATCTCTCTTACTGCTTTTGGCTTAGACACCATGATGTAATACCCTAAGTTAATGTTCTTTATATTTGTGCTTTTCATCTGTAGACTTTGAGGTGAGGTTGGTACAGGTTTCCTTCATCCTTATTCTCTCTCCTTTTCCTACTCTTCTTTCCCTGTGCCGCAAGGGTAAATACTCTGTGAGGAAGTGCTTGTTGAGCTGAGGACATGCGGAACAACTTGCTTTTGTATTTTTCATTAATGTTTAATGATGCTTCTTTACTGTTTTCACCTTGCATATGATGTCTCATTAGTTTTCTCATTAGTTTTTAGATGTTGGTAGATGCAATCAGGCAAAACAGTATATTAAATGTTCAAAGAACTTCTGAATTTCAAATTCAGTATTCTGCAATATTTTGTTTTGGCTTTTCTCAGGTTCCGATATGAGGTTTTATGTTCACGTCTCTGTTCCGGGTTTTTTCCCCCCAACCAAATATCATTCTATATTTGTTGTTTAAAACACATACATACTTTCCCTATTTTTGAGGAGTTTTTACCTGAGCTCTACAGAGTAGAAGATACCATGGTAGTAATGCTTAAATTTTGCTATAGTATCTTACTGATCGTCTGTACCTAAGTCACTTCAATGCTAGATGCATGCTTTTTATTCTATTACATTCACTTGAAGCCATTCAGTGAGCAAAAGCATAGGAGACATTGTGTATAGTAGTAGATAGTATGGTAGTTTTCTGTGTGTTTTGTCCCTTCATTTTTTTCCTTTTAGCATTCACCGTATGGCTGGAAGGGTTGAGTGTTAAGTGTATACTTTAAAGCATCTGTTAATGACTTTTTGGTTACCAAGGAATGTCAATATAGTTACACAATAAGAACTCTTCTCAGAGTGAAGGTATTGCTTCTGTTAAGTTATGTCTTTGGTATACAGTAGTTGTATACCAAATTTGTGCTGTTTGGTGGCCAGACACTGGAACAAGTTTCCCAGAGGGTTGTGGAATAATCTTCATTCTTGGAGACTTTCAGAACTCAGCTGGACAGGACTTATAGTAACCGGATATAATTCTCAGGTTGGCCCTGCTTTGAGCAGGGGTTTAGATCCATTGGCGTCCAGAGTTACCTTCTTACCTAAATTATTTTGTGAATCTAACTGAATTTATCCTTGGTCCAACTCTACTTAAATCTTACCTCTTCAGTTGACTTCACTGAAATCAGTGTAACATCCTTAAGAATTAATTTGACCTTGTCTGCTTTTCTCGTTTCTTCCAATACAGTGTTCTCTGTCAGTTCAAAGGTAAGAGAAGCTAGAGTGAACTCCTGCCCTTTTTCATAATGCTGGCCCATACCTTAACTCTTGTCCTTTTTCCAAAATGGTTTGATAAACAGTTGAGGAAGATCATGTGCACTCACACACAACCAAATTTTTTTTAGAAAATTCTGAAAGAAACACTTAAAATGTTAGAAGACTAATACTGTCATTTAGCTAGCTCTTGAAGTGTCAGGGAGGCTTACAGTAAAAAGCAATGATGGTGGGGAAAAAAATGAAAAAAGTGTTCCATATTTACTAGAATACCTATCATGTCCAGAAAATACTTCCGTTTCCAATCATGGTTTCCCTTCCTTTCATTTGATAAAGACTTCTGATCATTTGCCTTCCTTGTTGTCTGCCCTTCGCCCATTAATGTAAACTCTCCTGTGTGTCCCAATATGGAGCTTAGCTGATTTTGCAGAGCTAATCAGATGCTCCCACAGCCAGATATCCTGTCTAGTTTACAGCTGTAACCTGAGATGCCATCTCCTTAGCTTGCCTAGGGTGCTGTAAACCATAAGGCTGATCCCATGTCCAGATAGTTTACTGTTCTGCAGAGACGCACTCATATTACTGATGCCCAATGAAGGTATTTTCTTTATAAATCATAAACAGATTCTTTATGCTATAATTAAAATACAGAGTAGTATGAAAGCTAGATCTAAGTCCTGCAAAGGCTATTCACTTTTGCCTTGCCTTTTGACGTTGAAACATCTATAGCTGTACAACAGAGCATATGGGTCCACTAACAATGTGGGACAGCAGCCAATTTGGTCCTGGGATAAAACAGGAATCAGCTGTGGGAAATAAGCCAAAGAAGTGTGATTCCCCCATAGGGGACTTAAATAGGTGTTAGTCCATAAAGAAGTTCTGTGGCAGGATTTAGACCAGGCTTCTCTACATGGAAGGCGTTTTTCCTGAGATCCTAGGTTAACGGAAGTGCACTGATTTTCAGGAGGGTTGTGGGGTTATTGTCTTGTCAGCTGGTGCTTTCCTCTTTTCTTTTTTTTCCTTTTGTTTTGTTTGGGGTTTAGTTTTTTTAATAAAGCCTTTATAGCACATTACTGTGTAATTATAATCCCATTTGTAGTTTTTTAGAACTAAACCATTTACTTCACATGATTGTGGCAAGAAAAATGGAGGAAATTCTGCTGTGTGGGGCCCTCAGGTTTCCTCTGCTCTGATCCAGGGAATGCCTTTTTCAGTGTGTCTAGCTGGGCAATCCTGACAGTTTTCAGCAAACAGCAACGTTAACACTTTAGCTACTTGTGTGTTGTGTAGTGTTTGCACCTGTGGTTTTCATTTGTCTCACCTCTGTCTTAGAAAAGAAATAATTTGAAGTGCAGAAGCTTCAAAAGAAAAAAGTTGATTGCACCATCCTAATTTGTTTAGTACAGAATTAGTATATATTTCATGATTACCAAAGTCTGTAGAGTTGAGTTACAGATTAATTTCATTTTTTCTGAAATACAAACTTTTCAAATATTTCATAGAAGTGGCATTGTACCGCATTCTGTGATATCAGTAGCAAGTCACACATTTTTTTAGAGGCGTCGACATATCTTAGGTAAGAAAGGAATAACAAAATCAAACAACAGCAAGTCATTCATTCAGAAATGCATTCCTTATTTTTGTTCAAGCCTGCTAAAGTCCAGCCGTTCTGATACTCAAGATGTCCGAGTCATTGCCCATGGAGGTCACTGGATCAAACCCCCTGCTCAAAGCAGGACTGACTTGAAAGTTAGATCAGGTTATTATGAGCCCTGTCCAGCTGTGTTTTGAAAGTCTCCAAGGATGGGGATTATTCCACAAGTCCTCTGGGAAACTTGTTCCAGTATCCCAAGCAATAAATTGGGAAAAGCAGTATTTTAAAATATGTTTATGTGTGGCATTCACTTTGCAGCAGTTCTTTTAAAACTCCTATTTATAGTAATCACAGATTTTTAAAAAGTTAGAACAAAAAATTCATTAGCAACATCAACAGCCATTTAGTCTTATAAATGGACTGAATTGTACTTTTGAGAAGAGGCACTTCTGAATGCTGAAGCCTGTGAATTTGTATGAGTGTGAGTGAGCATTTGGCTCCTTGTTCTCACCAGGTATTATGTCTGTTTATTCCTTTTAAGCAGTGTTTGTGTGTATAGTAACAAGAAATCTTTTTTTCCTCCCTCCTATTGTAGGCAAGTATTTCCAAATGGACTTCCTGAAGAATACTCTCTAGTTGCTACGTTCCGTATACGGCGAAATACCAAGAAAGAGCGTTGGTATATATGGCAAGTTTTGAATCAGTATGACACACCTGAGGTTAGAGTCGTCTTTGATTTATTTTTTCATTAAGTTTCTCTTTTTTCCCCATATAATATGGCAAATATAACTTAGTGGATGTTTCACCACTGGATTTAGCTACAGTTTACATGGAATAGACAGACTGCTCTGAAATAATTGATGGTTTATTATAAGAATGGCAGAAATTTAACAAAATGCATTGAGTTAAGACTGCAAACTAGGATAAGAAGGCATGTTATGATTTATAACTGATATGTATTTACGAGGTTACGTAGAAGAATGCTTCGTAACATAATTCTTGACCAATCTATGTAGTCGAAGTATATTTATTATATATAGTCTATATGTGTGTTTAATTCTTACACTTGTAACTTTTAAATGACCACTTATTTTATTTTGCTTTCAGATCTCTGTGCTTCTGGATGGTACAAAAAAGGTTGTGGAGTATATGACCAAATCTGCTCAGGGAAATATACTGCATTACACTTTTAAGAGTCGAGAAATTTATCCATTGTTTGATCGGCAGTGGCATAAGCTTGGTATTAGTGTGCAGTCAGGGATCATTTCCCTCTATTTGGATTGTAATTTAATTGAGAGAAAGCAGACTGATGAAAAATTCACCATTGACTTGCAGGGAAGGACTCTGATTGCTTCTCGTGCTGCAGATGATAAGCCTGTGGATGTGAGTAGTATGAAAGGAAAACCAGATAACTTGAAATCATGTTTTAGCCACACTTTTACTAACACCATTGTAAAGAATTATGTGCATAAAAGGTTCAAAACTAGTTATTAATTTTGAGTGTATATTCTGAATTTCAAGTCCTTAAGTCTTTTTCTCTAAACAATATTCAGTGCTGTAGCACCTGCTAAGGCAAACCTTCTGTTACCAAAGTAACTACAAAAACTCGGTCCTGGTTTCAGGAGTCTGTTTTTCTGTATTCACTTTGGACTAAGAGCCACGGAGTTACTGTAGACATATTATTACTACAGTTGGAGATAACTTCCAGTGGTAATTTTTTTTCTTTCAGTTTTTATGAGATTTATTTATAAGTTTGTATTAGTCATCTGTTACAGTTTGTTTCTATTTGATAAAGAGGAGGCACAAAAAAACTAAGGATTACCTCTGTATCAAGATTGTATCACATTCCAGGGTAGTTCAGCTATGCAGAAATAGGGGCACATTGTTCGTAGCTGTTGCTTCCTCCTCCGAATGGGAGGGATTAGGAAGTGACTGGAGGTGTGTTTCCTGCAGCCTTTGGTGCAAGAGTTACCCAAGGTAAACCCGTAATATTCTGGGCTGTGTTCTGTCCCAGAGATGCTCTCCTCTGTTTCCTCGTGCAGAGAGCTCACAGCAAGTAATTTGAAAGCTCCAGGAAATGTCAGTTTGTTTTAAGTACACTGACATCCAGTTACCAGGTTTAAAGCATCTGGCTCGGAGTTTATAGTGACCATCTGAAAGTTTCAGCTATATTATGTACACTGTACAGTTCCAGATGAAAATAGCACATTGTAACTGCAAGCTAGCACGGTGGGAAGAATCAGTCCTCTGAGGTGCTAAACACTTTGGCCTGGACTCAGAGCTCTTATTTCATGGGGCCAAGGTCATGCTTCATTTTATTTTCTAAGACTGAGTTCAACTTTATTTGAATTGTATGCACCATCTCCTCATTTCCAAGCAGCACACAAGAGAAGGAGCAGATTCTTTTTTATCTTGTGTTGGTTGCATGGCACAGGCTGGATAATTCTGACTGTAAGTTGTCAACTGGGATTTCCACGTTTGCAGGAAAACAGTATGGGCATAAAGCTGATGAAGGCAGCAGAGCGGATCCTGTACCAACAGTCTGCTTTTCAATACCAAGTGCAAGGGAGAGAATAAGATGCAGATGCAGAAAGAGGCATACAAGGGCAAGATTAGCTAGTTAAAATTACATGCTGTTCATCTCACCAATCCACCCAAAATCTCTGAAACAGAAGCTTTATGTATGGAATTTGTGATTTTTTTGCTTTTCGGGTGATTTAGTGGCAAGGTCCAGGCAAAGGTCTGTCCAAAGTGATAGAAGATGTATGCGAGATAGAGCTTATCAAACCTTTACTCTAGTTCACTGCAGGAGAAATTTACTTTCCTGAACAGAAGGTTTGCAGAGGATGTCTAGAGGGCTAAAATGCCTACGTAGCACACCAAGAGCAGTACAGAGGGATGCAACTTACATGAATTAAATCTAAAATGTGATTTACATCAAAATAATAGAGTGCATAATTTGTTCCTTAAGTGAGGAGCTGTGTAATTGTTTTGGATTTGTCTTTTTCCAGCTTTTCAGAAATATGCAGTGTTTCAGAGAGAAAATTTATTATGCCAAGATAAGAAAATGTGTGCCGTAACACATGATTTTTTACATCTCATATTAATCTCTTTTGTATTTCTTAATAGATTGAACTTCACCGCATAACAGTTTATTGTAATCCAAAACTTGCAACAGAAGATACGTGTTGTGAAATATCTGCAGACCTAGTAAGTTATTTGTTAAAATGCAAATGTTAATACAAAAGAAATTGCTTCATTGTTTCTTACTAAGAGTTGTAAAGAAATTTCAATAGAAGTGTTAGATTAATTACTTCCTAAAAATGAATCGGGTATCTGGAGTCATGGTACATTGTTTCTTTCCACCTAACTAAATGGCACAGTAGAACTTCAGTAAAAGGCACTAGGTGCTGCTAGTGCTTTTTAAATGCATTTCTTAACATTGATTAATATCTAATTAGTAACTCAGGAAGTCTCAGACAGTAGGAAACAAATCACTGCGATGACCTGAGGATGGCTTCAAATAACAGAGGCCATTTCAATAACAGTTGCATCTACTGAAGCATTACAAATGATAAACAAAGCCCATGAAAGAGTCTGCATAACGGTGGAAGGGAAGAAAAACAAGAACGTGTCGAGGGTGTTTCCCTTATTGCAATACGCTAGCGTGGAGGAATGGATGTTTCATAGTTGGCAAATACTTTCTTCTGTATAATGCACATGCTGAGATGTATATGTTGTTTAACATAAGGGAAAACATTGATTTAGTTTAGAGGGTTCACTTTTCCCTTTAATTTGATATACAGGATCATTGTAAACTGGAAGATACTAGAACTATAGAAATACTTGAAGTTGCAGATGTGATTGTTCTGCTGAATCAAGTCCATTTGGAGAAAAAAAAAGAAAAAAAAACTCAGAAAGAAAACATGTTAAAATATTGGTCTGCTAGTTATGAATAGTCTGTAAGAGCAGGCTCCTCTGAGATAGTGGGCAGTACCATCACCACCCAGCCTGCAGTCAGCAATAAAACCCAGAGCGTGCAGAAGGACTAATTGATTCCATCTACAAAGAGATGGGAGAAAAGGGTACCTGGAATGGAGGGATAAATCTGCCCAAGAACAGAGGAGCAGAAGACTTTGTGGGAACTGCAAACTGATAGGTGCTCAGAAGGATGGAAGAGGCTAGATCTAATTTATCAAGGGAAATTTCAATTTTAAATAATAATTTATTGTTCAAATTTATTTCAAAATATATTCCTGATAGTAGTGCAGGCTTTGTCTTGAATGTATAAGCTCATGGATAAGTGAAACGAATGGATTTTTTTCTGTAGGTTCCACTTTGTGCGTGGAAATACAATTTATTTAGCAGTTATGACACAGTAGCAAAAAAGTAAAACCAAGACAAACTCTGATTGTATATGAACACAAAAAGTTCAAGGATAGGCTTTATTAATAGCATCTTAAACATTCATTCAGCTATATAGCTAAAAGCACCATCAGTTTCATTTTGGATGTCTTATGTTGAAGATGTAAAAAATGGTGGACTACTCGTTAATGACTTTCGTATTGAAACCAGCATTACATTTTCTGATTTATTTTTTCATGACTTCCTTACCAGTTATAAGGGGTACATTTTCAGTAATTTAAGGGAAGGAATTAATCCTTGCATACAAATTTCTACACTAAGCTGTAAATCCTGTGGGAATTTCTTTGACAGAAAGCTCGCAGGAGACCCCTTTACATCTTAATGAGAGCTTCTGAAATTTATCAGGTTCTGTTGACTTGTATCTTCAGGTTGGCTTAGCTCTCATGAGTTACAGAGAGGTGAATATTGACTTAGGGGCTTTTTGTTTGTTTCCAAACAGTGAATGCCCAAAGTATTTCATTACAGAAAAATGACAGAATTTTCCCTCACACTCACTCTGACATTTTGCATTTTGGGGCAGCGGGTGGAGGACGGGATAAGATGGAAAAGTACCCTCTTTTTTTTCTCATGGGCATTTTCTGCTTCACTGCTTCTAATTTTGGGAAACTTTATTCCTCTGTCTGGGCTCTTTCGGAAGAAAGAAGTGGGACAGTCAGATCACTTTTAACTGGCATTGATTTTAATACAGAATGATCACAATGTCCAGACTTCATTTTACTACAGCTTTTTCCACTGTTTGGCAATTGTGGCTTCTCTGTAATACGGTGTGTACAGGAATATTAAAACAGAAAGTAACTTAAAAATAGTGTTTGGATGGTATATATCTATTAACCAAAGTGGACCAAAAATCAGAAAATCTTTTTTTTATTTTAGTGCCCACGTGAGGACAGGTTACTTGCTACGACTTTATCACCAGCAACTGTTCATGCCAGCAAAATATACACGCTTCCAGGAATGCAGCAAGAATCTAAAGAGAGATGCCACTGCTTTCCAAATAAAGTATGAGGTTTTCCTATTGTTTTTCAGTGCATCATGCTGTTTAATCCTGCTAGGTATTAGAAAAAAGGTTGATTTTTTTTTTTGGTAGTTATTAAAAATATTGTACTGGTTTGTAGTGTTGTAATGTACTTACATTGTATTTCCCAGTTAAGAAACAGTACATTTTAGACTTAGTTAATTTAAAGTTAGAGTTGCAGAGGTCTGTAAGGTTTAATTGTTTGAATACACACCAAAAAAAGATCCATGGTAAAAATGAGAATTATATTTAGACATTATATTTAATGTAAATGTTTTTACTTGAGAATAAGTTATTTTGTACATAATGCTTTTTTTTTTTTTAAATTCTTCTCCTGGATTTTGCACTATATTTATTCTGAGTCACTTGCTTTGTTAGGCTTTTGTGATAAAGACAAGGAAACCAAACCAAATACATATTTTGGATCTGCTTCTTTGTTGATTTTTGGTTTCTTTTAAAATCAGGGAGAAGCAGGATTGCCAGGAGTAGCTGGTTTGCCAGGCCAAAAAGGAGATAAAGGTGAAAAGGTAAAACATCAGTCAAATTCTCTCTTTCAAATATTTATCTTTGGCTTATCATTCCTAAATAGAAACTTTATGGATTTTGTTATTCCTTAAAGTAATCTCCCTGCATACAGGTTAAATCCTTTATTAGTCAGTCTCTGGTTCTGAGCGTGGGCTTCCTGCCAGGCAGCCTACAGCTGACTCACTTTGGGGTCCCCTCATCAACTCCATGGAACACAGTTTACCTGCCTGGGAAGCAGATGTACTGTCAGCATGTCCTGTTGCCTGTTCCCCTTATCAAAAAAAAAAAAAAAAAGTTGTGTATGTTGTCTGTGACAAGGATTTTCCCATATCATGTGTGTATGTCACTGCTGATGGGCAGAATCCTGTGCGGTGGATTCATCTTTGCGGTCATCAGTAGGAGGGTATGAATTCACTCATATGACCTCAGCACTGTATATTCTTTGACATCAGTCTTACCTGAAACTTTCTTAATTGTGAAGAGAGAGGGACCTGACATTGGCAAGCCCCTAGGATAGGCCAGTCGGTTCTCCTTTCCTGTGTTTTTGTTCTGTAATGCTTACCATTACATGCCTGTGTTATTTAGCTTGGGGGTTCCTAATAATAAAAGTCAGCATATCAGATGTTTTCCCTTCACACTCCATTCCCTAAATTTGCTTGGAGATGCTGGATTAGGACATGTCTGGGAATGTGTTTTTCTTGTGCTAATAGAGGGGGCAACTTGAATAAACTATTGCAAATCGGCCAGAAAGACGGTGGATAGGAATTCTGAGTTCAGGGAATGCAATGTGAGAGGAAGATACCTGGAATGTCCTAATCCAGAGGTTAGCATGGAGGTGTCCTAACCCAGCATCCTCCCCCACAACACACTCTTTAATACGTGATCTGAAATAGTTTGTGAAGACAGCCAGCGCTGTTCCTAGGACTGCAGTACCTGGCTGAAAAGGGTCCAGTTCTGAGAGGACTTATTTATCTACACAGTCAGTTGAAATTAAGTAAATTCCTTGATAGTGTCTTCCCCCCCTCAACTCCTCCGCTCCAATATATATTTCACTTTTGATACTAGCTGTATCTTTTTCCTAGGTGGAAAAAAAAGTTCAAGGATGTTAGTTTCTACAGCCAAGCTGAACCTAGAGGGATTGCTGGCAGTTTCCAGATTTAATCATGAATTTTTGCTGATCCTAGGTCTTGAATATATAGAACAATTGTCAGTGTTAGGGTTAACCTATGTTACCAACATAGGGAGTTTCCTAGCATTTGTTTGGGAAACTGCTCTTTTGCTCCTGACATGATCCATTTAGAGTATTACTGCTACTAAGATGAGAAAGGAGACTTCAGAAGTCTAATTTTTTTACTATTCTGTCTCACAGCCAATTAGCAATATTTACCATGCTAAGCATAGCACCTCTAAATAAAGCACGTAGGTGCCTGTGGACACCTCCAGTTCTGTTCTTTTGTTTGTTTTACAAAGAAACTCTCATTGCATTGATTCAAAAACTATCCAACAGTCAAGGAACCCTTTCAACTTCTGTGCATCACTGATAGCAAATTGCATGAGGCCATGTCTGACATAGTTGGTAATTACAAAGTACAGAATTTCTGTTTCAGATGTAAAACTGAAAATTGTTAAGCTTGAGATGCATGAAAAATAAATCTTTCAAGATTTATAAAAATAGATATTTTTTTTTGGTAGTGGCCTACTACCTATAAGTTGAAATTCGATCTGTTTATCACCAGCCACTCTGATACTTCACTGAATATCAAGAGCCCAAGCAGGATTATGTGCATCCAGCAGCTTAGCCTAATGATAATAAATTGACATTTCTGAATGTCAATTCACAAAATTCAGTGAATCAGCAGGTTAAAGTCAGAGGCAGGATAGCAAATAGCTAGAAAGCTGCTTAATTTGAACCTTCCTTATAATTGACCAGTGCTTGCTACTTCCTAGCTTTGGGCTGGGGTATTTTTGGTTTTGTTTGGGGGTGGGTGGAGGGCACATTACTGCTGTGATTTAAAAGGATGGTCTCACTATTGACCTTTGGGAGCAAATGGATACTGCCTTGAATAATGCCTACCATGATGGAGTTGAATGCCACGTTCTCTGAAGCTTTAGTACCATTTTTTCTTCGCCTCTGCATTTATGCAAGTTTTCAGTAACACTTGCTCTCAGTGATGGCCTTGTTACATCAATAATTAGAGGTGGAGAGGCAGCAAGACCCCAGTCCGTTCCAGACGTGCAGGATTCATGACTTATTGCCAGATTATGTAAAGGAGAGTAACAAGCTGTGATTGGATGTTTTGTAGTATGTTATACATGAAATAGGCAACTTCTTGATGACTTTGCTGGCCAGTCACAAAAAAACAGGATTTCTGTAAGTTTTCTGATGGTTCTTCAGCCTATGTTTCCCACTTTGTGCTCAGCTCCTCATTTTATTGTTCTCTTTTGCTTCTAAATCATATTATTATTAGGATCCAACTAACTATATTTAAATGTCCTTGCCATGGCAGCATCCAAGTGAAAATAAGTTAATGTTAATTTTTTAGCTTCTTTCCTAGGAAATTTCTGTATCCATTGATATTATCTCTTGTTCAGCACAACATTCCTTATCCTTTTATTTTATGTTGTCTCATTCCAATTCCCCATCCACTGTAATTAATTGTATGACTGTTTACATGTCTTTTTGTTGCTGTGGGATTGGCAAGAAAGTCTCTGTGTACACAAATTGGTTTTAGGCTATATTCAAGCCCCCCATAATTGCCCTTCTCTTCAGTCTAACATAGTTGTTCTGTAAGATCAGACTCTGTTTTGCCTGTTCAGGAATATCTAAGCTATCACCAGTACAAAGCATGATACCTGATAAGCCATTTTTAGGCATTTTAAATTTAATGAATAGCCTGTTTCCACTTCATTCCTGTACACTTGGCAGTACTCTTGGCAGTCCTGTGCTCTTGGCTCATGTTAGTACCTCTGAACAAGTCTGAGCCAAAGTCCAAAGTGTATTGTGGGCCCAAATGACTGAAGTGCCATATTTTCACTGGAACGAGCATTCATGCAAATATTGATGCATCTCTGGCAAGCTGTCCATCTGAATGGACAGGAGCATCACTGATCAAAATTATTCCATTTGTGTGAATGACCTTCCTGTTTGTATGCCTGGCCTTCCATTATGGCCATGTGAGGACATTATGAGGACAGTTCTTCACTCAACAATAGAAGTATTATCTCTGGTGTTTCAGGGGTGAAGAAGCTGCTCAGTTTCAAGACTGTCTCCCTTGTTGAATGACCAGACTGTTCAGTTTTGTACCATACACCCCTTACTGTGTAGCAAAAACTGCCTCAGGGGCAGTAGTCCCTGTACCTTTTGTTTTCTGTGCAAGCTTGGATCCAGGGATGTTTGTTCTGCAGGATTTTATTTGCTGGGAGATCAGCTTCTGCAGCTATCTGCAGTAAGGGACAACCTCCTGTTCTTTAATGTCTGAATAATTAAGACTCAAAAAGTCACCAGGACTTTGTTTGCTGCTTACTGATCTCTGCCCTTGAAACACACTTTTTGGACTGCCTGATAGCTTTTTCCCATTGGTTGAAAACTGAGAGGCAACAGCAGTCAAGTGTACAATTTAGGTTATCCCTGAATAATATACCATGTTGCTCTCACAGTAGGTTGATTCATAGCACAGTGTATTTCACAAGTTTCAAGTGGTCACAAGTCAAGTGGAAGTCTCCTGTGATTTAACACATTTTGATATCTGTTCTGTAGAGCTAGGTTTCCTCTTCTGCTGAGCTGAGTGAGAAATTTACCATGTTTTCTGTTTTGGAAGCAATTTCTACTGCTTCAGCATGGTATATAGCTACTCAGACTCTTACAAATATATTCATTGTTAGCAAATCTCTTTTGGTCACGATGTGAAAGTCCTGTTTTGTCCTCAATATGTAGAAATTCTTTAGAAAAACAGAATATGGATCACAGCAATTGGAATGATTACATATATACTGAATATACAAACTAATTTTCTCTAGCAAAGAGGCTAAAAAAAATAATTGTATGTTATCTCTTTTATTTTTATTTCTTTTAAGCAAAGTTAGTGCCCACGAAAGATTTTAAATTTAAATTCAAAGAGAATTAAATATTTGGATATAATATTAAACCATTGCAATGTGTTAATAGGTCATTGGTTAAGGCTGTAAGTACAGCAGGGAGCAAAAAGCCAGAGGCAGAGTGCTTTCAGACACTAAAGTGCCTGTTGATGCACAGCGTGGAGAAATTTATTGCTATTCAAGTAAGCTTCATTAATTTAAATTTTACTTAAGGAAAAAGACATTTAAAAGGCTATTTTAGGATTGGTAGAGATAAGTTTATGCAATATATTGTTGCACTAGGAAAACATTTGTAATAGAACGATAAGAAAAAAGAACTCATGGGGAACAAATGAGGTGTCTGATTGCTCTTTCTGCCTATTTTCCTTGCTAGTCTTCCTTTCCTCCTCTTCTGTCATTCCTCTTATAACCCAGGTCCACCTGATTCCACCTAAGGCATATTTGTTGTGTTATGCAGCCTTGAGAAAGGTTCCTTTCTGGTCCAGTTTTTGTTGCAGAGGTTATTGCTAGGGTCCTAGAAGCTGGAATGCATGAAAAAGAAAGAATTTTGGGCATAATATGGCTGGCTGTCAGTGATGACAAAGTCAGGAATCGCCAGTGTACTTGGTAGACTAAAACCTTATAATGGGCAGAAGGGAACACTCCATGCCTATGGAGCTAAGAATTTCTTGGTAGTCCTACTTAATGTTTTAACCATCTAATAGTCCAAGTTATCAAATTATTAAGGAAAAGCATAATTAGTAATATAGTTTAATTTGTTTTCTTTGAAAAAAGTCTTAAATATATACCTCTTTTCTATGTTACCATATTCACTGTTCCAGTATTCACCTCAGTCCTGAGAATGGCAGTTTAAGTCCTCCTCAAGAGGGAGTGGGGAGGGTGGCAGTGAGTCCTCAGCACTCTGAGGTGCTCAGAGGGTGGGGGGTGTCACCCCCTCCCCAGCGGGGCCACCCCAGAGCTGAAGCCAGAGCAGGGGAGGCAGCAGTTACGGGCCCCGGCGCGGGGCTTAAACCAGCGACACCCAGCTCAGGCCATGGCGAGGCTGAGGCCCTGCTCTGCCGGGTCAGCGCATGGCCGGGGGCTTCTACTGGGAGCAACAGGGATGATACGTCCTGGGCTACATAGTCTCTGCTTCTCCCCCAGTGCCAGGGAAACCCTGGAGTGATGCTGCCTTTGGGATGAGTTTCCTTTCTCACCCTTGGCAAATTCTCCGAATTTGAATTTATCGTATTCATCAACTAAAAGTTCCTAATGAGCTTTGTTTTTTTTCCCAGGCCTAATACTTCTATCACCATTTTATAATCATAAGAACTGTTTACCTGTCTGTACATCTAAGTTTTAAATTTTAGCTTATATAATTTCTTACAGGGACTGCCTCTGACATTAATCATACAGATGATGGATCTAGTGTAAAGGATGAGTTCTCTACATTACCTCTTTCACCTTCTACTTTATCACTTTTGGAAACCCTGTCAGTACACTGTCTGCTGGGAACAACTCTCTTCAAAGTGTGCTGTGTTTCTTTCCTGATAATAATACACATTTTCTTACCTGGACATTTCCGATGCTATTGGCAACGTAACTGTGCAGAGATGAAAACTGGGAAAGCTAATTTACTTAATCAAATCTTACAAAACCAACACTGATTTTGGTTAAGGAGTGTTTTGACAACTGACGTAGGTTACTCATTTTATCTGAACTAGTATGTCCCCATTGTAGACAAGAACAATGTTGTAATGCAATACTCTAGCAGTGTGTGCTCTCAGCCATATTAATGTCATTCTTTCTGTTTATTAAGTGCATTTGCATCTTAGTATTAAAATCACCATCTGTACCTGGTTAGTACAGAACCCTGCTGAGAATATTTTTGTCCTCTCACACTTCCTTGTAGACTTTGTTTTCTGCACTAAATATTAATGTGTCAAGTTAATCCCACTCCATATCACAATGTAAATATATTTTAAATAGATTTGCAATTTAAGAGACAAAATAATGTGTTTAAATAAAATAATTTCTTAAAAGAGTGGTTTTGTTTTATATGAGAAAGGACTGTAATTTGTTAACTTAAATAATTATCACTGTCATTCTCTCTATCACCACATTCGGCTTTAGGCTATCTTTGCTGTATGTGACTAATAGCGATGTGTGCTTTAGGAATCAAAGTACTGTGTTTTGTGTCTGCTACTAGCATATCATTTCTAGTTCTACAACAGGTGCATTGAATAAAGGCTGCATGGTGCAAAGAGGTAAAGGTCAAGTGCTTTTGAAACTCTCTGAATCATTAATGTGAAAATATGATCAAAGTGTAATGTTGCAGGTGTTCTCACATCTGCAAAATTGTTTCCACTTCAGATAAAAGGCTGATTGGTATCATTGGAAAGAAGCATGTTTGCTGTCTCCAATCTCTTTTTAAGAATTTAGTTTGGCTTGGCTTTACAGAAAGTTGACAGAAGCTTTTTTTTTTTTTTTTTTTTTTTTTTCATTTCAGCCTGCTGAATTTCCACCCTGTCTGCTTATGAGTTTACCAAAATAAACATTGTCAAAAATATAGTAGCCATCCTATTGTTTGAAAGACATCACCTTCTGAAAAATGTGCTATGGCTTAAATATTTTATTCAATAAGTATCTTGTGCTCAGTTGAAAAGGATTTTCATTGGTACCCTTAGTAGAAAATCCTAACAGTAGGCTTAAAGCTCACAGTACTACCTTTGAATGTCATTACACTGAGTGTACCTCATAACCTATAAATGCCAGCATTGTACTGCTAGTGTTCACCACCTTATGCAATTGTTCTTCTGGCAGCATATACTTCTGTTGGCTTTGGTAGTTCTAAGCAAATGTGATTCTTTATTCCCATTCTTACTGATTTATTTACATAAACTTAAAAAGCTCAATGACAGTGTGTGTCAGGAGTTAGAATACTCTTATTAAGGGATAAAAGAGATTTATTTAGGGGTAGATGTAGGCCTGATGGTCAGGAACCATGTTTTTTCATCTCATTTCTATATCTTTGGCATATACTATGTAAGAAAGGGAAAAGGATGCTTCTTCACTTTCGTGAAGGACTTTGAGATCTGCAGAAGCAAAGGAAAATGCCATTAAACAAAAAAATAGGCAAAAAAAAACCTTAAAAAATGCATTTGCTCTGGTTTTTTATTCTGTCATGCTGCCTGTGTGAATACTGTTATAGGTTGTACAACCTTTAGTATCTGATCTCTAAACTCATTGTATAAAAGCATGAAAAACTAGAACCTTTCAGACTGTGGTTATTAAAAATCACAATTACAAGATAGAAGCATAACTTCATGATCTCATTTGCAGTGGAAAGTAACTGTCTTCAAGGTGGGGAGTCTGCAGTTAGTGGAACAGAAGTGTAAACATACCTTGGTTAATTGGCTCGTAAGTCATATATGCTAAAGGCTTCCTGGCATATAGCAGGCTGTGTAATTTTAGACTATACAGTGTATAAAAATACACTGCTGAATGTAACAAAGTGGTTCTGGTCTATTAAAATACTGGCAAGTGGCATAAGGGAACAGAGCGTGCATAGATAAGAGAGTCACTCTGTAGGTGATTAGATAAGGTAACAAGGGGCCAGTCCTGCTTCTTTATCTCTCATAGTGCCAGTGTGTTCCTGCTATTGGCATGCACAGGATTTTGGTCTACTTTTGAGATAGAACTAGCTAAGGACTATTCCAATATTTGAATAAAAAGGACATAGGAGATGGCTCATACGCTCCTCCAGAACATTGTTGCTTCTGAGCAGTGGTTTAAACTTATGGCTGGAATAGTACTCTGAACCGGAGTCACTCATTTTGATTGATTTGCTTAGCTCATGTGTTATAAACAAAGGAGTTTTGAGCCAGGCTGTGCACATGCAGTTATTTTATGATGGTTTCTGTGAATAGTTGCTAAGAAATTAAAATGAGGGGCAAGGAAGGTAGATAAGTTTTGTGGTAGGTGAGAAGCAACAACACTAGTATTAGGGTGTGAGAGCTTACTTCAAAATTATGCTAAGAGTCATTAGGACACATCATTCTGCTTTTAGAAAAAGGTAATGAGGAAACCTGACCTGTAGCACTTTGGGTTTTTGGGTTTTTTTGGTGTGTTTTTTTTTCTTTTTTCCTTGAGACTAGAGACAAAAATATTGAATTCTCAGAACTTAACTGAGACTGCCATCCAGGGCCCTGGATGTGTAGATTCCCTGGGAGTCTTAAGCATCTCGGAGTACAGTGTGCTAAGTCAGCAGCTGCTGCGTGCCAGCCTAGAGGGAATGTTGAGGAAAAGCATATATTGTAAATCCTTCCTTTAGCAGGGATTGAATGTTTTATAATGGCTGTTCTGGGATATAGCAAATACTGTTGTTATGTACTTCTTGCCAATCTTACTGCTCCTTTCTCATCTTCAGAAATAATTTCAGGACAGAGGTATTACATTTACACTGAAAAGATAAAGGTACTACAGTGTTCTGTCTATGAAGGTCTTTCAGATTTTTGGTTTTGGTGGGGTTTTTTGTGGTTTGGTGTTTGTGTTGGAGGTTTTTTGGGGGTTTTCTTTGGGGTTTTTTTGGTTTTTTTTAAAGATTTACAGCAGTGTTTGTATTCTGATACTGAGTTCTGGCATACCTAGGTGATGTTATTGTACCATAAATACATTAATTAAAATCACCTTAAACCTGGTGGAGAGACTTAGGTTGTAATTTAAGAAATGGTTATGCACTTTACTTGGGGACGGTCTCACGTAAAATGCAGGAACGGTCATCCAGATAGGAACCTGGTCTCCTTGCTCTTGGGAAAGATTCCAGGCTGCTGGGATGCGGTTCACTTGTGCAGTTCCTAATGTTCCTTTTGTGAACCTTGGAACAACTTTAGATCCCATGACCACCAGTGCACTGGCAGGCATCAGCAGTCCAGGCAAGCGGGGGTACAGGCTGGGAGCACTCATAGGCTGCGGCGGGCACAGAATATGTACGTTCTGTGGCCTAGACAAAGCCTTTCTGCTACGCTGTTAAGCATCTCCTGTACTATATGTAACAGAAGAAAAACAAGTGACTGCAACACTCTGTATCCTATTTAGGAAGATCATGAGAAACTGATATTTGTTACTGCAGAGTGGGTTTATTGACTAAAATGATGAGCTTTGCCTGATACCGAGAAGTTTCTGCATATGCTGAATATCAGAATAACGAGTTTCCAGGATCTTGCTATTTAAAAAGTTATGCACTTTGTGAGTTTAGAGGTCTTGGGCACTAATTCCTCAGCCGGGGCTTTTGGGTTTGCAGTTTTAGATTTGGGCTCCAAACCTAGATTTACAACTTATTTTAGAAACCAATTATTTGTGTAAATGTGGCTCTTCTGCCTCCTCGTGCAACCCTTTCTCTTGAAGAACAATTTGATAGTTAATTCTTTTCAAACCAGTGACGTTTTCTTCCTAAAGAATTGGATTACTCCAAAAAAGGCTGCAGCATGTTCTGTTTGCTAGAGAACGTTCTCTTCTTGGTACAAGTAGACAAACCTAATCTTTTGTTTTGTTTTTAAATGAAGACTGTAATATGGTTTCAATGCTTTCATTATATTCCTCTAGCATCCACCCAATTTTTATTTTAAACTTTGTAACCCTTATACTTGACATTATGAAGTGAAATTTCTGTGTTTGATGTTTTCTTCAATCATGTTTTAAGACTCATGGTCCAATTTGCAGGTGCTGGGATCTTCCACACCTCTCCTGATCAGTTGGTCATTTGTCTCTTAAAACTAAAATTTTCTTATAGATTGCTTATGGTTTGGAGTTGATTTTCTGTGAGGGGGTGAAAGAGACGGAGAGCGGAACTGAGTTTAAGTAGTGTCTTTTAAAAATTTTGTGGGCACATGACTTTTAAACAAAACAAACCACTATTACATGTTGACCTTTCTCAGTGTAGAACACACTTAACCCAGTGAAAATGGACCCACTTGGCTTCACTCTGCTGTTGCAGTGAATTCCCTTAAAATCAATAGACCTGGTTTTTATGGAAATGTGCATGTGCAAGTATTTGTCAGATGAGGGTCTTAACTGACATTATAGGTGTTTCAAAAGATACTTATTTTGTCTGATTTTTGGTGTTACATGTAAGACATCCTCCTCCACAGTGGTTACATTACTAAGCATGACAAAAACAGGGTAGAAGATGCTTTTCTGTTGAATCAGATGTGACCTGAGTAGTTGTTGTTAATCTCAGAAGTCTTTAGAACTTCTAACTGAATAATTTGTTTTGTAGGGTGAAATGGGTGCGAAAGGACAGGATGGTGTTCCTGGTCTTCCTGGTGAAAAGGTATGTTTGTGTATATTGATATGTAATTTATTATGTCAGTGGCTTATCTGTAATTATGTGCAGAAATGGGAGGATAGAACACTTCTGTTGGAAAATAAACTTCTCTTACCTGCACTGCCACGTTTTTGTAGCACACTGGAAAAGCCACTCAGACCAATAGTATTCTCTGCAGATGTGCTTGTTTGTTTTTGTTTTGTTTTGTTTTGTTTTCCTAGAAGGGGGGGCTATACAGAACCAAAGGAAGCCACTTGTTCCACTGTGCAGTTTGTGGTCTGCAAGCCTAGAAAAGAGCTCTTCTGCTCTCAGCAGGCCACTTGGTAGAGCTTTGAGATAAACACCACTGACCTCTAAGCAAAGACTTGGGAATAGCCATGGCTAAGAAAGCATGTCAGCCTACCTGTGTATTCAAGAGGATAAGTTTCTCTTCGTTTCAGGATGTTAGTGTGCGAATTAAGGCAGTTGTACACATTTATTGAGTTCAGAGCTAGTTACCTGTATTAGAGAATGTCTACTAGTCTAATATCCAGCATCTTCAGTATAGAAGACAGCCCTCATAACACCGAGGAAACAGCGTGTTGCTGGAGTTTCTTATCATTTGGCCTCTTGTGATTTTTTTTCTGTTCCATAATAACAGTTGAAATAATAGTGGATTTTCTGCATATACGTGGAAACCAGTTAATATATAAATAAATTAAACTCTCCAGATACATGTGTCAGTGCACTTCACTGATTTATTTATTTATTTATTTATTTATTTTCAGTGGTATCTTTAGCATCATGATTTAAGTCCTCAACCCTCAATCCTGTCTATTTAGGTTCTTTTGCATCTTGTACTTCAAGTTTCTGTTCTTTCTGTGCCATAAACAAGTATGCCTTTCAAAGGCAGCTGTTGCTCTGAGAGGCTCAGTATTTCAACATTGCGCTTTATTGGTTGTCATGCTGCTTTCCTATGTATGCAACATTTTAGTAATGGTGGAGGGTTTATTTTGTAATTATCCAGATTTCTAAGTACTGAAAGTAGTAGAGTTTCACTTCAACTGTCAGGTTTAAAATCTGTAATTAACAGGATATAGAATTATGAAACTATCCTTTATTTTTACTTACTATTTCTGTCTCAAATTGTGTTTTGTCAAAAATGGGAGGTAGATATATAATATTACCAAAGAGATGAGTTAAAATAACGATATTTGCTGCTGATGCTAAGTTATATGTGGTAGAAAAATGGAGAGCAGGCTGCAAAGATGTTCAAAGGACTTTGCAATGTTGAGGGACTGAATCATAAAGCGGTATGTAAAACTCAGAGAAAGTAGTAGTAAAGTGATGCAGATGAAGAGGAGAAACAAAGCAAACATTATGTATTTCACGTTGGACTCTGGCCTAGCCATTAGTGTTCAGGAAAGTGATCTTGGAGCTAGGAAACAAAGCAAAAGCATCTTAATGTCACTATTATTGATGAAACCATATTGTGCTGCATCTTGAATGATGTATACAGTTCTGATTCCCACATCTCAAAGTGGATCTAATATTACTGGAAAAGGTTCAGAGGAGGTGTCAAGAGTGATCAAGAGCATTGGGCATCTTCCAGTTAAGGTGTGACAATGTGGACTTCAATTTGAAAAGAGCACAACTGAGACGAAATATGTCCTATTCTGTCCTCTATACAATCATGAATGGAACAGAAAAGATTAATAGGGATTTATTTATTTATTTTACTCTCCTTTTCATTGTGAGACCTAGAGCATCAAACCTATCTGATAGCAAGTTCAAAAAGGATTGAAAGGGCTCATTACATGCTTACAGTTTGAACACTCTGCCACAGGATTTAAACAGTCTGAAAATTTATTAGAAAGTTGATGGAATAAAAATCCGTGGAGTGTGTCAGACAGACACTGCTTGTCTGAAAGTTCTTGATCTCCAAGATGCTGAAGTCTGGGAAACCCACTGGAGAAGTCTTTATGGTTGCCCTGGTTTTATACTTTTCTGTAGGCATCTGTTGTTGCCACAATCGTAGTCATATACTTGACTAGAGAAATCTTTAATTTGATCCATCTAGACAGTTTTTACTTTACTGTGCTCCCAGATGTGAATTAATGGAAAGAGTTATTGTAAAACATTGTAGATTGAATGAGATTGATCTAGAATGAAGCTGTGTTTTCCCTTGGCTCTTTCTGTATCTCCTTCTCTGATGTTATCTTTCTTTAAAATTACCAGCTACATTGCTTTTCTGGTACGAGTTATTATTACAGTTTCCATGGTTAATACTGTTTGGGGTTTTTTTTGCTTAGCGCCTTGCAGATTCACTGTCAGGCCAAATCTCAAAGCTCCTGTTCGTTTACGTAAGGCTCAGCGGTCAGATCATATTTAATATCAAGACACTGTACATTTCCTGAAGATTATAACTCTTTTAATTCAGACTACATAAAAGCCATACCGTTGTTGCAAATTAAAAATGAACTACCGTGGAATCTACAATTGGCAAAACCAAAAGCTGTTAAAAAAAACCACAAAAGGCAAACAAAATATTTTGTGCATGCATAGCTAGATGAAGAAACTGAGATCCAGCCACCCAGCTTCTGCTAGCTGGAGTTGTCGTGTCTATGCAGAGTAGCACAGTGCTGTGTGGAATTATTAGCTCCTTTCTGGAGGTAGAATCATTTTATTTTCCTTGTGTTGTGAATGGTGTTAACATGCTCTGTCTCTCAGGTGGTGCATCAAGAGCTATGTAAATTTGTGTGTGTCATTTTTGTGCTCCTTTTTCTGGAATGTTCTGGATGCTAAAAAGGTACATAGATTCAAAAACAACTGAACAAAGTAAAGGAATAAAAATACTCACACTGTTATATACAAAGGCTTCTCCTACGTTTCAGGAAGTTGAGATGCAGACTGCAATGCTGGGAGAGCATTCTCAGGAGCTACTGCTGTTTGTTTATCCTCTTAAGCCACTCAATATGCATTATCTTTTGTTGGAGATGTTATATTTGTTTGACTGGTATGGCTATTTTTATGTTTTTCTGCACTGTATTTTTCTGAGCTTTGTGCAGATGTGCCCCCGAGTCACTAGTTAGAAATAGGAAAAAGAGAAAAGAAACAATATAATTACTTTCATGTAAATGCAATTTGAGGCTTCAGAGAGTAGAGGGGCTCTTTCTGATACACCCAAAAACTATCCACTGCAATTCTCCATTGTTCATACTTCTTTCCCTGGGGAAAGGTTCAGAGAATAAATACGTGGCAGATCTTACATTGCTATGAGTAAGCAACAATACCAATTCATTTGACCTATTATAGAAGTTTACCTTATAATGAGATAAACTTGGCCTGTTTCTGTGGAATTTATTATCTCAAACGTACCTGACATTGTAGTGAAAAACTAAAGTTAGAATAATCCTATCCAATGTACTTTATTACTTGAGAGAATTTTACCAGGAGAATCTCCCAGGAAAATGCTCCACAGTCTTATACTTAATTTTCAAGATCTGTGTAAATGGTGAGAAGTCTGTAAGGCTTCATATATGCCCTTGACTTTCAGGGATTTAAAGTGTGAAAATAGATTGTGTACCTCACATATCTTCAGTCTGTCTTCTGTGACGCTTGGCGTTCTGTCATTTGTAAGACACACTATCGCTGACAACATAATTTCCCATTCACTGAATGCTGCAGTGGTTTTGCAACAGTTGTACTGGCTAATAGGTGCAGATCTAAGTGGCGTAGACTTCCAGGAGGTTCTTGCCATTTGAGAGGTTGGACCTGCTGTGGGCTTATAGGGAGAACAAAGTTTAAGTCTTGATGATTCTGGGGTGAGATAAGAATAGCCTTAACACCCAAAAGAAAACAGATGAGTGTTCAGGCGTAGCTCTGCAGTTTTGCTGATTTTTCTACTGCAGTTCTTGTAAGCTGCCAAAGTAAAAAATAAGGTTTCCAGTGACTGGCAACACACCACAACGTGTCTGTCATCTCACCTCCTTCAGGGCAAAAGCAGTCATTGTGACAGTGCTGATGACCAGTCTAGAGATTCAACAATCAAATGCAGTCCCTGTGGAGCCCTACCTCAGGCCCCTAAAGTCACAACACAGTAGATCATGGACACCATCACATATATGACTCTTTATTTGATATCTAACTACCTAGTTCCTTCGTCTCTGTCCTTTTTCAGGGAGCCATCTTAAGAGATACTTTTTGAATAGTAGATCCTACTTGGGGCAACAGAATAAATTCCTGAGAGTATCAGAGGAGAGAGTTCTGTGGTGTTAGTTTATAGTTCTAAAAAATGAGGGCAATAGCTCTCCCCTGGAAGGAAACTCACTTCATTTGTAGACTACCAGAAGATATGGAATACACTGCCATGATCCCCTTTCTGCAATCAGGACTGATTT
Organism: Oceanodroma leucorhoa; assembly: GCA_030449065.1. Lineage (NCBI taxonomy): Eukaryota > Metazoa > Chordata > Aves > Procellariiformes > Oceanodroma > Oceanodroma leucorhoa. The sequence goes on from JASVER010000001.1 coordinate 2,008,539, forward strand.
GTAGCTCAGCCTTCTCAGGACACTTCTTCGAGGTATCTGTCAAATCATGATAAAGGAAGAACTGGAATGTTGTGGTAAATCAGAATCACTATGCATGTGAGGCCTTATGCTGTGGCCTTCTGGAGGTGTTCAGCAGTGTCTGTGAGGACAGAAGAAACACATGTCAAGGGAAGCACTGTGTAAGCCTCTCTCTGACGATTAGCAAGAGAAATTGTCTCTGGATACACTTCTGCAGCCATTTAGTATAATTGGATTGCAGCCAGAGTCTGGCTGTATGGCCTGAGAAATTAAATCTGTCCCTGAAGCGGAGGTTTGAGGTGACTGGAGTGCTCTAAGATGTAGGATGACAGTCACCTATCTGCTGCAAATCAGGCTCCACAAGTTAACTAACCTCATTATGACAACAAGAACTGATTGCTCTGCCATTAAGAATGGTCTTCACACACCGTTGCTGTGTGCAGGGTCGCACTACTGGTGTAATCTGAGCAAGGTTGATACACTGCTGGAAAGTATTCCTGTTAAAAAAGTGTGATTATTTTCCTAGTGTTCCAGTCATACTGAAGTGGTGAGAGGACTCTCCTGTGGGTGAGACCCACAGACTTCTCCTTTACTGAAGTCATAGTGTCTTACTACTTCCGCACAAGTTGCGTTTGTGCAGATCCTTTCCATAGCACCTCCTGAGGGATTGATACAGGTAAGGATGGTCAGCTTCACTGCTATGCATTTTGTATCGGGAGAGAACAGTTAGTCTCTCCACTCTTCCAGCCCAGGAAACAATTAGACTTTGCAGTCAGCATATCATGTGTTGGATCCTTCTTTTGTAGTGCACTTCTAGGCCTTCCAAATAGTCTGACAACTTAAGGAGGTGTACACTTTGAATCGTGACTAGAAGATCAAGTATTCCAGCCTTAAAAACGTGTTCTTAGACCTTTTCTGGGGAAGGAAAAAAAAAGCTGCCAGATCTTTTTGTTCTCATTTACATGGAGTTCATTCTGTCTCTTTCCTTTCCTGATCTTTTTGTAAACTTGAACAGGGTGGGTTTGATTTGCCTCTGTATAGTTGAGATGTTTTTTGTTTCCTGTACTTCTTGTGTCACACAGCCAAATAACTTTTTTTGCTGGTCTGTGATGCCTTGGCAGTCAAGATGAACCTCTCAACTGTCTTGGCATATCACGTTTTAGGGGGTGGACGATATCTGTGTACCTTAAAAGTTTAGTGGGATTGTTCCTGGTTCTGAGAGATAGGTTGCCACCATGGCATGTACTTTGATACTAAGCCCTTAGGGGAATTATGGCTTATGTGTGTTATGGGTCCTTCTAACCAAAAAGCTCTTAAGCTTCTGAGAACGTGCTGATGGCAGCAAGGCTCAAAGGACTCAAGCTGCTGAATGTGAGTAATTGGCTCTGTTCTTGGCCATTCCATATTTGTCTATTTTTTTCTATTATGAAAATATTTTTTCTTCTTTCTCGGTCACTACATTCTGAAAAATAAAACAGATGTAGCCAGAAATATAATTCAGAAAATCCAGAAGACTTACCAAACTAAACTGTTTTTATCTGTTTCCTTTTACCAAAGCTCCATAGTAATTGCTTTCTTAGGTTCATGGTATACAATTCATAGTGATAGAGATGATGCATCTATTTTTCTTAAACTGCATTTTGAGAAATACTTGTGACACCATTCACTTTTAATACTTGACTTTCAAATGGCTTAGCTTTACTGTTGTAGTTTTTTGTACTAATTTTTTGCAATCTAGATTATGAACAGACATCCTAAAATACTAAATATATTGAGTAAGCTTTTTAAAATAGCTGGTTTTGCACAGTAAGCCCATAGAAGCAGTGAAATATTCAATATGCTGTGCATTGCTACTACACTGTATGGACGCTCCCGCAGTGTATTAGTAAAATAAACAGTTTAGACAGACTGAAAGGAGAAAGAAATGCTTATGTGAATAAAAACAATGTTTATCACTACACAACTTAGATTTATATTCAAAGTCAGACTAGAGAAAAAAAATGAGTGTACATTTCAAGAGCTCTACCAACTGTATGAGTCCTATTTGTACTTCAAGAGTCATGACAATGAGATTGCGTTTACATGAAACTGTGCAGTAGGTATCTGTAAAAGGATTGTTCCTTCTTTTGTTCACTTGCATGTATTTGTGATGATGGCTAAACAATTCTGTGAGCTAGAAGGTAACAGGCCTAGAATATATAATGCTCTTTGTGGTGGTGTTTTTCTCATTTAACTGTATGAGATGGTTATCTGTAACTTCGGTTTTCTCAAGTCCATTATCAGTGTGCTGTCTTCGGTTTTAACTGACTCTGAAACTTAACATTGATTATTTTATTCTTGTTAAATTTAATTACCCTTTTGTCATAGGGTTCTCTTTATATTTGGTACAGATAACGAAATGATTAGTAAAAGGGCTCCCAAAACGTGATATAGATACCCTTTGTGGTATGTGTGCTGCATCAAAACGGCATGTTAACACTTCCTGAACAGCCTACTTTGCATTGCCTGGTGGGAAGTGCTCCCCTTTCCCTTAGTGGTACCTGAGAAAATGAGTTTGAAAACTGCTGCATTATAAGATTACTGTTTTTTTTAAGAAGAAATTGAATTCACAAGCTCAATATAAAACATGGCTTAGAAATGTCCAGTGCTTTGTTTTCCAACATGATTTAAATATATATACATTAATTTATAATTTGGGAAAAAAATTATAAATTACATACTAGTATAACATGTGACTTCAAATTACTTTCAGAGATGCTTTTAATACCCATCTCCATACTGAGTTATTCCAGGGTCAGGTCTTCAGGGCCAGCTATGTCATAAAATCCACAACCAGAAACTTGTTAAATGTACATCCAGATCAAATCGTGTCATCATGAAGATCCTTGTGACCATTAACCTGCTTTCCCCATCGCTCCAACTAGACCAAGGAAACCCTGTCTAGAATTTTCCAAGGCATATTTGACTTTGCAGAAGAGCCATGGATATATGACCTATTATGCCAGTTCAGTGTATGCTCCTGGAGCATCAATCGCTCATGCAAATGTACAAATCTGGGGAGACATTGGTGTTGAACTTAAGTAATGCAGTCTTTTCCTTGCAGCTGTCTCAAAAGATCTCTGGACACAGTGCCTTCCACATTTCATGTGCTGTACAGATCCTTGACAGGGGTCAGGATATTTCCGAAGTAGCTCATCAGCATCTCTGAGAAACTTCCAAAAATGCATGTGGAGCACTGGATAGGTACTGCTTAAAGCCATCTTACTCAGTTTGTCTGTCTTTTGTTCAGTGCCATCCAATTTCTGAGCTCCTGTCATTGCTAATCAGTTACATTTCAATATTTTTAGATCAGGTATGGACATAAACTGTGCAAGTTTTGCAGCTTTTGAAAAATTCTTGTACTGCTTTACTCCTGAGTCTCCAACAGAGATAAAAAGTATAATCACAAATATAGGGAAAAGTATTTGACATCAGAAAGCTTTTCAAAGTAGGAGAATTGTGAGCTGTAAGAACATAAAGCCGAAACAACATTTTAATAGGAAATACGGAGCAAAGTTTTTAAAACTAGGTTTTACGTATGGGTAAAGAAGTAAATAGATCAGCCTCAAAAAAGAAACACAGTGGTTTTATAGTTGGAAACTTTATTACTACTACATTAAAGCCTTGAGTCTGGGAATTGCTGGCCATTGGAAATCAGGCAGTTGGATACCTCTATTACAGCAACAAATTTGGTACGGGTTTCTCGTATTCTTTTTGTGTTTTCAGCGATATCTTTGTGTATAATTAGCACACATCTGATTTTAAGAGATGGATGAATGCGAAAATAGTAGCTCTCTATGGCTTTCTGATGCATGAATATGCTTTCTAAAAATCTTACTGGGCAAATACACTTTAGACCATTACGTTTTCCAAAACTTGTTTCATTGCTTCAGCATGTGTAGTTCTTGCTTGCTTGCTCTCGCTCTCTCCTTCACATTACAAGGAAGTGTTTTGAATAGCCTTTGATCATAAATTTGATTCCAGAGAGCTGTCTGCTGTGCTGACTTATTTTTGCCTTATTAGGTGATTTTTGCAGTTCACAACTCCAGGAACTGTTGAGCTCCCTGGTTTTTCAATTCCTAAAGCTAAACGACAGCAGTTCAGTTGGGTTCTCGATAGAAAGCTCCGCGGAATCGAATTACCTTGCGTGCAGTGACACTGCTTGGGTGTTATTTCCATTCCGGAGGGAATGGTGCTAGTGACCGCTGTAGGTTGTGTACTGTTGGTGAGCAGAGACTTCATTTTTAATTAAAGAATCATTGCTTTTTGAGGAAAAAAAAATTATGCTTCAATCTGTCAGCTGACCCATTTGAGGAAAGTCGTGGCATTGTCTTCTGTCCTCCTGTGGTTTCCCTCAAAATCAGATTAGTACGTCTCAGTAGAACAAAAGTGCAAATGTGTTTTGGGAGCCAGACGCTAATGCTTGTATTGCTCGGCGTCAAAGCCATGGGGTCCTTCAGGCGAGTGACACTGGTGAGATAAGAGTGGGGGTGGAAGGGTATACCCTCTGGTATTTGCAAGGAAGCTGTAATAACCAGCAGAACGCGGCCAGCCACGGGGGCCCGGCGTGCAGCGGCCGCTCTTGTGATGTGAGGTGTGGCCAAAGAAACCAGAGGTCACCGTCCATTTTGTAGGGGTCTGGGCTGCTGGGAGCAAAACCGAGGGTGGCAGGCTGCCATGCAGGACGGGCCTTTGTTAGTGTGTTATGTAACGTGGAAGTAAAAAATAATGCGGTTGTTAAATAATGCCGTCGTTAAATGCAGCTCTTTGTTCCTTAATCAGAGATTCATGAATACTCTAGCTGTGAGCCTGCCTGGCTCTGGGATTCTTAACTGTGTTTGAAAAGCCTCAGTCAGGACCTTATGGACTTTGAAAGGGCGGGGAGAGGCTTGAGGATTTTTCCTCAATTGTTCTTAAATTACATTTATTGGGCTCTTTCTGTGAGGTTTCTGTGGCACATAGAATTTTTAAATTTTTTTTTCTCCTTCAGTTGCGAGGGCTAGAGACTGGAGGTTTTGAAACTAATATTCTGAGATTTTCACATCTCATCACAAAATAGAGCCTTAAGAAAAATACCTGTTATTGCAAGATTTAGTGTTGTAAAAGTTGGCAGCAGTTTGTTGCAGGAGATGGACTAAGCGGAGAGGAAGGAACTTTCTCACTGTACTGCAGCATTGTACAGCTTGTCTGACAAGTTTTACTTAGTTTTGTTTGTTTTCTTTTGAGGAATTAGATATTGAACTTCACCAAATACTAGATTCCAGACCTGATGAATTGTTGATCTATATTAGGATAATTTAAAAATTAATAACTTATGTTACTGCAATTTATTTAATTTATATACAGCAGTATTTTCTCCCACAGTATTTTCTCCATGGCTAACAACTTTCTTTACAAGTAGCACATGAAATTTAAAAAAAAAAAATTGTTAGCTTCATGTAATAGAAAATGTATATGTGCTACAAATTGTACAGAGGTTAAAGATAATACTGTTGGCTGCTGTGACTTGTGACCTATTAATTGTTAACTCTTCTCTGCCCTTTTTTTTGGTGGGTGAATTGTATTAGTCATAGAATTATTTAAATAAATCCAGCTAAGTTGTGAATTTTTAATGTCAATGGATATACTTCTTCCCCCAAAAAAACTTAGAAATTATAATGTAAGTCTTATATTCCAAACTCCAGGTAAACTGCTTTTTTTTTCATTCATAGATACCAAGATGTTGGACAAAAAACTGCTTTTTATTCATATAGTAAAATCATTCATAGGTATTGAAAAACAGGATTATTTTTTTTTTTAATGACCACTGCTAGCCAGTATTTTTCAACACCTAAGATTCATATTGCATGTTTCAAGTCTGAATCGATTAAATCAACGTGACACGCTGAGGCTGGGCCAAGTCTTGCCTAATCAGCAGTCAGCACTATTGCTCTGGCATGAGGCTCCCAAAAATAGAAACACAAGAAGTCAAACAAGTAAGTGGAAGGGCACTAAAAGAAAAAGTGCTGCTAATTCCACTGTTGACTTTCTGTCTAATGGATTCTTGTTCCCAGGCCACGCTAAGTAAAGCAACTGGCGCGGGGTGTGTTTCTGCAGATGGCTCAGCAGTGACACACGCAGCCCAGCTGGTTGACAAGTGTTTGATTTGTATTTAACAAGTACCTCACACAAGCCTGTGTATTTTTTACAAATACTGAGAAGCTAGTTAGCTGATGCTTTTTCTTCAGAATTAACATGCCTTTCACTATGCTCCTTTTTTGTTGTGTGTGGCAAGTTCTTCTGATTTTCCCTTACAAATGAAGATATCATTTTAGTTTGTAATAAGAAAGGCACTAAATGGGAGAAATTAATCCATAGTTAAGTTTATTTAATAGTTGTAACCTGTTACCTTTACATGTGTAAGTTGTACAACTTTATAGCTATTGACAGTAAGATCTCAAGAAACGTTTACTTAGCTGTCCATTTGTTAGAATGAAAATTCCCTCAGAGAGTAGGCATGGAAGGAGAATGCCAGCCTGCTGGGGTATAGCTGTTACACGTTGTGTTCGTGTGTCTCCCCTTAACATGAGAAGGTCTTGTGACTTTCTTGTACAGTGTAGCACAAGCCTGGAGTAAAAGAAATTCCCTGCCCAGAGGAGCATGCAGTATTGATAGAGATGCACCCAAGGCTGCGAGGGAAGAGCGAAGGTGTGAAACTACTTAACAGATGAGAATAAATACCGTGCCTTATTGATTTTGTTGTAAGCTGCATACCGGAACTCTGCATAATTGGAGAGAGATGGACTCAATGATGGTCTGTTTATTTAATTACACTTTGGGGATTTTGTTTTGTTTTAATAACTGTGAGTGGAAGAAACTATGTTCTTTGTGGCATTTGTTAGTCACTGCTGTGATAGCAACTCTGCTGGCAAAACCAACAGTGGAAATAGTAGAGTATCAGGATGCTCTTACAAATCATTTTTGATTAATGTGAACTCTCAGAGCCTTAGTCAGTAGGATGTGTAATGCAACAGTGACTGTGGTCGGTTTGTCTTCCCCCCCCTCCCTGCAATTTCTTCATACTTTAGTCTGAGCATTTTTCTCGTCCGGTGTCAAATCTGTGAGGTGGAAGAGGGTGAGACTTCAGGAACTGTTAACAAAAATGTGTGGCTCTTCGCAGTGACAGGCTTATAATGCCAGTGTTGTGAAATAGCCAGAAGAAATACCACCCTGTAGAATATAGTGTACTGGCAGTACTTCTGCTGAATGTCGGAAGAATGAGAAAGGAATGCAGCTGGAGAAATGGCTGTCAGAGTAATGTTGATTCTCTAAATAAACATTGGGTTTTAGTGAAAGGGTGATTAAAAACTCATGCAGAGAGCCTGTCCCCCTCAGATAGCGGACTAGCTTGTTTCTGTCAGGCATCCCAGACATAGGATATGGAGTAGGCTAATAAGCCTCAAAGAGGTTAAGAAAAGGGACTGAAAGGAAAAGTTACAACTCTGCTAGGCTGAGGTGCCACTGTTCCCTACAAAGCTGCTCCGAGCTGATAGTAATGGGGTACACCTGGAGACTTGCCTTTAGGGAGCAGTTCCCAGGGCACCTGTGCTAACACTAGATTGGCTGATCCTGGATTCACAGGTGGGGAACTGTCTGTTGGAGTCCTAGATACGTCGTCAGTGTATCCTCTTCATCCAAATAGTACCCCATCTCCAAAATATGTCAGATGTCAAAAGGCATTGTTTTTGAAGTGAAGAGATACATTTCTTGGGAAAGTCTTAAACTTCCGAGTGTAAATGGAGACACAGAAACTGTATCTTTAACTGCTTTACTTATCAGTAGCTGATAGGAGGTTTGCAGCTACACAAACACACTGACAATATGGTATTTCAGAACAAGTACTGATCTGAGTTAGTTCCTAGGTTAGGAATTCCAGTCTATATGCTGTCTATTTATTTTTAATTCACCTTAAGTCCTTAGTTTTGCTATTGCTTTTCTGCGTTTCATATCTGTATGCTTAGACATTAGACTTAATAGTGGTTAATGGTCTGTGGGACAGATCTTTGTTAGTGTAAACTGACACTTGTACCATAATCTTCAGTTTATGGAAGTGGATGATGATAATTCCTGCAGTAAAGAATGGCCTCTGACATCTATGAGGTTGACCTATGCAGTTCACCTTCCTAATATAAACTTGGGGCTCCAGTTATTATGGTGAGTATAATAGTCGTAATATATTTTATTATTTGAAAACACTTCAGCAATTCATTAATATCAGAGAATGCTTTTTAACTGATACTTAACATTATTACATTGCAGATACTATTTTAGCAAGGCCAATCAGATGAATTTACAGTTCTGTTGAAACTTTAATAGGATTTAGATTTGCTTTAACACCATGTTATGGCTGGGTTAACAATATATCAATAGATGGTGTGTAAGTCAAGCCATTTTTTTTTGACAAATCTACTGTAAGGGAAAAAACATAGTACAAAAATCTTATCAGTTGTCCAAGAGTCTAAGATCACTTCAAAAATTTTTCTACTGTGTTGCTTCAGATGATAGAAGTATCCAACTGGCTAGACTTAATTTTCTAAACTGTTCATCCGTAAGAGTTTATGAATCTTTGAGAAACTTCTGCCGCCAGAAGCCTGTTTGCTTATTATCAGTACTCTACAGGAGGTTTTCTCATGGTTTTCATTTGCATTTTCTTTATGCTCTCTGTATGGTGTTGTAGGTTGACTGAACTGGATTGTTTTCAAGCCCTTGTTCAATTCGTGTCTGCACTGCATTTTTAAATAATAATATTAAAAAAATATATTTCTAACATTACCTACTTCTATCAGTAGTATAGTGTGCTTTTTTCCCCCATCTTACTAAGGAATGTAACTGGGTGGTGGGCCATTAAAAAAGGTGTTAGTTGGGTCATTTGATGCAGTCTGAAAAGTAGAGAAACAAAAAATTGTAAAAGCCCCTCAGGACACAGTGAGACAAAATGAGGAGAAGCTGTACTGTTCCACTGCTCTTCCACACTGCCTATAACTTTCCCCTTGCTTGTAAAGCTCCATCATTACAGCCCCTGAGGGCTTCACAGATGCTAAGGAGTTTCCTCTTAAAAATGCTGTAGGAGGGAGAGGAGGAGAAAGAGGTGTAAATCACCTGTTGTAGGTTGCACACAACTCTGCAGTACAACTGGGAACTAAATGCAAACTACCCGAGGCCCTGGTTATGTGCTGATAATACGTTTTGCCTTCATTTTTCTTCTCTATTTGCTGTTTAGTTTATTGCAGTCCAGTTCTGTTCTGTTTGAAATTGGTGGTGTTTAAGAGTGGTGACTGGAAGCATGCCTTCTGGGCTGAGGAGTCACTTCTTGATGAAGGTCAAGGCGGTGGCAGTTGTCACTTCTTCAAGGATGGGTGATAGCAGTGAATACCACTTGTATTTGCCAAAAGCAGAAAGAACACCTACTGACAGCAGAGGCTCTGCTGATACTTTTGTTAATGGTATGGAAACTGGTCCTTGACGTCTATCATAAAGGATTCAGTCAGTTTTGTTACCAGTTTTCTAAAGAAAAAAAAGACACTATGCAGGCGTGTAGTTATGCATGAAAATAAATGGAGTGATCCTTTATTCTCAGGTTTTTCAGAACAACTTCTGTGACTTCTCATGTTGAATGAACATAATTTGTGGGAGCAAAATATAGAAACAAAGTTTTAACTTATGCAATCTATTGTAAAATATGAGTCCTTTATGTATTTGAATATAGAAATCGTGGCATGCTTTTTAAGACATGCTAATAGTGAAAAAAGAAACAATGCCAACTAAAGAGAGTGCAGCCCTGTGACCATGTTCTCTGAAGCTCTGAGCTGCCTCTGGCTGCTGATTCATTAGTTCGCATGCAAAGCACTGAAACCTAAATTTTCAAACCTAAATTTTTTTTTTTTCATCTAATCTGGAGTGTATTAACTTCTAGGTGCCTGAATGGATAGGCAAGTCAGACTTGTCCCAAAGATGGGTATCAGGAAGGGTTAGGAATGAGGAAAAATTAATGCCCTCTGAGCTCAGATTATGTCATTCTGGTAGGGCTGTTCTCATTTGCCCTTCTCTTGAGCACCTACACAAGAAAGCAATAGGAGCCCCGATCACTAGGACACAAGGACACAAGAGTCCGCTGACCAGCCCTCACCCCCTTGGTCGAAGAATGGCGTACCTGCTCTGCTGGGGCTGCTGTGGAGGCAGGACAGACCAAAGGAAACAAATTGTTTACCTGTCCCAAGCCTTTTCTTCGTTAGGCTACTTTAAGGGAGGATCTTATGCTTGCTCACATGGGTCAAGTTTGCATCAAGGGTAGCACTGATCTGGGCCTTTGAGGCCCAGCAAGCGCTGAGCACTGGTAGTTCAGCAGTAACCAAGTGGGAACAAAAGGATCGTTAGATGCAGTGAAACCAAAATGTCATCATATTTAGCAGAAATTTCCTGACATGACTAATCCAGGAAATTCACAGGGTGAGTCTTAGTAAATACCAGCTGAATGCGTTTTTATGTAATTAATATTCTATCAGGTGATCCTAACCATTAACAAGAGCCTGTTTAAAGAAACGAGGAAATATTCCAGTAGGCTAGGGAAAGTGTCATTTAATGGAGTATAATTGGTGTGGAATTTGTATTTATTAAAGGAGAGGCTCTGGCCCCACTGGTGACTCTGGACTGGCTCGGTACGTGCTCCATGGTGAGGATGCTGCCGAGCCCTCTGTCAGTATGTTGTTGAACATTCTGCTCCATTTCTGCAATGCTAAAAATAGTTGTCCTCATTTTAAAACACCGGGCTATTAGATTATTCCAAGGGTCTGGCATACTCAGGGTAATGGAAGGCACATATCCATAAATTATCAAAACAGTAAGTAGTGTTTGACCGTGCTGATTTTATTTCTATTAAGATGAGTTTCCTTGCTAGTAAGCCTGCAGTACCAAGCTTATTCTGTAAATCAAGCTCCTGGCAGTACCCCAGTAAATTTAAAAATAAAAGGAAAAATGTTTATTCTCCATATTGAGGATGGAGAAGCATCTGACTGCTTCTTGGTTTTTGGTTTTTTGTTTTGTTTTGTTTTTTTAATTTTGCAGAATCATATCTACAAAATCTTCGAAATATTTTACAGCAATTGTTTCCCTTTCCAGCCTTGAAGAAAATCTCATGAAGTTCCAGCATGTTTGCCGTTATTAAATGTGTTAATGACTAAAATGTTCTAAATAGCAAAATGCATTCCAAGTGATTGATTCAAGTTTCTCTCAACTATTTGTTTTCATGATTAGTTAATGTGATACCTTTTGGTACGGTATTGTTTGGTAGTACAAATACCAATGCCCTTAATAAAGTTCACATACTTGTATGTTAAGATAGTCTCTCTTTTTTTAAAAACCCTTTTTTAACGTGAAAATCTCTTATTTAGGGAGAAAAATGGCTAAATGTGGAAGTCAAGGTATACAAATTAATATAAATGAATTCTAAGAAAGTTGTGAAGTACACACACATCAAGCATCTTTGTCTTGAAAATCTTTAGGTATAAACTGAATCCCTAATTTTACAGGGTGTTGCAGTGCAATTACAAACTACAAAATAAATAATTGATAAGTACATTAAGAACCCTGATTATAAATACACTGCACGTTTCCAAAATAGTTAAAGCAACCACAACATTAATAATTTTAGATTTAATAAGAATCAGTATTAATGTAGGAGGTTATTTTTTGCATTGTTGTGTTGAAGGGATAATCGTTTGTAGAACACTGATTGAACAGTACAAGGCAAAACATCTCTGGCTTGTCTCCATGAAAAAAGAGTGAGTGTGGGGTTTTTTTCTATATAGCTGATCCAATATAGCTGAGAAGATGAAATATTATCTGGTAACTATTAGACAATGAAGACTTTTTCTGAGTTCATGTTGTAAATCTGGAGAAAACGAAGGACTAAGGATTACTTGTAATGATTAATTAGAATTTTTCTCCAGCATGCTAGCATCTATTTTTACAGAGTGGAGCTGGAAGGAAGATATTGGAAACTGTGCCATGAGTGGAGTTAGAAAAATGCCATTTTAACAAGCTATTTTAAGCTGTATTTTAATTGTATCTCATGAGTGCTTTGTATTTATTTGCTTAATTACTTGTATCATTTTGATGAGTAATTGTTCTTTTATTGTCTCTTTCTGTTGTTAAGAGAGATTGGTGTTTTTCCTTTGTCTCTGTTTGTTCTTTTTTTGCGTCTGTGAGGCATTTGTCTTCTGCTTGGCTTGGAATCAAACGGGTGAACTTTCAAAACTTTCTTTTGTTGCTGAATTCTGGCTTGGCTAGAAAACTGAGTTGGATGGCGTGCGAGTTAGTAGGGCAAACTTCTGTCAAGGAATTAAGACCCATGAATGGAATGGAGAAAGCATTTGATTTTAGATTCCTTTAATAAGTCTTCTAAGCTCCCACTTGAAGTCATATGAGCACGGATGAATTCTTCTAACGGAGCTAGGCTCAATAACTTTAGATTTATTGAGACCAAAATTAATGTACTTCATGGTGGCATATTTCATGAATCTGTAAATGGAGGGTGGTTCTTAGCTTTGAGTGGCAGAGCCTGGTTCTCACTAGGTCTGTAATTGTTTCACAAGCTTTGCTAAGAAGGAATGGAAAAGGAAATGGCTGCAATATTTTATATTTTAATTCTAAATGAGATATTACTAGGTTTTTAACTATACCCCTTCCTTGGAAAGCCCGATATTAAATGCAGAATTGAATTGTTTGTAGTTTTCAACTCAGAGCTATTGATTTTTTTTTTTTTTCTTTTGCTCAACTAGTCCTTATTCTGATATTGAAGATGAAATTTACCATGTTACTCAGCTTGGATAGTTATCTTCTAAAAACATTTTTGATGAACATGATGGTTGTTTGTACTTATGCTCAGTTGCTGAGCATAACTTTTAAGCATCCGGTTTCTTGAATAGAATTTACAAACCTAAATCAGATTCTTAATTTTTGTGGGCAGTGCAAGGAGAAAGTAATCTGGGGGGAAGGGGGTGACTAACAGTCAAATGTACAGCTGACTTATTTTGCTCTTTTAGAACATGACGTAGAGGAGGCAGTAATTTAACAACATACACAGAACATTCACTTAGTAAGTAGGAGAAACAGATTTTTGTCTGCCTGGTTGCACAGGATCAAGGTTTGCATTTCTTCCTGCTGAGTAGGTTGGGCACTCCCCTAGAGATGCGGAAAAGATCTGAAACTCCCCTTTGACCCAGCAGAGCCTAGAAACCAGCAGTCTGCTTCGTATGTACAACTCCCTGTGGGACCTAACCGTTTAAGTGTAGAACCATGTGGGCTCAAGCACCTAATACGTATGAGGGACAGTGGCACCCTTGTTGGGATTTTAGGTACTTGGGTAGTATGCGAGTGTCTTCTGAAGCATTTTATTCTGAATCAGGGCCTGAAATAAAACTTGAGAAAGATTTTCACGTGATCCAAACTCTCTAATCTTTTTTGTTGTCCAGTTGTCTGAAGCAATCTACAGCTATATCTGCTGCATAATTAGATAACCTGTAATTGTTAATTACCTAATATTTTGAAAGTAAAATGTATTTTAACCAAATATGTCAACGGACATAAACAACCCTAGAAATCAGTTCAGCTGTTCTGTAGAAAAGGAATGAGAAGCAATATAAGTCCAGATATTTTTTTTTCTTAACTTAGCTGAGTCGTGAGTTAGGTCTGTAAAATGATGGCTATGTACATTTTGTTTCAGGGGGAAGCTGGCTTAGTAGGTGCTCCTGGCGTACCTGGTCTTACTGGTTCCAAGGTAAAAAAATAAAAATAAAAGAGTAAAGCAGTCTCATTTTATGTATTTTCACTCTCAACATCCTTTTTGCCAGCTATCCAGTATCTACGTAAATTGGATTTAAATTACATATCCAGTTTCCGAGTTGTGTAATGTGACAGAGGAAATTTACTATCAGCTTCTCTTTCAAAAGAGAAAGGATGTGAGGTGCAGTGGCACAAACCTGCCTATCAGTATTATTTTGCATTAAGAGCAGTTGCCTAAGTTTCAGAACTGGGCGGGTCTTTCCAGCTACAAGATAGCAGATTCAAAAGTTTGAAATTTGGGAGTCTCGTGATCTCAGTAAAATGAGATGAGGGACAGCACTGCTTCTTCCACTCTTCCATTTTAATCTTTTGCTCCTTTCCAGAGGTGGAATATTGTAGGAAGGCCAGAACTTGCAAAAAGAGACATCTGTGTTATAGACTTTGCTGGTAATATTTGTTAAAGTTGCCTGACTCTTTTCATGGTCAGATTTTGTTTTCTGTTGATCGCAGCTGTGTTTAACCAGAAGTATTTGGAATGAAATCTTAATGTCACATGCATCTGTCCAGCTAATTCCTTTTAGAAAATTGTAGGGGAAATAGCTCTGCTGCTTCCACAAATTAAGGGACTACACAAAAAAAACCATTATTTTGTTCATATTAAAATTTCAAGAAAGTGTTCTGCAGCGTGACCTTGATGCAAAGGGCTGATTTGTGTATCTTTAGGGCAGATACGTTGTGTAATATAGCACAAAGAGAAGGAAGGAACTTATTTTCTGCAGAGGAGGTAGCCAGAATTGAGTTCCGCAACATGCTTACCACAATCTATCAATTTATACATTCAAAGCCAGGATATCATTGACTTGTACTGCAGGCATATTTAAACCACTGAAAATCAGATCAGCAATCCTGCAGTGAGTATCAAGATGAGTAATCAGTGATTGTCCATGAAAAAGCTTGCGTGAAATGTTTTGCCTAACTGAATATGAGAGTTCTGCCACAGAAAGGAGACTTTAAGGCAGTCATAAATGTGTTATTTTGCAACTTTCACGTTTTTATTTCTGCAACGTAAGAATTCTTTGAAGTAACTTACCAGTGGCTAATATTGTTATATTTTTAATGCTGTCAAGTGGAAATTACCTGAACTTCTTTCATTACATTTTCTGTTGACTGTATTTCTTATTTTTGCTAGTTGGAAATATTTTTTTTTTAATTCAAATATGTGCAAAAAATCTGGACACTTAGACTGTATTTTTGAAAAAGAAGGAATTAATTAGTCACCTCATACATTGGTACAGGCAGAGGACTGACTGGCTGAGCAGCAGCATTGCTGAAAAGGACCTGGAAGTGGACACGAGGCTTGGGTATAAGCTAATAGTGTTCTCCTGTTGGGAATAAAGTGAACCAGATATTGCACTAAGTTAGTAAAACTGCAGCTGGCAGATTAGGGGAAGGTATTTTCCCCCCTTTACTTGGTGGTGCTGCATCTGGTATGCTGTGTCATGTTTGGGGGGTCTTCCATCCTCACTTCTTCAAGAGATGTGGCGGAACCAGAGAGGGTCCAGCAAGGAGCTAGTGTATGTTCAGGGGCCTAGAAAACAAGACCTTTGAGGAGAGTTTCAAGGAGCTAAGTTTGTTGAATCTGGCAAAGAGGAGGCCAAGGAGCAATCGAGACTGTCCTGCAGGCCTAAGGAGCCCAGCTGGTTGGTCTTCAAGGACAGCTTCCTAAAAGCCCAAGAACAGTCCATTCTGATGTGCAGCAGGTTGAGCAAGCATGGCAGAAAGCCAGCATCGATGAAGAGGAAGCTCCTGACTGAGGTCAGATGCAAAAAGAAAGTAAACAGTAGAAGCAGGGGTGAGCTCCTCAGTAGGAATATGGAAACATTGCCAGAGCATGTGGTGATGGAGTTAGGAAACCAAAAACTCATCTCTAATTGAAACTAATGAGGGATTTGAAGGGCAGCATGAAGGGCTTCTGTTAAGTGCATCCGTAGCAAAAAGAAGGCTGAAGAAAATTTTGACCCACTGCTTAATGGGGTGGGGGACACGGAAAAGGCCGAAAGTACCCAATGCCTTTTTTGCCTTGGTTTTCACTAATAAAGTTTCCAGGTACTTGAGCCTCCTAGCAGAGTGTGTGAGAATGAGCCATTATCCACTGAAGGGGAAGAGAGTGTTAAGGAGCACTTAAGCTAATTGGACATTTGCAAGATACCAAACAGTATGCACCCAGGGGTGCTGAGGGAGGTGGTTGATGTCACTGCAAGGCTGCCCTCTGTCATTAGCAAAAGATCATGATGACTAGGGGAGGTTTCTGATGACCGGAAACAGGCAAATATCACATTCGTCTTCAAGAAAGATCCAGGGAACTGCAGGCCAGTCAGCCTCACCTCTCACCTCACCTGAAAAAAATATATAGCAAATCGTGGAAGGCATTTCTAAACACATGAAGGACTAGAAGGTGACTGGGAACAGCTAGTATGGATTCACCAAGGACAAATCATGCCTGACCAACCTGATTGCCTACTCTAATAAGATGACTGACTGTGTGGACTAGGGGAGAGCAGTGGATGTTATCTATTTTGACTTCAGCCAGGCTTTTGGCACAGTCTCCAGTCACATCACTGTAGTCAAATCTGTGAGATACGGACTGGATAAATGGACAATAAGATGGGTGGAAGATTGGTTGGATTGTTGGGCTCCAAGGTGGAATAACTGCTATGCAGTCCAACTGCTGCCTAGTAGCTAGTGTCATCCCCCATGAGGTGATACTGGGGACAGTATTATTTAGTGTCTTTATTAATAACCTGGATGATGGGATTCTCAGCAAGTTCCTGTATGTTATCAAATGTGGGGAAGTAGTGCACCGGAAGGTAGGGCAAGGGTGATATTCAGTGGGACCTCAACATGCTGGAGAAAAGGGCTAATGCAGAACTCAAGATGTTAAGCAAAGGCAAACATGAGGTCCTGCCTCTGAGAAGGAATAGCCTCATGCAACAGTACAGGCTAGGTGCCAAATTGCTAGAAAGCAGCTCTACAGAAAAGGAGTCGTGGTGGGTGCCCTTGTGGTGGAGAAGGCCAGCTGGATCTTGGGCTGCCTTAGCAAGAGCATGGCCAGCAGGTCAGGAGGAGTGATTGGTTGGCACTTGTGAGACTGCATCTGGAGTTCTGTGTCCAGTTTGGGGCTTCCCAGGAGAGGAGAGAGGGCAGCTCACTAGTGGAGGCCCACCAAGATGGACAGGGGCTTGCCTAGCCCATGATGATGAGGGAGCTGGGCTTGTTCAGCCTTAGCATGAGATGATTTGGAAAGGGGGGTGTGGAGGGTGGTGTGCAGACTCATTGCTATCTGTAAATACTGGCAGGGTGCGGAGAAGCCAGAGCCGGACTCATCAGAGGTGTACAGTGAAAGGACAAGAGGCAATGGACACAAGCTACAACCAGAGAAATTTTGACTCTATCTAAGAATAATTTTTATATAATTAATTTGGAATTGAGTAAAGACAGAATATGCAGTCTCACAAATGGGAAAGCTAAATGAAGAAAACACTTTGCTTCTAGGAATTTGTCAAAAGTGACTAGGCATTAGCTGTATTGTATGTCCAACAGTTGGAGAAGAATGGAAATCATAGAATCCTAGAACAACCCAGGTTGGAATG
The DNA here is from genome assembly GCA_030449065.1 of Oceanodroma leucorhoa. Classification (NCBI taxonomy): domain Eukaryota; kingdom Metazoa; phylum Chordata; class Aves; order Procellariiformes; genus Oceanodroma; species Oceanodroma leucorhoa. Next base: position 2,026,064 of record JASVER010000001.1, read on the forward strand.
GACATTGAAAGATCTTCTGGTCCAGCCTTTCGTGAGAAAGGGAAACTGGGTGAGCAGAACAGAAGTTGTATATGTTCAGAAATAATTTCAGTAATTAACCATTCATTTTTAGGTGAGGATATATAGAAGGTTATTTCACTAGATCTCATTTTGCATGCTTGGTCTTGGGCCTGCTTCTAAAATTGACCCCTAAGCTGTTGATTGCATGAACCACCCCAGCAACAGAAAAGCAGCCACTGTAAGTAATTGATGAAAAGTCCAGAACTATTTGATAATCTATACACCTTCATATCTCCAAAGCTTTGAATTTAATTCCCAGATGTGTAGTACATGATGCTATATCAATTGAAAGATTTGACAAAATGCTGCTAGAAATTTTGCAAGCTGCAGCCTGCTAGTTAACCTCTAGTTAACCTCACTTAAACCTTAGACTTCTATATAAGGAAATGACACTCTCTGAAGGGTGAAAGAATGATTAGACATTGCTCATTCTAATTTTTTTAAAGTAAATTAAAAAATACCATAGGCTTTACTTTGGAAGTTTTCCACTCACTTCATCTTCAGACCTGTAAAAATCACGTACGTTGTACTGAGGCAGTGAGACTGAATTCTAGAGACTGGCAAAGACATGCAAACCATCTCCTTCTAGATGATTTGAGGGAGAAAGAGAATGTTTGGGGCTTTTTTATTAGGTAGTGTTTGTGCTACAAATATAGAATTTTGGCTGTATGTTTGCTGTATGTCTCACAAAACATACAAGTATACATCAATAGAGATCTAAAACAGGTGTTATTCTTGTTACAATATACCCAGGCTGCAGACTATTTGAAAAAACATTAACATAGTAAGATTGTACATTAAGATCTTTTTCTGAGCTAAAAGTTATCAAGTTGGAGCTGGAAGAACATTATAACAGGTCTTTTTACTGAAAGATCATCAAATATAGAATTCCATCTGCTGAAATAAACTGAGCTTGAATTAATATTTCAAAACTCACTCCTGTTTTTTTTTTTCTAATACTTGGGTAATTGGATGTGGTTTTCAAAGTGAAAGGAATGAGTTTTCTTTCAGTAAATTGTATCTGTATATTTTTCTCAATTGTTGTGGGTTTTGGAGGCCTTCACAGCTGATTAGTCATATTTTTAAAAAAATTAAAGTATTACTGGGAATAAATGTGTTAAAACTGGTTCTGCAGAAGAATAGCAGGACTGTAATGATCGGGTTTAGCATCAATGAATAGTTCAGAATTTTTAAAGCCAAGAAGATCCTTTAGGCTGAATGGAACATGATTGACTCCTGTTAACTGACAAAGCTGTGGAAAGCTGTGTCATTTTTTTTGTAGAGGTTTCACACCTTTTTGAGAGACAATCTGTATGCAAATGATTTCTTCTGTTTTAATCCCATAATAAAAATTCAGTGCAATAAAACTATTTTAAAGAATGCAATTATTTGAAGAATGTTTGTTTGAGATTTTTATTTTATTGTTTTGTGTTCCAGGGTGAACGTGGCTTTGCGGGTGGTAAAGGTGAAGAAGGTGAAAAGGTAAATTATTCTTTCTATGTTATTTATTTTTTCGGTTTAACGATTTGATATATGGCCAACCAAGTAGAGCTTTGTTCTGAAGGTCTTCCTTAAGTCTTTCATCAATAAAATTCTTATTTTTTTTCTATATAAATGATTCCTGAAAAGGTTAAGAACAAGGAGGTTTTTATGCGTGTTAATTGGTGTCATCAGTACTTCTTTTGGGACCACTTTTTTTTTTTTTTTAAGAAAAGATTTAATAATGAAGTCTAACAGAACCATAACTACTGGACTCCAGTAGTGTCTACTGCTACCTTATTTCTATGGTAACTAGTGAATGTTTATTTATACAGTATGAAATGCGTGATGAGATGATGTGTAGGTATTTATAGTACTTAATTATTGCTTTTATACATTACAAATGCACTTTTATAGAAAATTACTGTGTTGATCGCAACTACTAAATGTTACACACTTTTTTCCTAAGAACATAAATTTACTGCAATAGCAGAATTTAACATTTGCTACAGCATAATTGACTGCTTATTTTAAAAGGTTAATTTTCATTGATATACTTCAGTGTACCTACACAGTAGTTAACATGAGTTTTGTCTCCTGCACACATCTGAGACTGAGTGAATTGACTTGACTACCAGTGGCCAAGCTGAGTGCAGCTGCATTTACCTCTTCCTCAGATTGGAAATTCAGTCCCTTTGCCTGATGGACTGGCATGTTGCCCTTAAGGACCTTCTTAGTCTCCCAACAGCCATAAAACGTTTCCAAGTGTAAATTCCAGGAGAAGCTTTTCTTTGTTCTCCACCAGTGTGTATTGGAAATGGAGCTTGAAGCAGTTTGCCCTAATTGCAGATGCTCTGCAGTGGCCAGAAATAGTTCAGAAGCTTGTGCATTAAAATGGGAACTAAACTGGCCCTGTGGAAGGCTGTCTTGGCTGACAGAATGTCAGCCGGGGTCGCTCTAGATGATGCAGCCTAATCTTCTTGTGTGGCTTCAGACAAATAGGTCTTCACAGGTCATCAAAGGCAAGTCTGTGTTGAGGGGCAAGAGGGAGGAAGAGCCTGTTCTTAGCTTGCCTAATAGGGATTAAAGTAACAATGGTGATACTTTATGCTTGAAACTTCAGCTCCTAACCAAGTTACTGCCTGGTTACTGCTTTTTCACTAGTTTTGGCTGATGTGGATTAGGCAACCTGAATTAAGAGTTTTCTTGGATCATAGATAGTTTCTCTGTGCTTCAGCTCACTGTCTGGAAAAGGTGCAGAAGAGCATTTCTGTTGAATTTATATGTCATAAAGATGAAGAATGACAGATATTGCGATTCTGGCAATATTCAGACTGAAGAAAATGGAGAGTAGGTGGCACCTTCTGAATTTAAAAAAGTGCAATATACTTGTGAGTTACGCTGCTTTGGATATGGGTATATCCACTCATCCACCACACTTCTTTAGAAGTGTCAGCCAGCTTTCCAGTGTTCATATTTTAAAGAAAGCATGTTATGGATTAACAGAATTTAAGCAGATTTAAAGTTGTGAAGATGTTTTTAAGAGGAAGTATTCCGGTACTCAGGAAGGAAGAAATACCAGAAGTAAAAACCAGCATCAAGAGCAACTAACGTTTATAATGTGCAAATTCATTCTCTAAAAAAAGCACTTGTTAAGCTTCAGTGTTTCTAACTCCACCGACAGATCTTATTTCCTTGGTGACACCAGTTCTGAAGGACTTGTGGATTCTTTTCTTTCTTTTTCATAATTGCTCTGCAGCTGTGCTGTGCTTTCCTCAAGTTTTATGAATAAATTATGTTTGGACACAGGCACATGGTTCCAGCTGTTGCTGCCACTCTCTTTGCTTGATTTCCTTTATTTTAAGGCAGAGGTAAAATGACCCGACCACTGATAGTCACATTTTTCTTATCTGGAAGCTGAGTCAGCACATGTAGACCATTTTTTTTTTCTTTTTGTCTTGTAACTTCAGAAGTTAATTAAAAGATTCCATTTAAAAGTATTTCCAGTGTAACTATTAAAAATGTATTCCGCTGTCCTTCAAATAAAAGGAAATATACAAGTGGAAGGATCTTTACTTATCAGTGATCACTCAAAAATAGTTTGATACAGTCTCATCAGAAGCTACACATCATGATTTGTGAGGAAAGAGTGTGTTTTAAGATTAAGGGAAATAGGTCTCAGCCTGGGCTTTAGCAGTTACTCACTTTATCCTTAATTCAAATAATTATTGAAGAACAACAATGCTGTTTCCAGTGACTGAACTCCAATATTAAAAATGTATCAACACCTTTGCGTTTTAACTTAGTGTCACAAAATAAAATAGTTTTGTACTAATTTGTGTGTAACAAACATGATTAAAAAGCCTGGAACTTAAAATTTGATTTTTCCTAAAACAAAAAAACTCTGCCCCATCTTGCATATCAAGGAACAAGATAGTGTTTGCACACTGTTTTGCATATCACCTAGAGTGGGACACAGCTGCCTAAACATGGGGTATTTGCCATTTCAAACTGTCTGCGGAGGTACATTAAAATGAACAATCCTATATTTTTGTTTTGGTGACCATACCATTCCATAGGACTGAATACTTGAAACCAACTCAGCCTTATACCTCTCAGTTCACCAAATCAAACTAGTTGACTTTGACTTTAATTGTACTATATCCTGCTTTGGCAGAGCAAGCTCTGGGGACACCAGGGAGATGTAGGCAACTGAGGAGAAAGTGATTGATTGTATGTAAATTGAAGATACAGGAGGCATCTATAATTTAAGCTATTGAGGGAAATTCTTTTAGGCTGTTTAAAGGTTTCTTTGCCACACTTGGTTCTTCTTGAGGAATCCAGAAGTCTTGTTCCGCCTTCCTCCTGTTTTTTTGGTCTCAGGTTGAACTTGGTTCTCTCTTGCAGAGGCCAGTAGTGGTAAGGGAAGCTACAGAACTGCGTGTGCAGGTGTTATGCTGCAAGTTTTACCTCCATGGGAAATATACTCTCAGTGTAAATTTGTTTTAATTCTCCTTGGTGTTCTGCTTCCTTTGTGTTACTTAAATAATGACTTTGTCTTACAAAACATTGGTCTATCCTTCTATAACATCACTCAAAAACTGAGAGCAGTTTTAAGTGGTTTGCTGCCAGGAAGGCAGATTATATCATGTAGATCCATCCTCATTCTAATACTGTCAGAATTGGGATAGAAAGTATGAGTATTAAATTTTATGATGATAGGAAGTCAGGAGGGACTGATAATAACTGGAAGAACGTTTTAACATCCAGAATGTTCTTGGCAACAGAGATGTAGTCTGAAAAAAAATAGGATCCAACACAGAAGGAACAAGTGCAAGGAACTACCTGTAGGGGAGAATAAATCTGAGCTGTGAAAAAAAAAATCAAATAGTATCTATTCAGAAATTAAAATCTGAGGATTATTTGGATCAGATCACAGGTAAACGAAGTCGGAGTCAGGCAGTTGCAAACGAAAGACTCTTACTAAGGTGTTTTCAAGTGGAATATTGTCTGCAACACTAATTAAATAGTCCTGTGGTATTTGGTATTGGTGAGGCTTCAACTTAAAGGATGTTGAAAGGAGAGCACTGAGAATGACTGGTGCTCAGGAAACCATAACCTTTGAGGAAGGATTGCATGAATGTAGAGTGTAGAGTCAGCTGAAAAGAAATATGTAAACAGTCTTCAAATACATAAAACTGCTGCAAAGAGGAAGGGAATGGTATATTTGCTGTGTTCGTACTAGATAACATGCAAAGCAATGGGCTGAAAGTGCAGCAAAGAAGATGCTGTGTAGCCATTAGGAAGGTGTTTTTAATTTTAACACTGTTGATTATTATGGAAATAATTTCCTCTTCCAGTGGTCTACACTTTTTATCCTGGTTACAGAAAAAGGAATAAACTAAAGAAAGGCTTGCTTCATGAAAATACAGGAAATCAGATTATCTTAAATTATTTTTCCATTTTCTGTTAATCAAAATTATGCAAGGTATCACTTACACTGATCTCTAATAGCATAAGCACAGAGAACAGCAAGACAGTTTCTTTTTCAAAGTATATGCTTTTTTGTTTTCAATGCCCGGTTAATACTTTTCTGTGATAGGACAGTAAAGTTCTGGAACAGGTTGCCCAAAGTAGTTGTGCAGCCTCTTTTCCTGGAGGTTTTCAAGACCAGCCCTGAGCAACCTGGCCTGACCCCATAACTGACCCTGCTTTGAGCAGGAGGTTGGACTAGAGACTTCCTGAGGTCATGTCCAGCCTCAATTATGCTGTGATTTTATGAATAGTGAACATGAATGTGGTATTTTTTTCTGATTCGGCACATGTGTTCACACTATAAATCCACGTAAAAAAGAACAATAAAAAGTGGCAACGGTTTGGTGTTTGGTTTTGCTTTTCTTTTTTCCCCAAATATTGGCAGAGGTGGAGTGTGAATGTACATTTAATTTACAGTATGGACTAATATTGTTCACCAGAATATGTTACAGGCAGATTTTTTTAAGATGTGTATATACATTCACACACTCTTGTTTTGGAGCATCACATCTGGGGGTGACCAGTGCCCTTGCTTAAACATCCGATCACCTGTCAGCTGATGCTGTTTTCCTCATAGAAGATGTCATGGAACACTTGTTTGGGTAGCATTGTACATGGTTGCTTGGATGATGGGTGTGTATGCGTTCTCTGGGATGTTTTTAGCTTAGGTTTGCTGAAACCCTATGAAACAGTTTATTTTCCAATACAAATAATTACAAAATAAATTGTTCAAAATAAATGAAACCTATAGGGGGCCTTCAAAATTTGTTAAGTACCAAAAAAAAAGAGAATCTTAAAATTTATTGATATGAAAATTGCCATGCAGCTGTTGAGATGTCTGATCACAGCTCTGTTCACCTGAGCTGTGGCAATTCCCATAGCTGAAGTTCTGTCCTTACATCTTCTAAATATAGTTTTATTTACAAGGTGAATCCTCTTGCTTTATTTTTACAGCCTTCTGTGTATTGCTGTTTTCTTCTTTCTTTCTTCTTTTGACTGCTTTCTTCCCAACAGTGTCCCAACTCGAAGCAATTACTTTCTGAAAAATAAATCAGTGTCAGTCTTTGACAATTCGGAGTATGAAGGAGAGCCAGGCACTGAAATCTGACACGTAAAATAAAACCTGCCTTTCCGATCAGCTTGTAGACAGAGTTTCTGAGATGGAATTCTAACAATCAGAGATCTCTGATGCTGGTTTTGATACCTCTGGGAAATACTATAAATACAAAATGTTAAAAAAGGAATAAAATATAGACTAAGTTGATACAGAGGATTACAGGCAGAGAATTGCTGTATAATGCACCAACAAGAATTTGAGCCATATAAAAATTGCAATGCAGTGAAGTTACATGTGTTCCTGCTTCGAGTATCTCACAAGCCTCCAAGCTGGAACAAAAAGCACAGAACCCCCAAAATAATAGATTTTAAAGCCAGGGAAACCCTGATAACAAAAGGGTCCACAAAATGGGCCTCCAGTCTAACAACAAAGTTAGAAGGACCAGGTTTTCTTGAAACATATGCTTAAAGCTATGTCACAGATCTTGGTGCATCATTTAATGATTGTCAGTTTACTCTAAATGGGGAAAACATTCACCAAATGTTTTCATCCACCGAACAAAAACAAAGGGCAGAGTCTTAGCTCAAGCACCGATTGGTTTGAGTTGTTTAAATGCAGCCATTGGGGAGGAGATAAGTTATCTAGTTATGCATTGTCACTAGCAATTTAAAAAAAAAAATAATTTCAGAAATCTCAATACCTAGTTATAAATGTTTCGTCTTTCTCTCAGGTAATCCTTACTTCTCCAGCAGTCATCTTCTATACTGTAATTTGTAGCTTCTTAATTTGCTGAGGCATAATGTTTAAGTGCTTCAGTTCAGATGAGTGGGCACATACAATGTTTTGAGCTTGGCAGCTGTTATGAGCTTAACAAAGAAAGGAACTCTAAGTTAGGTCTGAGATCTTGAAACCTACGGAGGTTGAAATCTTACTGTTGCTGTGTGTCGTGGTTTAACCCCAGTCGGCAACTAAGCACCAGACAGCCGCTTGCTCACTCCCCCTGCCAGCAGGATGGGGGGAAGAGAATTGGAAAGGTAAAAGTGAAGAAACTCGTGGGTTGAGAAAAGAACAGTTTAATAATTGAAATAAAATAGATACAATCATAAATTGTAATGAAAAGGAAAATAACAGAGAGAGAGAAATAAAACCCAAGAAAGACAAGTGATGCAAATGAAAACAGTTGCTCACCACCACCCTACCAATGCCCAGCCAGTCCCCGAGCAGCAGCCACACCCCGCCAACCTTCCCCCTAGTTTATTGCTGAGCATGACGTCATATGGTATGGAATGTCCCTTTGATCAGTTGGGGTCAGCTGTCCCAGCTGTGTCCCCTCCCAACTCCTTGTGCACCCCCAGCCTACTTGCTGGTGGGGTGGTGTGAGAAGCAGCAAAGGCCTTGACTCTGTGTAAGCACTGCTTAGCAGTAACTAAAACATCTCTGTATTATTATCAACCCTGTTTCCAGCACAAATCCAAAACACAGCCCCATACTAGCTACTCTAAAGAAAATTAACTCTATCCCAGCCAAAACCAGCACGGTGTGGTAATAAATACTGAGGCCAATTGAGTTGTCCTTGGTACAGTTATCTCAATATCCCTTCCCCATTCCCAGGCATGAGTAGCATATATGTGTGCAAATGGGATTGTTATTTTTTTTTTTTTATTTTTTTTATTTTGATACCTGAAGTGTGTGCATTGCTTGGGAATTGGAACTGGCCCAAAGCCTGTTAGTTAATCAGACAAATAACCTCCCCGATGCCTTTTTTTCTTTGTTAAATCTGTAATTCATTCTCTTCTGTCTCCTGGCTCTTGCTTCCTTTGGTCACTTCAGCTAGTACTCTCTTTACCCAGGCCCCCATTTTCCTGTCATCTTGTCTGCCTTCTTGGTTAGAATATGTATTTGCTGTAGTATACTTCACAGATATGGTTCTTTCGGTATTTGAGCTAGAACTAGCTAGAACTAAAATGGTCTACATTTCGGTATAGAACACTGAGAATTCAGTTTTGTGGGACACATGGAACCTGAACACGATATAAATTTCGTTATAATTTGGCAGCATGTGTGGTACAAATCTATATTTTATTTGGAATAGTGGTGATATAAAAGCCAACACATTTACATGTTAATTATAGCTGAGCAAACATGACTGGATTGTCACTAATAGATAATAGTGACTTCACTGAGCTGGGAAACCTAAATTCCCTGTCTTGCTTAGCTGCTTCAAAATATTAGTATAAAATCCCTGTTTCAACTCAGAGAGTTAAGTAGGGTGTGCTGTTATATAGACTAAATTGCAGTACTAGTTGATATCTCAGAAGACTCAGAAGTTGTGAGTGATGGAGTAGGAGGATGGCTGTGCTCTGGAGAGGGACTCTTCAACTGCAGTTTTCCTTGACTGATTGCTTTCCTTTATAAAGCTTATTCCCCTCCCATCTCACACTTGAAATAGAGGATTTTAAAATTGGATGTCATTGGAGCTGAGTTACGTAGCAGAATATGTGCTGTAATATGCACTTGTGAACACTTGATCTTTGGTAAAGTTATTATTTTACTGTAACTCTTTGATTGGTATTTCTCAGTAAAATGATATAAATAAAAAAGTTACATGTATTTGACTAAGGGAAACTTTGAGAGTAAAACCATAATGATAGTCACTCATTATTTCCAAAGTTTCATCCTTTTATCTTTACTTTTTATATGTTTTGATTGTGGTTTTGCCTGTGTATATATGTGAGAAGACAGAAAGAGTCTGGGGCTTGTCCAGCCTAAATGTAGAAAAAATTGTCATCTGCTTCATTTTCTTCTAAACGCAGGATGTTCTTTGAATATATTTACTATTTTGTGAAGTACAATTTGAATTATCCCAGGAAATAGGGCTTCCTCTATTTCCTTTAGAAGAAAATTCCTAATAGATCTTCGTGTCAAGAAGATTTCCTGGAGGTTCAACATTTTCTACTTCATCCTATCACACCTAATAAAACACTCCTCTGTCTATCTTCCATCCATTCAGAACACGGAAGGCTATAAAATTCCAGTGTGTCCCCAGGTGTAGTCTTTTATTTCACAGTCTTCAATATCCTTTTCTTAAATGAGTGTAGGTAAGTGAAGAAGGAATCACCTTTCCTTTCTAAGATTCTAGTTGAAGTTAGTCATTATTTAGTCTTTCTAATATTTTGATGTCTGTGCCATAAATCTCAGTGATGAAACTGGTCCACATAACACAGCTCAAGTACTGGGGAAACTTCCAATCTACTTGAAAAATAGAAGCTATTACTCATGGGTAGAAGGCAAGCATGGACCTCCAGGGTCTATAATTAAAAATACTTAAAAGTGACAATTAAGAGAAGCAGTTAGTAACCCTCCTGTGTATTCATACAGCACTTATATTTGTCAGCTATAGATTCTGCTAGAAATGCTTCAGTCTGAACAAAATATTAGAAGAGTAAATTCAGTAAGCTGCAGATCTTGATGTAACTGTGGCCACTGCATATACAGACCTGTTAGTCTGAATTTTTTTGGAGTAATGGAAGAGTGTGCATTTTGTATTATAGACTAAGGGTCCAATTCCTTAGTTTGTTTGGGTGGTCATGGAGTCAGTGCCTCTGTGCTGAAAATGCGGCTCCTTACCTTTGCTAACCATCAATACAGATACTTCATTAAGGCAGGGGGAAAATTTTCTGAAGTCCTTTAAATCCTATTTCATGCAATCAAGACTGGGTGCTTTACCAACTGGATGTAAATGTGAACTGAGTTTTTTCATACTTGTCTCCTAATACTATATAGGGAAGTATGAGAGTTTTCTCTTTCTCATCTTGTAATATTTAGTCATCTGTTTGCACCTTTTAAGCTTTGGGGTTGGGGGAATGTTTTGCTTTGCTTTGCTTGTGTGATTGTTCTGCTCTGACATTGTGGGTAGCACTTTAAAATTTTTTTCATGAAGTCATATGAGGTTAAATGTTGTTTACAAGACAGCCATCTCAATGAATGGGCATGCAAATGTTTTTATTTGACAGATTTTTTTTTTATTACCAAGCAGATCATATACGATCACAAAGAGAGACACCTGTACACAGATATTCTAGGGGAAAAGGAAAAGCATATTGTTAATTCTACGGGAAGTCTCTACCTGTCATAAAAGTGGTAACATTGGCATTTATCCTAGTAAGCTAAACATTACCAGGGTTTATCCTGTAGTTCTGTGGTATTTGGCCTGATCTGACCATCTTCACACTGTTTAACTCTCTTGCCCTTTGAAACAGGCTTAATAAAAACTGCCTGCTGGGAATAGTCCCTAGCCTATGCTAACTTTTGAACTGTGCCTGGGAATTATATGGGGAAATGCTAATTAGACTCATTGAAATGTCTGCAAGAGACCTTCACAGCTGGGGTCTATCAATTTGGTGATATAGATGACGAAGTTCCAGGTCCCAAGCTGTATCACTATTTAATTTACTTACACATACCCATTTGGTCAGATTAAAAGTTCATCAGGCTCAGCATCCTGCTTCTAATGATAGCCAGAAATGGTGCCCAGGGAAAAAGCATAAGGACAAAGTAAGCAAGTACAGTGCTTCTCCCCATGTACTCTTCCAGCCTCTGATTATTTGACGCTGCGATCTCAGCCAGATGTGTTTTCAGTGAATTTAGTAGCCTTCAGTAGACTTCTCGTCCATTAGCGAGTGCAATTTTCCCTTGAATTCGTGTAAACATTAAGCATCTGCAATATCCTGTGGTGAGGAAATATGCCTTTTATCTTTGTGTTTGAAGGAACTACTTCCTTTTGTTTATTTGGAACCTGCTTCCTCTTAATTTAATTTGGTGTCCCCTAATTCTTCTGTTGGAAGATTCCTGTTCTCCTTTTCAGTATTAATCAAGAATCAATAAGCACCTATTATGCGTTCCTGAGCTGTCTCTTCCAAACTCTGAATACCAGCTTACTTAGTATCTCCTACTATGAAAACTGTTCTGTATTTAATCACCCTTACTAGCTGCCTCTGGATGTTTTTGAGTTCTGTTGCGGTGTATAAAGATAGTAGAGACAAGAACTTCAGTGTATATAATATCACAGTGAAATTCTCTGTTTCGTTCTCTGTGCCTCCCTAATATCTCCTCACATGGAACTTCCTTTTTTACCCTCTCTTTAGCTTTGAGTGTGATCTCACTCTTGACCAAGATCTCACTCTTGGTCCTTTTGAACTGACCATTACCAATCGTTGCATTTAGGAAGCTGTGATTGTGTTCACAGATGTTATGACTACATATGGGACATAAGGATTTTACCCTCTTCATCATTTTAAATATACCTACACCGAACTTCATTTGTCGTTCTTTTACCACATCATTTCATCTCATCATGCCCGTATTGAGTTTGTTACAGTTCATCCTCATCTGTTTTATCCTGTATAATTTGATATCATCACCAGATTTAGTCATGTACCTCAAAATGGTTTTCTTTATGAGGTTTGAGTGTAAACAATTCATGTCTTGCTGAGAACAAGGATTAGTGGAGGAGAGAATTGACTTTGACAATACCTAAATGCTGGTGTGAACTCTCAAGCTCTTTCTGCCTTGGATTAGAAATGTAATATTTGACAGGTGCATTTTTTTGGCATTAGAAAGGTATCTTTTTCAGTCTTCCCTCCACCAAGATTTGGTGTAATCTTAAGCTCAGAAAATGGCCATACACGCATATTTAGTACAATTCACTTCAGTCTGCAAAGCTCTCCAAATTCCAATTGCTCCCACAACGTAGGAAGTCTCTTGCATGGTAGGCCCAAATGTGGAGCTCTGGGCAAAAAAGCACACATGGTGCTCTGCAGAAACAGCCAAGCCTGTTCTGAATGAGCTATCTGGAGTATCAGGAGCATTGCAGCTTCATTAGTGGGCACTCTGTTGGGATGTAAGGTTTAATAGCATGAGCAGAGTGCCAGGTCATTTGGATGTACTGCTTCCACTAACGGTTGCTTCTGTGCCACCTTGGAGATTTCTGTGAAGACATATCCAGAGATGGATGACTGGGTACCACTACAGCTATAGATGCCTAGAACAGATGTACTAGTTTGGAAACAGCTAAGGCTGTAAACCTTTTGAACAGTAATTTTGGTAAATGGTACTTAATTTAAAATTAATGTAACAATTTTTATCTATAACAAGTGCTGCACACTTAGCATCTGAGAAAATATTCTGGAGGAGCAAAGAAATATCCACTGGCAATGGTAGAGAGCAGAGCATCATCCTCTCCCTACGTAGACATGTTGAGGTCCCAGTTTCCATTTAACAGCTCTGAGGGTTGTGTAGCACCAGTGGGGCTTGGGTCAGGGCACCTGCGTACAGGAGAGAGGGTAGAGATGGGCATAGACCTTGAGTGGGCTACTTGGGGAAAACAAGAATGGGTGGCATATGTATGTGTATTTCTGAGAGAGATGGAAGCGACTGAGAGTAATGCAGAAGCCAGACTGGGGGTACATCCGTTCTAAAGTGGGAGTAAACCCGAGATTTGTAGTGTGACCTAGCTCTTCCACTTGACTGCACTGCCTTCCAGAAGGTATTGTGGTCTGGATGTAGTCTGTGAGTAGTAAATCTTACTCCTTTTCAGAGTCAAAAGTAGAATACAGAATTTCTGGTTTCCTTGCTTTTTGTCAGCTTGGCTAGTGAATTCTTTGTGTTTTGTGATGAGTGGAAGGTGTCCAACACTCAGCCTGTGCTTTTGATTCACCAGAAGAGAGGGGTCATCCTCTGCAGCAGCTACTTAGTCTTTTAGCTCAAGTGATAAGGCTTATTGCTGTGAATTAAAATATTCTGTCTTCTGATTCCATGGATGATCTTTGGTGAAAGGCCTTATAATTCATTATGACAGATGGTTTCTGTTGTTTACCATTTATTAATCTGAACAGACTGAATTTAAAAAAGATGGTTGCTGAGTCAAAAGATAAGAAATGCCAGAATAGAATTAATTTGCAAACTAAATGTGACCTCAATTGGATTAGAGAGAGGCCTGGAAATAGCCCATCATATGAGTGTTCCCACAAGGTAGTCTCAGAGAAATAGGTCTGACTGAAGTTCAACATCCAGTCATTTTTGCTCAAACTTATTTTCTTATCACTGTTTCTGGATTATTTTTTTTTGGTCTGCTTGCTATTTTTGTTACTTGTTCTTGATTATCTGTGCCTTCTCCCTTTTTTCTGGCTCATAACTTACCCTTCCTGTTGTGCAGACACCCACCCGTACACATATTTGTCTATTTTCTTTCCCTATTTTACTTTTCCAAAAGCTGTTTACATTTCATTAATACTTTTGCATAATATCTTTGAGGAAAGAGTTGTCTTTAACTGAAAGTGCTGTGAGAAGCATTGTAGGTACAGCATACCATAACGTGAGTACTTCAACTCCTTACAGATCTCTTGGGTTCTGGATAACTTCAGGTGGTATCATTGATCTGGTCTTACAGTTAGCCAGGACTGAAAATTAAAGTAGTTTCATATGGCTGTAATTCTCAGTATTTTCTGACAGTGTAGTCTAGGTGGGATATTTCTTCTCGACAGGTTTAACTTTGAGTGAGTGTATTTCCTTGATTTCCAGTTGAATGTGCACATTTACACTAATATGCTTGTATGTTTACATACATATTTAAGTGTGTACTATAATAAATCATCCCCTTCTAGGAAATATAACATATTACAATCACAAAAATATTTAGTAACATATCAATCAATAGATTTATAAATTATATAATTTCTGAATTAATTATTTTGATTTACTGCAGTGCGGTTATTAAAGGAAATGCTTTCTTTACCAAGAACTTTAAGCCAGAAGGAGGCTCTGGAGGAAGAAGGCACTACAGCAATAGAGAATAAGCACAACTGAATCCTTGCTGGCAGGTGCACTGTATTACTTTAACATAGCGAGCTGAATAAAGCTCCTGACGTGAGTCTCTCTCCTTTCAAATGGGAGGCAGTTCTTGGGAGTTGCTGAGCAAAGATATGCTGTAAGGCTGACCTGGCGGGGCTCCACAGCAAGGAGGCCATCAGTACATGGCAGCTGCTACTATCAGTGAGATTACGTTGTATGCACTGTTGCAGAGGATTATTCTTTATGAAGAAGAGAGTACTGACGTGTATCCAATGAGAAGAGGCAAAAGGATAATCTAATAAAACAGTATTGATGCTACAATATTAGAAAACATCATTTAGCATAAATTGCATATATGCTCATGCAGTCTTGTAGTTTGTATAGTTTAGCCTCATATTGTGAGACCTTTTTAAAAATTCTTTTATATGATATTTCTAAAATAGGCATGAATGCTAAGAAGTAAATTTGCAGATGAAATACATGTGTTTAAGTCAATGGGCTCCCTAAATGGCTCTTGCAATTTTGAGTGAGTGAATATCCAATTAGAGAGTTGTTTGCAATTAGGATAAGGATCAGAATTCACGAACAGACAGCGATGGAGGAAGAAACAACAAAATGGCTACTCACATTGGTCACTGTAGAACAGGACATGACAGAACCTTTGTTCAGGAATGTACCAAAAATAAAACTCTGTGTGTGACCAGGGAAAGCTTTTCACAACCTGCAAAGACAGATGTGGATGTTACTACTGAAAAGTCAGCAACATATGTGTTTAAGTGTATTTAAGTCTCCAAAGCACTTTTTTTTTTCCTCCACTTAGCAGTAGTTGCTGTTTGTTAAGGTAATACTGTCAATGATAAAAACAGCCTTCCTCCTCCATCTCCTTCTTTCCAGCTGCTTCTTCCTATCCACAGTGTCCCTGTGCACTGCTATTGCAACTGTTTGTATGATGCCTAGTAAAGTAAATAAATCACGGAAGTGTGTTGACCAAAAAAAGCTTCTGTTTACTGGGTTATATCCCAGCAGATTCTGTTTCTCCAGACTGCTGTCTGGCTTTTCCTCAGCAAACAAGGTATTCCAGAATAATAGGCATATTTTAATGACCAGAAGGTGCTGCAGTCCTATATAGATAACTTTTTGGGCTGGAGAAGAACAGTATGATTCCTTTTGGATGAAGCTAAACTGAAAGATGTACTCCAGGAACAAGCCTAAGGTGCTGCAATTGCTAATGGCTCTTAAGTTCATGAAAACAGACTAACGCTACTGCAAGGTAGGTTTGGAATAGCTCCAACAAAATACATATAGTGTGAACATCTAGTACTCTGCATCATTTGCTCCATAGATCCTCTTCTGTTGTGCCGCACTGTTTGCTAATGTAGACATACCTAGAAAATACTTACTTTCAAGAACACCTGACGTAGCAGGCATGCAAGTCAAGGGTATTAAGTCTGTTATCAAAGATCTGCACAAAAGTTAAAGAATGGTAAATTGTACAGAAGTATGTGTCTAATGTAGTTATCCCAATCAGCAGCTTTATGCTGCTTCTTTGTACGATTCACTCGTTGGCTATCTTTCTGTATTCTTAAATTTTAATTTAAGAAACCAAAGAAGCTAGCTTAGAAGAACAGCTAATTTACAACAGAAGTTCAGAGTTTCTGTGACAGTAAGTGGAGACTGAGTTGTCTTAGATGTCTACAGGGAGCATATCGTTGATCTTCCTTGTATGGTGAGGCCAACATATATTGTGCACATATATTTTGAACACAGATCAAGCCTCATCCTCAGATAAATATCCATCAGAAGACTGAACACATCACACCTTTAGATTGTACCAGGGTCCATGAGAGCTTTACTGAAACTCCAATTTTCTGGTCTGAAGTATGTATTTCTATGACCTTAATAAACTACTTACTGTAGTCTAAGAAAATAGAGGTAACCGATACTGCTACCTGTGTGGGCCTGATGAATACGGTTAATAATCACAGCTACAGAAAATACCATCATTTCGGTTGTCATGTGATAGAAATAGAGCTAGAGGTGCAGCCTTTGCAGAAAAGACATAGCAGTCTATCAGCTTGTGCAAACACTTGACGTTACTTTAACCATCTGCAGAACATCTTTTAGATTCTAAATAACAATAGCAATAGCCTGCCAAAACCATGAAGGCATGGGTGTCTAAAAAATACTATGTTCTGTGAAAGCAATACTATTAGTCAACTACTGACAAGAACAGATTGGTTTTAGGTTGCCTTAGGATAGCAGCCTTGAAAAGAAACTAGTTTATTCCCCCTACGGAAAAATCTTCATTCAACGCTAACACTAACCCAGTATAAACAGAAACCTCCCCAGAAAAAGGTAGATAGAATTTTAAACAATTGTAGCTGAAAGTCAAATCCATTTGTAGTATTTTCTTAAGAAAGGGAAAAATAATGTGATCATTGAATGAAACAGCTTTTTTCTTTTTAGGTTTAATCTATTGATAGATACGCAAGATACTTGAATTCAAAATTAATGTGGGGTTTGGCGCTGGAAACTTAGAGCCAATTCAAGTATTAGTTTTGCTCATGAGTGATGTAAGAGCAAAATTCTGTAAAAGCTTAAATATTTGTGCAAGTCAAAACATGTATTACGATTCCCTTGTGTTAGGCACAGTACAAAGACAGAGCAGACCATTTATCTCATCCCAAAGATATTAGAATTAAAATATAAGATTTAAGACAGAACATTGATACCTACAAAACAACCAGACTTGGCTGGTTAATTAAAAAATAAATAATATGAAAGATGATGCTTCATCTGTTGTGTAGATTTTGTGCTCATCACACCAGAGAAGAATTGGGCTGAAGGGAGAGATTATTGAGTGGGGATAAATGGTATGACTTTATGTAAGCTTTGCAATGCTGAGTTGTGCACTGAGTTTAGTACTTAGGTTTCCCAGTGTTTAAGTATGCGTGCATGAGAACCAGCAAAGGAGAAGATAAATAATGAACAGAGTTTTAGCGATGACATTCCTAATGGGTGGGTGAGAGCAGGATGAGGGAGCATTTGTGAAAATAATGTGATCAAGTCCGGATGAAAGTGGTAGCTCTGTAGATAGCTGGAAAACGTTATGTCTATGGTCTGGATGTGGTTTGTATCTGAGAGGCTCACTTCAAGATTATTGCAGTTCTTGGTGACCAATAGAATCAGTGTTTTTTCAGTTACAAAAGAAGAAGTTTTCTCAAGGAAAACAATATTGCAAGAAACATTTAAAACTAATTCAAGTGGTTAGATATCAACAAGAAGGTACTGGAAAGTTAAGATGTTCTCTTAGATAGGAGGCAAGTCTGGAGCAGAAGTGTAAATGATGACTCATAGAAATGATTGTTGATTTTATATTTGCAGATGAGATTAGCCAGAGACACTGTAGAAGGAGATGAAAACTGGACCATGAATGTACCCTGTACAGCCTCTCATGGAAAGTTTCATGCATGAGTTATCTGACTGAATTCACGAGTCTTTATAGTTTGGAAAGCCTTTTGCTTTTGGATTATGAGGAAAGGTATAGCACAATAAATGATGTGCAATACACCAATTTTTAAACTGAAGTGACTTCCATGTATAGAATGTATTGTAGAATTCAGCCAGATGGAGTGAGTATCCATTGCTATTCAAGGTGGGTTTTTTAAAGTCTTTAAAATATATTCTATCATTTCTTTCTGTAGATTAAATCCTTGAAATAAACATCACACTGATTTTTTGGGGAAGCTTCGAATTATTTTAGAAAGCTATTTACATCCACTAAAGCCTCTGCAAATAAATACCAAGTAGCATTTGCAAATGAAGATCGCCACGAAAAATCTTAGTGACTTTTCCTTATAAACACATTTTACCTGACTGTGCTTTCTCTGAAGAGAGCATTAATATATTTGAGTGGATGTTAAGAATACATATTAACTAGGAGACTGAAACTCTGCTTTCAGATAGCTCATGCTTTAGGTTGTCTTATTTTTATGAATAAAATTTTAATCTTGGGTTAAGAATTTTTCTCTCAAGTTAAGTCTGGGAATATATGATCAAATAATTACTAAAAAGAGTGGAGTTTTGGAAGTCGATTTTGTGTGGTTTTTCTCCTTGACATTGAAAGGTTTGAAGAAAAAAAAAAGTGAAATGGTGGTGCCGGGATGAGCCATGGCAGGACAGCATACAGAGCAAAGTTTGCAAACCACAACATCTAGATTTATTGTGGCAAACAGCAAAGCCAGTGTGAGCATCTTAAGCTTGAGTACATTTGTTTGTTATTATTGAATAACAAAGCTAAATGTTAGATTGTGGTTAGTCTTGTATAAATTGCAGCAAGCAGGAGTTATCCAAAATCTCAGTATTTTTTCTTCTTGTGCGGGCTAACATTTAGCACCCAAAAGAACAAAGTTGCGTCTTTATGTTTCTTTTACCCTAACAAGCCTCTTAGATGAAAATGCATGTTATGTACTATTCTACGTAGATTATTTTTTCCGCTTATCACAGTGTTATTTAATGCCTTTTAGTATTTCATTAATGATCTTAACTACCAGCTCTGGTCGGCATCAGGGAATGTTAGGCAGTCTTTTAGATTTCCACAAGATAGAGTTACATTGAAGATAAGGACCAAGGTGAGATGCAGAGATCTGCAAGGAACACATTAGGAGATCAAAGGATTGTTCACTTGTGTTTTCAATTAGGCATTGCTGGTAGCCTTGTTGTGGCATTTTCTAGATGTGAAAGAAGGCTATAGTTTTCATGTATATCATAGTTCTGTAGGCTACGTAAGAAAATATTTCAGTAAGGCAATAACTGAGGACACTTTATTGCCTGCCAGCGTGCCATGGAAGTGAGAGACTATTTTAGAAATCGGTGTTTGTGGATGTTGCAATGTGAGAGTTTAGCTTTTGTGAAGAATGTAAAAGTATGCCTAAACTACATGACTTTATTGAATGTGGATACAGTCCTTCAAACTAAAGAGGCTGCTAACTCTTCAGAATACATTTATCTGTCCACTCCTGTTTTCTCTGTGTTATTTGGTTTGATTTTTATTTTGCTGTTCTTTATCTCTGAACTGATACTATTCAGTCACTGCGCTTAGTGATAATGGCATGGTGACAGTGCAAACGGCTCAGTCATTTTGTTATCCTGTATATTGCTGGCATTTGAATCAATGTTTGTCTTTCAATGCCTTCATGAAAAAAGAGAATTTATTTATTAAATGAGAGAATTTTGACTCCTTAAGACATGTACCTCCTCCAAGCATTGTAATCATTACTCAGCAAGGACATCATCCTAAGAAAAGCTAAAACTATTTTAACATGTGACTTTGTCACATTTTCCAAAAGAGAGCAATCCAGAGCAAGGAGCAGTCCAGAGGAAATGTTATCCTGAAAGAGTGTATCTATCTGCCTCACCCCCATAAAGACACGAACAATGAAGTATCATCAAGTCTGTCTAGAGCATTCTCAAGCAAAATCTACAGTTAAGGCAATTTCACTCTATTCTTAGATAGATCACTACAGTAATTCTCTGCCTTTTGGCTACAGATTAAACCCATTATTTGTACTATTACTGTGGGAAACTTATTGTCCCGTTTATAGCATTCTTTCCCATATTTGAGATTCATCAGCATGTCCTATGTTCACTCTCTCCTCCTAACTTTTTTTTTCAAACTTTCTATCATTCTGGTTTGGAGACGGGCAGATACCTAAAAGTTGACAATGTTCCATGAAAAATATGTTGCCCTGAACTAGACACTGTTTTTCACTGTTCTCATCAATGGCAAGTAAACCAGAATATTTGGTTTTTTCAGTTTGCATTTGGCTCATCCCAGAATAGAGTCTGGCCTTTTAAAAATAGCTTTGTGTTACAGACTCCCACTCATGATGTGATCCATGATAATCCCTAGATCCTTTTCTCAGTAGAGCTACAGGGATTATTCTTTACTTGTTATTTGTGCATTTGATTTCTCCATTTGGAGAGCACTACATTGTAACATTTATTGGACTTGATATTTTTAATTGCTGTTCTGATTGATTGAGGTCATTTTGCATTTTAAGGTTTTTCTACGAAGAATAAGAATGGATGGCTGCCTCATTCCTGCTGACAGGAAGAGGCAATTCATCAGTGCAGTTTTGGAGCCAAAGACTGGCCTGGCTTCACATCATTCTGTGGCTAAGATTTTGGACTCAGTTGGGGTGGTAGTTTGCCTTTATATAGCCTCTCTGGCTTAGAAATACTTAGAGCTTGCTTAGAAATGTGGTGCGTGACACTAAGCAGTAGTTAGCCGGTGTGAACGTCTTCAGTATTGCTCAGTCTGTGTAAGTGAAGCAGGAAGGGAAGATCTTTCTCCTGACACGTTATCTGGCTTGGTCAGGCATGACATCTGTTGTCTGGGGCTCTTTCACAAGACGGCAATGGCACGGTTTGGAATCAGGAGTTTTTTGGTACCAGTTTCTTGATAAGTGTAGCTACTGAGCTCTTTGAATTCCTGATGCCTATGAAGCTTTGTGATCACCTGCTTCCTTGCTGTGTCTGAGTAGCCTAAATAGGTGGGTTTGGGAAGACACAGGCTTCATGGTGACATCCTTCCAGGTCATCACTGTTGGTTTTCGTTTACTAGAAATAGAAGTGTATTTCTGCAATGTTCTATGCTGTCTCTTTCTGACCCTGCTTAGGTAATGGTCTTATGTGATACAGGGTTACAGCCTCTTTGGAAATAAGCTTCTTGTGTCACTCTTTCATTTCCTTACATAGTTCCTCCCAGTCTAAACTGAGACAAGATCATTAGACTGCCTTGATTTCCACTCCTTTTAAATGGTATAGTGTCTCAGCAGTCCTGAGGTGCTTCACCCTGAGTATTGCCACTTTCCTGAAGTATACTATCCCCCATTCCACAGAAGGGTTACAGGTCAGTCAATAAGAATGTTATTGGGATGGAGCCCTTCATAACCCCAGCTCTCCAGACATCTATCAGCAAAAACAGAAAGAGCCATAGGGTTTTTTTTTTTTAATTGAAGATGCTGATTTTTTAAATTCATAACTTATTTAGGAAAAATCAATAAGCATTACTATGAGCTGGGTTCAGCTTAAAAAAAGCTATGGAGAAGTGGTCGCAAGAAAAGAAAATTCACATAGAGCATTCTGCTGAGACAGAGCTGTGGCAAAACACAGAAGAATATTTTAAAAAAACAACAAGCCATAACTACCTTAAAGATATCACAGAGTTTCAGAGGTTAAAAATTATAAGGTATCCGCACTGAGTTAGTGATACTGTATAGCTTGCGTACTTTGGAGACTATTTCAGCTATTGTTAACAATGGTACTTTAAAATGCTTGGAACAAAGGATACCAGGAATTCCTGATTAGTATCATTAACAGGGCAGCGCTGCAAAAAAAACTTTACCTTTTTAGGTAAATTTTAGGTATGAATGTATTTTATTTGCAAATACATCACTTTGCCTTTATAATAAGGAGGAAATAGTATGCAAGGAAAATGAGGCAGCCTTAAAGTGGACAAGTGAGTTGAAGGCTGGTACTCTCATCTTGTAGAGGCCATGCATGAACCCCTGGCTCTAATTAAAGAATGTTACCACTGAATTCAGTGTATCCACTATTACACACAGCAGACTGAATCCCTCCCAGCAGTTATACTGGAGCAACCCCATCAGCTTGTTCCATTGGGGTAATTGAAAGCAGAATGCACCCAAAGAAATACAAATAATTCAGTGTTATATTGGATTAGTTTTAGTTAACTAGTAAACAAGGCATGGCTCTTCCAGAGTTTTGTCATCCGGTTTTTGCAATAAATAGTCTTTAATTGTCTCATCTGAATATAGTATAAGCAGGCAGGAACATTAGATATAAAACTCCATTAACACATTTTTCTCTCTTTTTTGTTAATCTATGAGGTAAGCCACAATGTTGATTATTAACAGCCTCCTCTACACTGCAGAGTGGCTTCAGCGATTCTGCAAATTGGCTAGATTTGAAGCTGTTAATTATGCAGTATAGTGCGCTCCATAAAGGCAGAAATGAGCGTGACTTGGCTCAGTTCTCATGAGAATAAATTGTAAAAATTGGACCTCTGTTTGATTTGAATTCTGGCTTCACAGAGGACACGGACATTTCATACGACAGGCTTGGCGAGGACAAATCATTTACTCCATTAAAAAATCCGAATAGGTTCACAGTAAAATCACATACCTGGCAGAAAGCCCATAGCTCTTTGGACTCTGCAGAGGTCCGAGGCTCATTAACAGGGGGTGCTTTTTATCATTTTGTCTAAGAAACTGACAAACATCTTAAATCCGGATATCTTGTCAATCATAAGAAAGGCAGTTTTTCTTTATTCCCCGCATTCACCAACCACAGTTGTATGTGTCCAGAACTGCCTGCTGGCATTTTACAGTTACCGTCTGCCTGCTGTAGAAGAAAAAGGCATGGTTTCCAACACATGCTGCTCATCTAACATCAAGGCAAATGATAAGCGAGGGTGAGGGGAGGGTCCCCTTTTGGCTTAGGCTCTCTGTTTAGGTTTTTATGTAAATGTAGGTGTTGCATAACAAATTATGACAAGATACTTTTACCTTAGGTTGCCACCTATGCATCAGGGAATTTACAGGATGCTACTACTTCTGAAGCAAATCTGTACATATTTATATAGTTTTAAAGTATGAAAGCAGATAAATCATAGGAGAAAAAACAACTCCATAAATCTGAATGATTTTCAAATATTCTAGAAATATATTCGAATAAGGAGATATTATGTCAAATATATGACTGTACCTTTGTAGCTGTTGCAAGGTTGTACCAGTGTAACTGATAATGGTTGGAAGATCCTGAAAGCAGTATTAAATGTCCAGTGTGTCACAGTGATGAAAAGTAAAATGTCATTTTTGCAGTTTCTTCTAAAAGTTTAAGTGAGCTATTTAAAAAAGAATAGTAAGTTCGGGGCTTCAACTGCTATTTTTTTAAACTGACAGTGAGAGAAAATTACTATCTCAACCAATGTCTTAATCCATAGAACAAAGAGGACTTTATAGTTTAAACATACTAAAATAACCAGTAATTATTAAATTAATTATTTAATTATTAAATTCCTGTAACTGTTTGGTGTCATTTAAACTTTTGCGATAAATACATAGATTTATCTGGTTTAAATTTTTATTTTTTTTTTTTGACAAGCGAAAAAGGCAATACTTGAGGAAAAACTTAAACAGTATGATTCAGGCTAACGCATAGCATTAGGTTTGTTATCAACAAGATGTATTAAGATGGAAACAATGAACTAGTGAAGCCGTCTTGTGCATGGGATTATTAAATTCACAGTTTGCTGTTGCTAATTTGTTAGTAGACTTCAGTTGTTTGAGAAAGCTCATACAAACTCATTTTGCAAAACCGATTATTAGATTAAATGCCCTCTGTCATTGCCACTGGAGGAATACCTCTGAATCAGGGCTGTGTCACAAATGGAGTTAACTGAATGATCTCAGTTCAATACCATTTACCTAACAGAATTATGAAGATGATGCTGACATAATGAATAGGTTCTGCTCAGACAAATGTAGTCCCCTAGAGATAATGGAAATTCAGTGCAGGGCTGTTCACTTTCTTTGGTTGATACGAAGAGCTTGGATTCTACTAAAGTCAGTTCTCACGCTTTTATCAGAATTATGTTACTTTTATCATAGAATCATAGAATCATTAAGGTTGGAAAAGACCTTTAAGATCATCGAGTCCAACCATCAACCCAGTGCCCATGCCCACTAAACCAAGTCCCGAAGCACCTCATCCACACGTTTTTTGAACACCTCCAGTGATGCTGAGTCCACCACTTCCCTGGGCAGCCTGTTCCAATGCCTGACTACCCTTTCAGTGAAAAAATTTTTCCTAATATCCAATCTATGGTCTGACAAAGTTCAGTCTAGTGACAGAGATGCAATTATAGAGCTGTTTAGACCTGTCAGTTGTGGAAGACATTCTCCCTTAAATTATGCTTCTTAAGCAGGTGTATTTCATTCACTTTGGTGAAATACGTGTTAACTAGAATAGCATGGTAGTTAGAGATAATACAGAACTGAATCCTTTTATGTATCCTACAAAGAATATTGTGTTTTGTAGTCAGTGTTTCATGAGCAAACACAGGAATCAGCCTGTATAGTCGATTCTGAAGGATCCTTCCCACCATTTTTTTCTTTTGATTCATAATGTTGTTCATATTCATACTTATGAGAAAATTTTCAGAACAAAAATTGTTTCCATTTTTCAAATGCAATCAGTGAACCATATACCAGTATCACTCAAAGACAAATGATAATATTGAGGACAGTTCTGTTATCAGATATTTAAAACAAGAATTGTTTCTTAAAAAACAGTCTCAGAATGAAAGCAATTAATTTAATGTCAATGTTAAGATTTTCAAAAAGAAAACTGTTCCCCAGTGTAAATTTCTGTTTCACCACCATGTTCTCGGAGCACTGTGAGAACCAAGAATATTTTTCTGTGGTGAGTCTTTATGGATGTTCAGTGGCACTGTGAAGTACAGAGAACTGTAGCTCTCAGAGCGCTAGACATTTTTCAGAGGCATTTATTTGGAAAGAATTTCTGTTGCATGTAAGAAATAGTTTTGCTTGTGCAGCCAACAATGTATATGTAGCACTTCATGTAGAACAGACCAGAATCTTAAAATATTTTTCCTATTAAAAAGTGTCATGGGTTAGTATTTGTCTTGTATATATAATAAAATAAATATTCATTCTTTTAGGGTGAAAAAGGAGATAAAGGAGAACCAGGACCAGAAGGCATTCATGGAAGAGAGGTAAACTGAATGATAACGAAACAGTCAAGTTACAAACTTTTGAGGGGATGGTTAAGCAATGAAATTCAGAATTTATGTAAGGAGAGTGATGGATTTAGAAAATGCGTATGCCTGGAGAGTGAACATCCACAAGACGATGGGGCAAGAAAAAGAGATGCGTTCAGGTGAGATATGAGTTCTTAGGGCTTCAGGTTGGGCAGGGGAGCTGTGGGTAAGGGTGTGGTAGGTTCCATGATATTTCTGCTGAGGGCTCGTGAGATAAACAGAAACAAGTGTGGGGATTAAAGCAACACAATATAGATGAGAATCATCCCTGGTTGGATAATGTGCTGGAAAAGAGGGCATTTCTGAAGGCAGGGTAAGGCTAGGCCTGGAACCCTGGTTTCTGAAAAGGGAAATACACAGGCTGTTAGCCATTCCTAGGTGAGAGCCACGGGTCGCTCACTGTGCCATGTGGCTCGTGTGATAGAGAATTTGAGTTAAAATTTCCCTTTTTTTCTCTGTCAGATTCCACTGCCTACTTAGTTAATTGGTCTGGTCCATATCTGAGGTAGAGCATGAATCTGTGTCTAAAAATACTGGATAATCCTGATCATTGAGTTAACATTCAAGCTTGAACCTGAGCTAACACTGTAGACACGGCCGGTAATAAACTTTACTTTTGCCTAATTTATTTTTAAATTTAAATTTATTTTTGTATATATTAAACTAAGATGAGAGGGCAGAAAATCAGAATTTTTTTCAATGCAATACTAAAATGGCCAACCAGCATGGTTTGAACAGCAAGATTCAAAAAAAAATAATAATAAAATCAAGCCAGCAGTTTTCTTTATCCCCCTCTTCCCCTCCTGTCTCCTCCTTGACCTGGCTGGGAGTCAACCTGGGTTTAGGTTTTAATGCAGGATACTGTTGGCTCTCCAATTGCAAAGCATCGCAGTTGAAGGCAGAGAGCATCTCACAGAGGGATCTGAACGTGACTGTCCAAATTCTGTGGGGAATGACTGGCATTAGGACTGGAATCTAGATACAGGATTTTGAAAAAACATTCAGCAAAGCTTTTTTAAGCAACCTTACCAAAAGAGTAAAAGGGTCAGCATTTGACACAAAAATCCTATGACAGTCTAGCTGGGTCTACTGAAAATGCAGTAAAACAGACTACATAATTATGACACTTTTTATGTCATCTGGCTTTCTATGCACACTGTAACCATAAAAATATTTTTCCTATTTTAGGTTATTATAATTTAATGCTAGATAAATCAGGCTATTTTTGACTAATAGTGGATGTCCTCCGTATGAAGACATATACTACTTACTGAGCTGAAACTACGTTTAGGTATTTAAAGATGTATTCTCTTGTAGCCTGCCTGTCTGTAAAGGTGAACCGTATACTTCTGTCATGCATACATACATGCTGACAGCATGGAAAAAACACATCTGTGTTTCTTTGCATAGCTCTGGGGACATTTCTGTGTTGGTCTTACACGATCTCCTTTACTACATGGGATCTTGTTCCATAAATCTTTTAGGAAGAGTAAGGTATACCAAGTATCTGGTGAACTCTAGAACATATTTGACATTGGCACTGTGAAGGTGTAAAATATCGAACCTTTATATTTTGAAATAGTTACTGAACTGTTGTAATGTGTCAAGAAATGATAGATTATCATCATGAGAACTGTCATTAAAACATTTTGGAAGTAAAATCGCCCAAAGCAATATAACATTATATTGTTTGAATCCACACATAATTCCTTTTTAACAACACTTATATAAAATGCGTTGGATTGAGTTATCACTGTGCATAGAGATGCCAGTCATTAAGTTTAAATTTACAGGACTGTGTATCATTGACTCTTGGTTGCTATCAGTGTCTCTCAAACTCATTCTGCATACAGAAATGTAACATCTGATATTTCTGAAATAATCAAGTTAATCTGCTTACATGGGTATAATCTGTAGTGCTGTATAAAGCCTGAAAACACTTAAAGCTAGCGGTATCGGCTGCTGGCAGCTGTTGTCTCTGCCTGGGGGAGTGAGGGTTTCCATACTCGCAAGTGAAGAACTTGGAAATAATGACTGAACGTTTTATCTTGCACAAATGGTAGAAACATATTTGAATTTATTTTTATCAAAATCAGGAAAGTAGGTGTCACAGAACAGTTTTACTTGCTGTCACTACTTGTGTTTTCTTAACTGTACAAAAAGTTCTTGCTAGAATGAAGTAGCATGACAGAGGGGAAGCCGGACCTGATTTGGAGACTAGGCTTTCTGTAATGATGAGAAGATACCTAAAAAGTTTCATTCTCTCATCCCTCACTGGTTGTGCTAACTGGGTCAGTTAATCTCACTGAGAACCAGGTTTGGATGCAGGAACTGTGAATATATTTAACTGCTCTGCACATCTCAAGGTTTATCACTCCAGGAATCTGAGCCAAGATCTACAATGCCATGTCCCAGTCTGGGACATTATTCCAAATCCATCTGACAACATGAATACTTACTATAAATACTAGTAATGTGGCTGCCATTGTTTTTAGCTTCTTAAGGAGTAGTTATAAATAACTTAATATATTACTAATGTAGTCCTCCCATGCTATGTGTTCACATTACATCTGTAAGCAGGTATTTATTTGCCTGTATAATATGAGCAGCCAATTTGCTTGAGTAGTATCTCTGTTTTATCCCTTGTGACTTTTTTAGCCACTTGACATTAATAATGTTATCATTTGTATCACTGTAACAAGTGGAGCTTCATAGACATACTGTCTGAAAGAAGTCCTGATAAATACAGTTTCTTCTCCATCACGCTCATATCCCATATGGAATAAGGACAAATTTGCAATACAAATATCCATGAAACTATCTGTGGAGTAAGATCTATGTTATATTTATATGCTTGTCAGTTGAACTGAAATAGAAAGAAAATCTTTATCATTGAAACTTTTAGACTCTTTCTGGAGTCATGTCAATTTTCTTGATCAGTGGTGCAGATAGGAAGTGAGTACCATGGGATACTACCAATTAATGTTTTGCTGACATAAATTAAATCTTTCAGCAAAAGTAAGCGAAAACAGAAAGTTTTATCATATCTATCAGCATGTGTCATGCGTAACTAGGGGAGGAATAGTGTCTTTCTTGTAAATTGTAAAAAAAAAAAGTGTAAAAAAATCTGAAATTAAAGTCTAGTGTATAATCTCTACAGCATTAAACCAAGTGATTCGCTGATTATTTTTTTTTCTCCTGCTGGAAAAGGTGATACCCTAAGTGACTTTTTAAAAACTTTCCTACAGAAAATGTTGTTATTCTTTACATGCCTGGTGTCAAAGGATGGACCTCTGAAGTTCAAAGAGCAATGAAAAAAATCCCAAGTTTTTAACTGAAAGATGGAAAACATATCAGACCTTTTTATTTTTATGCTTGTGGGAAAAGATGAACAGAAGTATCAACACTTTTAAAGGGATCCAGTGTCTTGATATGATGGTAACAGTCATTTACCTTCACACCCTCATGGCCCATCTCTCTAATCTTGAACTCTTTTAGTATTAGTATTGTAAGGAAATATTTGTATAGGAAGGGAAGTCTCCTATTGCTTGAAAGTATGGTATTATGGTATTGCTTGAAAGTATGAAGTTGGTAATGATATTTAATTATATCTAGAGTTTGAGGATTCTGTTAGGAACAAAAGTATAAGGAGATAGTAGGTGTTGCTCAGGATCCAGAAAATTGTAGTAGTGTAGCAATTTGAAGTTTTTGAATAACATTAACGAGAAAAGAGCTATGGCAATATTTAAAACTACATGAGACATAAACTGAAAAATAGTATATTGTTTGGAGCTTTGAAAATACTTTGCTAAATTAGAAAGGTTAGCCCAACATATACAGCTTGGTGTTGTGCAGCAGACTCTGAAGCTGTTATTTTAATTTAGATTTTAAGGCTGCTCTGTGGAGAAAGTATAGTTCTGTTGTATTACTCATTAGAATATTTCTAAGTTTTATTACTCGGTAGAGATTGTTGATTTGATCTATACTAATTAGGTTGCATATTGTTGATTAGTATGTTGGATTGTTTACTGTATTTCCAGTACTTTAGATAATATGTGTTGTTCTAGGAGATTTTAACCTGATGTGAGATTGAACCAGATTACTCTAAAGCAGGCCAGGGAAATGTAAATAATGAATGAAGTTTTTCCAAACAGTTATCTTTTAGAATGAAAAACCTGTTCTCCTCAAAAGATTGTGCCACTCTTATAGCATCTTCCATTGCCACATGCATGCAGCGTAGTGTATGCTGCACAAAGAGGTGCATTTCCAGCGGGCAACACTTGGCTGCTGCAGGAGCTGCTGGAGGCCTCTGGTTGGGGTCCAGCTGATCTTTACATTTTTTCATTGGGAAGAGCACCTGTCGTCAGCTGCTGGAACATTTTACCTATTTCATCTCTTTTCTGTGATGATGTATAAGCACTGCTGCTGCTGTCTCTCTCTGAGAAAATTTTCAGTGTATGATACAGTTTTCTCAGGCCTCGGTGAACCTGCTAGAGCATGTTAAGTCAGAATTCATCAAGTAAAGTATTAGGGCACAAAAAGCATGTTTTTCTTGGAGGGAACACTTAACAATTTTCCTAATGTTCCTGAACTCTAGAAAGAGTTTACATATTGATAATTTCATGCAAAGCTAACAATTCAGTTATTCTGGTACTGTTTTTCAGAATTCTCTGATGAAATTAATGTCTGTTATTATGGTAAACATTTTGTCTCCGGGTGAGAGGTTAATACGCTTCTCAGATATTTCCCAGCTGTGGATAAGTGATGGCAGCTGAGAAAAGGCTGTGGGCCCTGTCTTCTAACACTACTGGTGAGGTTTGCATTGTGGCTGATCTCTGTCTTTTTCATCTCAGTAGTTTGTCTTCAATGAGCTGTAAAACAGAACCCTGGCTCTCGATGCCCTTGGTCCCTCTGGTTTCCAGTCCATACAGAAACCCTTCAATCCCGTTGTCTGCTGCCAGGCAGCGTAAGCCTTAGAAACTCTGGTAGCTCTGTAAAAGTTTCCCAGTAAGCTTCCTCTCCTTACCCTAGCTTTCTTGAGGCATCTGTTTTGCTCCCAGATCAGCTCATTCAGCAGTAGAAAGTCTTCCTCAAACTTCCCTGGCCTGTTATTCAAATCCCCTGGTTTGGCCTGCAGAGTTTTTATCATGGGGATTGCCAGCTAGTCGGTCTCAGCGAAGAGGTGTCTGCTCATTAAATCCTTACAAATCCCTTGTGTGGCTTTTAAACCCAGCTGAACATCACAGTGTCAAGGTTAAAAGTAACAGACGAGTCTGCAAGAAAATCTAATTTACAGAAGCAGACTCCTTTAAATTACACGATGCTCCCCCCATCATGTGCAAGCACCAACACACATTTCCCTTTTAATATAACCCCTGTAGCTTATATGGGAATACTCACAAAAGGCGTGTCTTTGGTTCAAGTTGTTGCAATCATTTGATGGGCAGGTTAGATGATACTCCTAGGGGCTGGGATTCCTTCGTAGGGTAGTTCCTGAGATACTACGGGCATATGGGATGTGACTTCCCAGCACAACCAACAAGCTGTGAATCCTCTGTTCTCTTCACCTTCTGTCTTTTTTGCTAGTGATGGTAGTAGTACCCGTTTGCAGATCATCACGTTGACCCAAAAGAATTGGCTTAGGGGAAAATGTTGTTTGATTCCCTTTTCTTGCAAAATCTTTCACTGTTCTGATCTCATCCAAATGACTGAAAACATAGGAAGTGAAAAACTGTTTTGTTTTCTGGTTCTGGTTATACCTGGCACTTCTTTTGAATGAATAAAATGTTCTCAGACTCGGTAAGGAACATATTTATCACATCACTAAGATATTTTTTCTTCACCGTGGAACTCCAGAGCACCACAAACTTTGTATGAGATTGTCGCTGGTTTAAAAGGAAAATTCAAATAGAAAAACTGTTGCCTTTTATGCTAGTAGTGTTGGGACACCATTAATGAAATCCCATCCTTTGAAGAATTTGTGAAACCATGGTCCTTTTTAGAGCTTTAAAGCACAGTTACTGGTTTTTAATTGTTTTCTTCTCCTAATCCAGTTGGTTTTGTAGGCTGGCTAAGACTCCAGTAACCTAATATCACAGAAAAATCTGGTTAAATATTTGTCAAAAATAGTGTCAACCAATATGGTAACTTCTCCTTTCAATTCCTTCCACCAGAAGAAGTACCATTGTCATTCCCTTCTAAACAAAAGCCTGCCTCTAGTTTAATCTTTCCCCTCTTCGCCCCAATTTTGCTGACTTTACACTCTTATTGATATTTGTGGTATACTCGTTCCAATAATTTCTCTGTTGGTCAGCAATTGTGATACAGTAATACCTGTCTTATTATATATTTCTGCCATTTCTCATGTTGTTATCTTATTAGCCTTGAGTTGGCCTTATACATACATATCCTAATGCTTACTTTACATTTTGGCATCCATAGTGGAACCATAATGTAAGTTTATTCTGACCTGTAAAAAGACCAAGCTGTAGTCCTTAGAGAGGAGAAAAAGTGCCAGCTGAAGACTGTTCATGAACTCACAAATGTGTATTATAATTATTATATTGCTCCCAAAAAGCTAGAATTAGATGGGGATAGAATTCAATAATTCGTTTACCCTCTGTTATGACAGCTGCTGGAATTTTTACTCAGTTCTTGAATTTCTGGCAAGTCTGGTAACAGGCTCCTTTAGATCAATAGAAATTAGTTGTTTTCAAAACTGACCTCGTTCTCCTAAAATATTGCAGAAAATGAGCTTTTCTAATTTAAAGCTTAATCTAAAATTATCCAAATTATATCTGTTTAGATAACCCCATCCATTTTACTGAAGCATCCTGTTCTGGTCTCTGCCAGAGACAGGATACTGTACTGTACCGCGCTAGAAGGGGCTACAGATTTGACTTAGCACAGGAATTCTTACTTCTTATGTCATTTCAGAGACAGTCAGCAGCAGCTAAACCTCTCAGCAGCTTTAAAAGGGTGGTTGTAGGGAAGAATAGGCATGGTGCAGTACCAGATGTGTTTTTGCAAGCATTCACTATGTCTGGAACTTATTAAGATAATATTTTTAAAAGATGTATAATGTGTAGAAGAACAAGAAATACTTCTAATGGGATAACCTTTTAAGCAGGTTTTTTTTTTCTGATACTACTTTTCTTTCTTGGGGTTTTAAACTGCAAAGGAAAGCTAATTCAAATATTTTAAAATAAATACTTTATATAAAAACCTTCCTGGGTACTCAAAAATCCTGCTTCAAACAGTGTAAAGCTTGTTATCAAACATGTAGTTTCCCTCTGTCCTTTTTATGTGAAGTCAACCTCTGCGGTCATCATCTCTGCAGTAGCTGTCAAACTGCATACCTCACCGAGGTGCACTGCAGGAACACTAATAAAAGCTTTAAACACACCAATTAGGAAAAAATTAGGTTCATAGTTTAACAGCGCATGGCTTGAGTTCAGTATCTTTCATCTGCAGTTGTCTTTTCTATTCAGTAGAGACACACACAAACATATATTGCCACCTGTGAGGTCCAGATTATTTTTTAGCTTTATCTTTTCTCTTCTGTAAATATACAGCCTGAGAGATAATTCTTAAACTCAAACCTATTGTTGCTAATTTGCTAATATTGATTTTGAACCAAATCCATACAGTTAGCATACCTGACAAATCCCTGAAATGGCTTTTTAGAATATGGAGTGGTTGTGTTTTACGCAGTCTTTCAGAAGGAGGTGAAAAGTAAAATGTAGTAAATGGAGACAATATTAAAACTATGTTATAAATATTCAGATTGTAAAAATAAAGCAATTTTTTGGCTTGGTTTTTGAATCCATCTGCCTATTACATTTTTTAAGTTCAAAAAGAAAAACTACTTCTGATTTAACTATTACATATTTGGCAAGCTTAATAAAGGACAAATCAAAGCTAAATCAGGGGTATTTACAACAACCACAAATTTAATCCAAAGTGGGTACTTAAATGCTCATATAGTTCTAAATGATGTTCCTTCCAGATGGTGAATTAATGTAATTTTAGGAGGAAGTGAAGTTGCACAAATATGCAGTATTTAGAACACTCACTGATTTAATGTTTCTTTACCCACCAAGGCACAGATGTTACTTATAATTTTCGTGCCAGTTGTCTCTATCTTTCCAATTATTGCAAACTGAGGAAGAGAGTTTGCAAGGGCAAAAAGGGGGCTGGGAAGAACTTAAGTTAGTAAACCCTAATTCAGATGTAGATGAATCTTTTCTGTCCTCAACCTGTTTAATCTCCACAATAATAACAATGGTGGCCTACTTGTGGAGTATCTCATTATGATTCAGTCCTGTATTGCCTACATTATTGCCATTTGGTTTCTAAGTAAAATCTTTGAACCTGTAGAGCTGTCTCTGACATACAATGTACATGCTCTCCTGTTGCATTCCTCTAAACCAGTGATCAGAGGGAAAGCACAAGAGAAATCTCTTGGCTTAAACAAAAAGGAATTCCTGGTAGGTTGGTCCAGAATCAGAATTAAATTCATTCCTTACTGCAGAATGGCTTGAATTCGCTGGGCATATTTCAAAACCTGTTGCTTTTCCATGTGTTTTGGAGCAAGAAGAAGACAACAAAGACTATGTGCTGGGTGCTAACGATTTTTTTTGGGGTGCTTCTGGTGAGACATGTTAGTGGAAGAGCTGTATTGTAGATATTGTAGAGGGTAGATTCAGACTAGATATAAGAAGGACGTTTTTTACGATGAGGATGGTGAAACACTGGAACAGGGTGCCCAGAGAGGTTGTGGATGCCCCATCCTTGGAAACATTCAAGATCAGGTTGGATGGGGCTCTAAGCAACCTGATCTCATTGAAGATGTCCCGGCTCACTGCAGGGGATTGGACTAGATGACCTTTAGAGGTCCCTTCCAACCCAAACTGTTCTATGATTCTGCGATTGTGAAATTGCTGCGTATGTAATGTGTAAGACTAGGCAGTATTATCTGTTTCTCCAGCTGAAGGCAGAACTAAGGAGGGAAGTATAAAGGACTCTATTATTTCTCTAATTGTCTTTTCAAACACTGGTGAAGATCGGAGTGTTGGAGGATGTGCAGCAGCTCTGAGCTGTACCCTGCTGTAGCTCACCATCTCAGCATTGCTACTTGAAACATAGAGTCCAGAGTTCTCTGTCCACCTCTGCCTTTTTCCTAATTTTAGCAGAGGTTAAGTGAATGTACTAGTACTTTCTCTAGTATTCTATTTTATCTTTGTCAGCCATGCAAGACACAGTCCTACTGGGACAGCAAAGGAACTTTGCATTTCTACATGCTACTTGCCATAATGGGGCACAAGCAAGTAGATAGTTTGGCTTTGTATGTTTAATTGTGCGTTGAAGACACATGCGGTCTTTGATAGATGTTTCTCTGTTCACAAAATAATGAAAATAAAGAATTATAGAATCATAGAACCATTAAGGTTGGAAAAGACTTTTAAGATCATCGAGTCCAACCATCAACCCAGCACTCATGTCCACTAAACCATGTCCTGAAGTACCACGTCCACAAATAACTTTAGGATGAAGAGGCCGATGAAGCATTCTACAAGTCTATGAGATAGTCTACGAGATAGTAGTACTAATAATGTGATAATATGTTAGGGCTTAGTTGGTTAGTATATACTAATTCACAGCACTACAGGATTTTGTCCAACACTTTCCACAGATGACAACAAGTACGCATTTTTCTTCTTTGCCCAGGGACTAAAAGGTGACCTTGGTAGTCCTGGTGTGGCTGGTCCTAAAGGAGAAAAGGTACCTTTTTATCTGTAAAGTTGTATGTATATGTGAGTGTGCATAATACTTCTTCAATATTCAACACATTGCCTTAACTACATGTGACGAACACCCACTGCTGCCATTTGTGTAGCATAAGGGTTGAAGAATATGAATACAGACTAACGGTAAATATGGAAGACAAGTACTCTTTATCACAACAAATTTGGAAGGAATTCAGAGCAGGAGCCTAAATTCGGTGTTCTGAATTGCTCTCTGGGTGCTCTGATTCGCTCCCATGGACTGAACCTGAAAGTCTCACAGCGCGATTCGTACCTCAGCGACCTAATTCTGTGAACATTTTACACAATCAGATGTCTTTACATATGTGAGTTGTCACACCATCTTCAGTGGCCACTTTGTGCATGTAAGCTGCAGCTTGTAATTTAACATATGCAAATGTCTTTTGAAGGATTGCTTTTTTTAAGCTGTGATTCATTTTTGCAGAGACCTGCCATTTTTTTCCATTTGAACTGTGTACATCTATGCCATTACTGAAAAAGAATATTGCTTTACTCATGTATTTTCATAATCAGAGCATGTTTGATGATTATACTGAATTTACTTCTGCAGTGGTGCATATCCTCTAAAATGCCTAGAGGTTAAATATGTATAACTAAAGAGATTGCTGATTTACTTACTCTCCTGTCTTAACTAGGGAGATGCAGGACCTCCGGGACCAACTGCCTTGAGTGTAAGTACACGTAAAACAAAAACAGACAAAAGAAAATCACTAAGAGATGTCGCAGTTTGTAGCTTATTTGCATTGTAAATACTTTAATTATTAACTTTAAAAGCCAAGTCCCTCTCTTTAGAATGCCTCTGCATTTTCTATATGAATTGTGAAGGGAAAATGGAATTTTATAAATATAAAGAAAATAAGCATATTTAAAACATCTTGTTTCCCACCAAATGCTAACAAGAATATTGGGGTTTTTTTTAATTCTGTTTATAGGTAGTGTAGGTTGGTTAAAGTGAAAGAATTTCCTTGTTATTTTTAGTAAAAAACATTTTTCAGGAAAAGCTTTCAAAACTAATTAATGTTTTTTAAGATATTGTAAATATTCTATTGTCAGGTTATTTTATTAAGTACTTAGTTATGAGGGCAATGCCATATGTACTACACAGTATTATATATGTATAGCTAGGTGTGCATTCCCAATAGGCACACAAACACACATACAGCACATATAGACAGGTCTGGCCACACAGGTCAACACAGATGGACACACTCAGCACTCCCACAAACACAAACAGCACCAACAGCCTTATCCTGTTAATCTCTCTGCCTGATCGTGATGATGGTCTGGTACTGGGAAACATATACATATATATAATGTGCATCCCTCTAGTAGTTGAGCTGACACACAGCCTACCCAGTAGATGTCCCTGCTCCTGGTCTCTCCAGTTACTGGCACCTCGGCATTCAACCACCCCAAGGCTCACAGCCCCACTCCAGTTGCTGGTACAAACCTGCTCACTCACAGACACCCGCGCAAAAACACGCATGTACACACACACACACACACACACACACAGAGAGAGAGAGATATTCCCCTGGCTTCCAGGTCATTTCGGCTACTTGCCAGCAAGTCCAGCTTGATATTCGCTGTTGATCACGCACACTCGCATGCCTGCACTCACTCCATTTGTTGGTACCACAAAGGCATAGACCTTTGTTTTTTATGAAACACATCATATGCTTCTGGTTCCTTGCATTACATGATAATGCTGCTACCAATAATAAAAATAATAGAAGTTAAAATCATTTCAGTATTGGCTTAATTATAGTCCATTTAAATTTCTATGATTGGACATGTCTAATAATATTTGAGAATAACATATGCTTCAGTATGAAGCATTCTCTATCCAGAAAAAGAGGTTGCAAAATTCTTTTCACACAGAATAGAAAATTGTTCAGAGTTTGTCCTTTCAAACACTTGCAGTTACGTGTTGTGGTCATGACATCTATAGAATCTTTTTATCTTACATAATGACAAGATATGCATAACAAACACAGACTGGAAAGAAAAAAGACATTTAATATTGATAAAAAGAAATTAATAATGATAGAAAGTCACTTACTACATTCTTATGAAGAACAATATTTCAATAATTTAGGTTTTTTTATGGTGTCTACAATTCTCAGAGGGAAAAAAGCAGACAGGTATCTTTCTTTCTTTATAGAAAAAGTCTGTGTATCAGACTCAGGAAACTGCAAATTTGGTCACTAATTCATTTATTCCTTTTCCTGTAATTTATCTGCAAAAAGGAATATGTGAGGTCAGACATGATGATTAGTTGTCTTTCAAGTATCAAGGAAAGACTTCTTGAGTATGGATCTAACAGTTTCTTTGTGAGGATCTGGTACATGCCTGTGCACCAGAAAGGAGAGTTGACCTGCGTATTAGTTGTATTCTGGCTAGATAGTGCCATAGAAATAGTGAAGATGTTTCTAATTTCCTTGCAATGATCTGTGCCCCAAGCATTTATGAAGCCTAAACAGAAATGTCCCCAAAACTCTCCAGGACAAGTTTTGCTTCATAAAAGTAATAAATTCTGTCTGAATCCAAGTGATTTTGCTCACAAACTGAAATGAGAAGGCCTCCCATGAAGGACAGTCCATTTGGGTAAAAACAATTGAGAATGGTGCAAAAAAGCATGGCAAAAATGAAAACAAAGACAAAAGCTCACGAATTCCCAGGCTGTAGTTCCAGAGCATGAATAGCTCTTCCCCCAGACTCAGTGTTATGAACTACTTCTACACTATTCATATTATCCATGTTATCCTAAATAAACTTTATAATAACTATCATTCATAGTGTAAATAATTATACATTGTCTTTTCACTCTCTTCATTTCCAAGACCATAGCAGGAAGGATCTCCGTTAGATCTGACAAACATTGAAGGATGTAACCAGAGACCCACACCGTAAAAATAAATTCTACTCTAAGGTTTCAGATTAAGTTGTCATGTTTTATGTTACTTGCTTTTGGATTAGGAAATCTAAATATCCAGTGTCTTGATTTCCTGGAGATAAATTAGTACTGTGTCCCAAGATCAGTGTCGGTTTGCTACAGTTCATGTCTTGCTAGAGGTAAACAGGGCCAATTATGTCCTTCAGCTCTTGAATATACAGTCAAAATGTGTGTTGAAAGAGTTAACGGTGAAATGTTTTTAGTAAACAACCTTGATTCTAGGATTCTTACTGCAATAGATGGATTGGAGTAGATGTTGCTTCACATAGATTCTTACAGGGCTTGAAGGGATCATTGAAATAGAAATAGGATACTTCTGAACATAAGACACAGGAAAATGAATTGAGGATGCCTATTTTCTGTGCACTATAGGACCGTAGAATGCTCCTGTTGGGCATTTCTTGTGTAAATGATGGAAAAATGACTACATCCATTCTGATAGCAGCACCTGGATATGTTAGGCATGTTTCAAATGTGTTCAATGTCTTCAGCTGCAGTTGTGGACACTTAGCTTTCCTAAGAGTCATACTCAGAGGTTAGTAGTATGATATCAAAAATCAGAAGCTGCTTTCAAATTGACTGAACTTACTCCTTCTGTTGCTTAAGTGATTCACTTTCATAAAATGGACTGTCAAAGAATTACATTTCTTTGATTATAAAATGCTGTGCAAATGTTTCAGTTCAGTTGGTTCAGGCACAGTAAGATGTCTCTGCGTTCGTACATCCACTGATGGTTGTCTTCACACTTTTTAAAAAGAAACATTTAAATTTTAGGAAAGCAGACACGAGCCTTCAGAGAGTTGTTACGAACTGATGTACTGAAACATTTTTTTGTGTAGCTGAGAGAAGAGACAAGAATGAGTGTGAATTGGTTTAGCAGTTTGAAGACAGATTACAACACTGCAGGAATATATGGCCCAGCAGGAAGGCTTTCTCTCTCTGCCACTGTAAATAGTCATGCGTTTCTGTTGGCAAGAGCTAAAAGAGGATGAATGACATGAATGGTGGTGGCTTGGGGAAAATCCAGTCTTCAGAGTTGTTTTATTTGTGTGACTTTTGTGCGGCCGTGACTCTTATGATATATAATCATGAAGGGAAGATGTCGTATCTCGCTGTGAATAAGTAGTAGGCCAGATAATATCCAGGTTCACTGTGTCACTGTTACAGCCAAATTGTGACATCAGTGTTTCAGTTATGAACCCTGTTAAATCAAATTTTTAAAATGTTCCGTTTATTTGGGGCTCATGCATAATGTCATAAATTTACCCTTTACTTATAGTAATTTTTAGGTTTTCCTAATGTGAAAATGATTTATTTCTTTTTATCAAAATGCAGAATTAATTATTATGCTGGAGGGGGGGGAGGGAAGAGGAGTGAAAATAATGACACACTGTTAGAGCTAAGTTCAAAATGCATTTGGGACAGGGAGGGAGGGAATATTGAAAGGGACTTGGTTTTGCTCAAACTGGACGACTGGGCCTGGGTGATCGACCTTCTGCCCCAGCGCAATTGTGTATTGAGACAGGTGGGAAATGATGGCATTACAGAGCTCTGTTGCCC
Source organism: Oceanodroma leucorhoa (assembly GCA_030449065.1). NCBI lineage: Eukaryota > Metazoa > Chordata > Aves > Procellariiformes > Oceanodroma > Oceanodroma leucorhoa. The sequence continues at coordinate 2,065,753 of JASVER010000001.1, forward strand.
TGCACAGCTCTTCCATTCCTATGTATTTCCATAGAAATCATACACCAGTGGAATAAGCTGGAGAAGGTCTACCATATATGCTGGTCTCAGTATAAACTAGAGCATCAGCAGCGTTGTGCAGGGCCAGAGCGTTCTCTCCAAACAGAGACCTGCACCATGGTCCTGTCCTCAGCATGGGGAGCGTGAAGGTGGCAAAAGGCTGAGACTGCTTCACTGCGGTCATTCCCAAACAGCTGGTTGGTGGTCCTTCAGTCCACAGGGAGTTGTCCGTAGGTAATCGACAGAAGCATGTAACAGCAAGTAGTAGAAACTCTTGTTTTTTTCATTTGTCTGTGCTATTGGTACCTGTGAAAGCCTAAAAGGTGTCAGTGACCCTGTGTCTAAAAGTGTTCAGGCATCCCTGATATGTAGGAAATCCCATGCTGCTCAGAAGCACGGTAAGCATGCTCTGCCCTCCAACATGAAAAAATGCAGAAGACAATTAAGTTATTGGTACTTGGAGGAAAAAGCTGTATTTTTAAAAGTGTTCAACTGATGGATGCAACCATGATAGTCTCTGTAAGGAATGAGGGATACTTGGAGGCAGTATGTATGGCAGAATTCATAAATACCCAAAAGCTGTAACAACCTATCAGGTGGATGAGCATATGCCAAACTGTGAAACAGGAGAAATAATACTGCTGCTTTTTAAGATGCAAAAATTATTTTATGAGTTTGAAATGGAAATTTCATAGCTCAGAAAGTGCATTGCTCTGAAAAAAAAGTAGAGCTCTGAATACTCCTGTTTGATATCAGTTAACACACAATCTCTACCAAAATCCTAAAGCATGCACACTTAACAGAACTTCTCACTTGCAGCAATAGCAGAGAATTCAGGAAGAAATTGTGTATGCCTGACCATATGTTTCTGCAGTGAATAGATATGGGATTAGAATTGCAGCCCATGTGTTTCTGTACATTTCTTTAAGGCAGGTACGGAAGTCTTGTTAATACAATTTTACAATTCTTGCATGATGAATTAGAGGGGAAAAAAAGAAACAGCGTTGTAGCGCAAAATATGCTAAACTGTAAAAAGAAATATATGAAAAAATGTATAGGCTTTGTGTAGAATCCTAATGAAATTAGTACTTTCAGTAGTTCTAAGTGTATTTGTTTGATTCATGCATTATTCATATAGATACATTTTAGTGGCTCGGATTGTTAACTTTGACATATATGTGCATATTTAAGCACTTTTAGTAAGGATGTAAAGTTTTTCTGTGTTTCCATGGGGTCAGTTAACACTACACAAGTCAAGATATATGTATTTATTTTGTCTCCTCAGTTATGGTGGTAGTTTTATGGGAGTAGTCCAAAGTCATGATTGATTCTCATCCTTTCTTTATGCTGTCTTTAATTTCTCTGGTATGTTCTTTCTGAATTGCTTTGTAAGTACTAGATGTCTCTTTAATACTTTTCAAGTGTCTTATAATGCATGCTGGGGATATATTTTGAACGTTTCTCCCTAATTATGCTCACCTTATGCAGGGATATGTTTGGTCTTTAGAAGTTTAAGTTCCCTGATAAATTGTACTGTAGGCGAGGACCCCTCAGAGAGTAAACAGGAGGGATTATACTGCTCTGCTGTGTGGTTTTGTCAAAATGTGGAATTTAGTGGCAGAAGCCGGGGACTGTTTTCTGCAGGGGCACAGCTGGCTCCACAGCTTGCCCGCTCTGGTATCCCCAGCTTAAGCCTGTGCGTGCCGTGTCAAAAGAGTGACAGGTGAGGGAAGGTAGCGCAGCCATCTCTCGTAAAATATATGATAACTATTCCTCCTGACACTCGATACGCTGCTTTTAGTTCCTGAGGAAAACGAGCGTCCGTCCGTACGTTCCTGCGAACCTATCCCTTTCAGGAGTTATAAAATAGTCATCCAGATGGCACCAAGTGTTTACACAGAAGCTGAGGCTTAAGTCGGTCACAGACAGAAGTCCCCAAGACTTGCTTACTAAACAGATAGTTGGAATGTCGGCTCCTAGGTCTGGTTAAATTGAGCCGAAGGAAGCTGGCGCACAAGTGCGACGCGGAGGCGGCTGCGGGAGGAAGCTGCAGATTCAGGCCCAGGCAAGCTCCACCGTCACTTTTGGCTCTCCCCTCCCTAAACAAACATCAGCAACAGATTACGCAGCTTTCCCCTCGGAGCTTCGGCAGTTATTTGTATAAAGTTAAAATTCATTTTTTGGCAGTGTGGCCTAGGAATTTCACAAATTCATTTGATGCAGTACTTCAATCACAGTGTAATTATTTGGCATTTATATGGAACTCCAAAGAAGAGGCGTTTGGTATCCCGGCGTTCTTGCTGTCGTAATGAACAGTAGTATTTCAGATGATTATTCCTGAAAAATCATGTGCCAGTTTTTGCTTATCTTGACTTCTGCACACAATTCCTTTCTTGTCTCACAGTGAAAAAATAAGTCATCTGAACAACTTGGAAGGGGACACCCCCCACCCCCCCGATTAGTAAGCATCTCAACTAATATTATCCTCTCTTTCTTTTCATGTAATGACATAAAGGAGAGCAATTCTAGTTAACTAAAGAACGTATAGACAGAAAATTATGTTTTCATTCTGAAGCTCTTCTTTTCATATACATCCCTCTAAGAAAAATCTGAATTTTATCTGCTTGAGCTTTTTTAATGGATGTGTATTAATTTCATGAAAATACTGAACTGTTCAGTCGTTTTGCATGAGATACAGTGATCTTCAACTCTGACAGTATAACTTGCAAATATTCTCTTCTTTAAAAAATGCTTTTTAAGTATGGAAGCAGATCTATTAAGATTACCCTTTTAGTGAAATAGAAGATGTTTTAGCAGTTTCAGTCTGTTTTTTATCTTCTTTATGCAGTAATACTGACACTGAAGGCACAAGTGAAGATTGATGTCGTAGCCTCACAGAAAATTTTTCAAAAATTCGCAGTCTGCTAAATTGGCATGAATGTGATTTATATGTCCTTCATTAGAAGAATGATTTGAGAATAGTCCCATATGCAGTAGACATCAATGTAAAGAATAATTTCAAATTACTCCTCAGGATTTTAAATGGTACTTTTTTTTTGCTTAGAAAATAAACCCACGTCTATTAAAAGTACTAGGTTCATAGAGTGTGAACTTCTGTGAAATTACTCTTCCAATTTCTCTTTGAAATGATTGTCTCTGAAGCAAAGTAGATTTCAAGTTAAGTTACCAGAGAGAGCTACAGAAATGGCCAAACCCAAAGCATAATGAGATCAGTGAGGAACATATTTTCTGTTTGCTTCAATAATAAATTATCATGAAAATGTAGCTGATCATGTTTTCTGGCAGACTGCTAAAGACTCTCTCCTTTCCCACAGAAGTAAATGGGTTGGCAGCAGTTTTGAAAACAAAGTCGTGGCCTATTCCACTTTGCACTCCCAAGCAAAGCAGTATGATTACTGCAGTAGCAATAAGAGGCCAAACATGGGGTACAAATCTTTCAATTTACCGTCTTGACTTACTTCAGTAAAGATGTGAACGAGACCAGGCCATGTTTGAAAATGCTGAAGACAGAGGTATTTGAGATAAGTGGTAGTCTAATTTCCCTTACGAAACGGTAATACAACAAGAAATTAGTCATCCATCCGTGATTTTCCTGTGCCATTTTTCCCATTCTAGCAAATCTGTGTAACAGTGAGGTGTGTCTGCAGGCTCTGTGGATTTCTGTGTGGGTGGTGATGGGCAGTCATGTGGACAAGAAGAGAAAACTAACATAGTTGTATTTTAAGATCTCTCTCTTCGTCACTGTCCTGTTTGGGCTTTGAGGTAGGGTAGCAAGACAGTCGCAGCAAGTAAACTGGCTTGAAGATATCCGGAAAACCAACACTGTAGCCATCTTGACTGCGGGGAAGGTATTTATATTTCAGCTCCTTTGCTTGCTGAGCATAATAGCCCATTCGTACATGAGAGGAAGCCACTAATTTCCCTCAATATGGTAAAAACAGGCCAAAGGGGAAGATATTCTCAAAACAGGATAGAAGGATCACAGTGACAATCATGACCTGCACAGTAGAACTTGTCATCTGGTATCACCTCCAGATAAGTAGATGAAATTAAGACCTAACTGAACTTCATCATGATGCATCCTGTCTGGGATGATGGGGCATTCTTGCATGAGTGCAGCCACAGCAGTGACATCCATCCCATGAACAGTAGTTGGGTGGCTGGGGAATGGTCTTCAAGTCAGTCATGCAGCAGCTCTTAACACAACATGTGACCACGGTAATGTCAGGAATTTGGAAACCTGTGGTCACTTTTTACCTCACTATTGATTTGTGTGATTCTATGCTGCTTTACTTGTGGGTTTTACAGAGGGATCATTGTATATGTAATTCATCAGTGTTACGGCTTTTCTTTATCCTGGTGAGAACTGTGCATTGAAGAACTAGGTCAAGCCCCTGCAGTGGGAATTGCCCACCAATTCGCTTGTAAAAAGGTTTTAAGTGTTGATTTTATTTCAGTAGAGCTATACCTTTCTGTTTATAAACATATTGTTTCCAAATTGCTTAGCCAAATCATGTCTATTATAGCTGGGTCTTTTTAAAGTAGCAAGTTTTATCATTGTAAAAGCTCGCATATTGAAATGATTAAAAAATGACCTATGCTTACATTACTACGAGGTGTTTCTAAAGCCTAATTTAGGCTTTGTCGCTGTTTTTGCTTGACTCGTCTCACTAAACTACATACACTTTCTCCCTGTCTAGTAGCGTTTATTCCATAAAAATTGAGGTCATGCGTTTGCTGGAATTCATAGTGAGGAAAAAAATGAATGAGAGTAGTTTGTGTATAGAACACAGAAACCAGTCTATAAAGATCTATAACGAAATAATTTTTGTGCCTTGATTAGACTGCCTTATTGTTAGCATTTGTATTAAATTCCTAATTTGTGCTGAGAAGGAAACAGGCTCTGAGCTGCCGTGCTCAGAACCTATTTCAGCAACACTACCTAGAAGTACATAAGGCAGCTGTCTAGCCTTCTGCTTCAAAAACTATCCGCTATGCTTTGAAACAACTTTCGGAATACCGAAAATATACTTACTTGTCTAATATTTTACTCTTTTGGCATCAGCCATAAGCTTCCAGAGGAACTAATATGAATAACAACTTTAAGTAACTTCACTCTTCCACTTCAGCTGGGATTTTGTTTTGTTTTGTTTTGTTTTGTTTTAATTCACCAAGAGGTCACGATAAAAGCTTTGCTTTTGTTCAGAGTGTGTTCTTAAGCAGTTACTCTGGGCTATTAAATTTATGAACCAAGTCTCCACCATGTCTCTGCGGATGCTTGTCATGATGTATGAGGCATTTTATAAAGTTTTTTTTAACCATTTTAACCCCTGCAGGGTCACATGACAGGATTTTAGCCCTTCTGTAATAAGCGGCTTCTGATAGCTACATGCCAGCTAATACGCTTTAAATTAATAGCTTATGAAACTTAAACCAGCTTAATATCACTTCCAAACACATTTTTCTTCTACCATCTCAAGTTTAATAATTCTTATTAGCTTTTATCTCCTGATACTTTCCAAAAATGTTAACTGTTAAGTATTAAAATGTTAGTTCCTACAGATGTTTTCAATGACATGCAAGTTCTTTTAAAATCTCACATATTCTACTGTAGCATTTTTTAAACCTGTCATTTTTCCTGTATTCCCTCGACTAAAGCTTGGTCTAAGTTTTGACAATATTTTGTTTAAATATCTGTCAGTATGTGCTTCATAGCATGCTTGTTTTTTCTCTATCTAGCTTCACAACCAGCATCTTTTCCCTTGCCAACATTTCCCTTTATGTTTTACCTCTTATAAAGGAATTCACAAGTTTCCGCTCTTAAATTCATTTTCAAGATTTTGTACAACCTCTTGCGCCTGCCTGTGCATCATGTTTCCTCTCTTTTCATAGCCATCCTCACTCATTGCAATAGATTTTCTAAGTTTCAGAAGCACTCGAGCCCATCTCCAGCTTACTTACATTTTTTTCCCCAAGCTACATGGTAATGTTTGAGACATTTCCACTTCATGTTCCTCAAGCTCCTTCAGGCACATAACTCCAAGGGGCTTGCCTGGTCCATGACAGGTACAAACCCTAAATACTGCATATGTTGTTTTAGTTCGCTTCTCCATGAAGCAGGTAGAAGAATACCACCTTGCAACCTCAAAGGTGGCCTGGCAGAGTCAGGAAAACCCCATGCGTACTGGGCCACCTGTAAGGATGCATTGTATTTTCCTGCCTCTCTGATGCCACAGGAATAGGCTGTAAAAAACTGGCTAGACGGCCGAGCCCAGAGAGTTGTGGTGAATGGAGTCAAATCCGGCTGGCGGCCGGTCACGAGTGGTGTTCCCCAGGGCTCAGTTTTGGGGCCCATCTTGTTTAACATCTTTATCAATGATCTAGACGAGGGGATCGAGTGCACCCTTAGTAAGTTTGCTGATGACACCAAGTTGGGTGGGAGTGTTGATCTGCCTGAGGGTAGGAAGGCTCTGCAGAGATATCTGGGCAGGCTGGATCGATGGGCCGAGGCCAACTGCATGAGGTTCAACAAGGCCAAGTGCCGGGTCCTGCACTTGGGTCACAACAACCCAGGCAACGCTACAGGCTTGGGGAAGAGTGGCTGGAAAGCTGCCTGGCGGAAAAGGACCTGGGGGTGCTGGTCGACGGCCGGCTGAACATGAGCTGGCAGTGTGCCCAGGTGGCCAAGAAGGCCAACCAGCATCCTGACCTGTATCAGGAATAGTGTGACCAGCAGGAGTAGGGAGGTGATCGTGCCCCTGTACTCGGCACTGGTGAGGCCGCACTTTGAATATTGTGTTCAGTTTTGGGCCCCTCACTACAAGAAGGACATTGAGGTGCTGGAGCGTGTCCAGAGAAGGGAGACGAGGCTGGTGAAGGGTCTGGAGAAGAAGTCTTATGAGGAGCGGCTTGAGGGAGCTGGGGTTGTTTAGCCTGGAGAAGAGGAGGCTGAGGGGAGACCTTATCGCTCTCTACAACTACCTGAAAGGAGGCTGTAGAGAGGCGGGTGTTGGTCTCTTCTCCCAAGTAACAAGTGATAGGACGAGAGGAAATGGCCTCAAGTTGCGCCAGGGAAGATTTAGATTGGATATTAGGAAAAATTTCTTCACCGAAAGGGTAGTCAAGAATTGGAACAGGCTGCCCAGGGAAGCGGTGGAGTCACCATCCCTGGAGGCGTTCAAAAAAACCTGTGGATGTGGCGCTTCAGGACATGGTTTAGTGGGCATGGGTGCTGGGTTGATGGCTGGACACGATGATCTTAAAGGTCTTTTCCGACCTTAATGATTCTATGATTCTACGATTCTTATATCTCACTTTGCCTTGTGCTATTCCTGTGCCTCCTTTTGCTCATCGCCATACCCATCCTCCTGCCAGTGCAAGACTATCAAGGTGACACATAGTGAATCATTTTAATTGCTTTGGATGTTGTTTACCTGGGGAGATGGTACACGTAAAATAGATTACCCTCTGACATAAATGTTTTCAACACAATCGACATATCCTGTGAGGCCACATGTATATATTCAGTCTATATTCTGTCCATTTCTGTCTGCGGTGGTGGGGCTCCTTTGGTGGGGTTTTTCTACCCACTGTACCGTCTGTGATTTGAGGGAGTTGAGAATCTTATCTTTGATCTCCAGAGGGAGGTCTCCAGAACTTAAATAGGGATAAGACCTAAGTAGATACTTTGGTCTGCCTTCCTGCAAATAGATACTTTTCTGTGCTAAACTGTTACATTCATTTCCAAGTTTTATAGGAGTTCAACAGTGGATGTTTTATTCATCCCTTTAGACAGATTTCACTGTAGAGAAGTTTTATTTTTCATTCCTCCTGCAGATTTCTTCTTCAGTTGTTTTTCCAGGATCTCATTCAGTGAATGCTGAACAGGGATAGCATTGCTAAGTCATTACCATTGCCAAGTTATTACAGTTTTACAGCCGTGTTAGTTAACATGGCCCATGTTGTCCTATCACTTTTTGAACCGAAGATCCCACTGAAGTTAGTGTGAACTTTTACCTCAGTTTCAATGTCAGGATGTGGCTCCTTGTACAGGGTAGTCCTCCCTGCCTAGTTACCAATTGTAAGCTGCTCTCCTCCCTTTCCTTGAAGATAAACCTCCTTATCTGGTTCCTTTTTCTTGACAATAATATTGTAGAGAGAAGAAAAAGAATAAAAGTAGGTCTTGGGCAAAAATGTTGGCTATTAATTATCATTATTGTGCAGTTACATTTTTGTGTAATTCTTGTCCCCTTGGTGCCTTATTGTACAGATATGTGAGGCTATTTCCTCCTCCATAAAACAGACATTACAGGTTTTCATCTCATTCCCCTGCATAAAGTTGTCACTAGAAATGAAATATTAACAAAACAAAACTCCACCTCTTCCTGAATTCCCAGAATTTCTCTACAAAGGTAGACTATTGCTAACAGTTGAGCAGACAGAATTCTCTTCAAGTTCCAAACTACCTTGAGGAAGAGGTAGAGAAGGTTTACAGAGGTCACATTCACATACTGCTTTTGGGGTTTGTGCATGTATAAGCTATATAACTGCACTGTAATTAACTTACCGTGATTTATTTGTTGGACACAACATTGTCATGCATATTCTAGCTCCATAAACTTTCGGGGAAAGATGGAAATGGTGCACATCAGTTTTGTAAACGATCCTAAGCCTTATCTTGTTTAAACTAAGTGAAAGGAGAAATATCCTATAGTGAAATACTGTCTGAGGTACACTTCTAGCTTCAGTGTTTGAAAGCAGAGAAATGGTAGGAATAGGAAAAGTCTTAAACTGACTACTTTTATTTAAAGTTGAAGTCAGACTTCATTCTAATCAAAACATCAGTTGAAGATATATGAGCTAGCAGCTTTGGCATGCCCACTTACTTTCTCAAGTTTATCTTGGGAATTAGAGATCGTAAATGATCTTTTTTAATTCATTTCTGGAAATCTGGATGCTTTCAAAAAAATGATTCTCCGGGGGCTTCAGTTTACCCTTATTGGGGCAGTAAATATGTGTAATTGATTTTAAATAAGGAGTTCAAAATTTGACCAAAGATATAAGTCAAGCTGAAGCAATACCTGAGTCTGAGTAATTTAAATGGTTAAGAATTTAATATTTTAATATTTCAAACTCTTAAATAAACTAAATATAAGTTTTTTAATTTTGTGATACCCTGTAAGAATATGGTATATTATAGTCAATACTTTTTTTTTTAGTTATAAAAAGTAGAACTGTTCAGTGCTCTTTGCTGATTACATTGAAACTGCTTTCATATTTCTTGTTGCTATAATGGAAAATGGATAGCTTCCTCAAAGTAATTTTTTTAAAAAATTGTGTTCCAAGGTGACTCATAAAGGGGGAGGACACTGTTCTAAGTACAGAGCTGTTATTTGAAGGCTTCATGATTGTATTGTACATTAATCAGATATAAAATTAAAGCCCCAAAGCGTCAGAAACAGTCTGTCATTCTGTCTGTGACTGCAAAGCAGACCCTTGCACTGAGTTCAGAAGGAAGGCTCGGAAGTCGAGGGTATATTCAAAACACCCAAAGCTCCTCTGCCTGGTCAGGGGAGAGGGCGAGAGAGAAGTGGCTCTGAAGGGTTTTGAAAAGCCGAGCCAGGCACACAGAGGAAGCTGCACAGGGGTGGTTCTTACAAAAGAGCGAGCATAAGGCCTTCTGCTATATTTAGTTGCCTTTCCCTCTCCTCCCTTCCCTTCCCCTCCCCCTTCAGTGCCTATGTTTGAATTTGAGTTGTAGAGTAAGTTGTCATCCATCTAATATAACTTTTTTTTCTTTTTGCTTATGGCATCCTAACTTAACAAGATAAATCACTTTTCATATAACACTGTAGTTAAATATAGCTATGCTTAAATAGTGATGACTTACCTCTTCTTTTCCAAATGATTCAGCTTTTATATAGAGGAATTTGCATATTTTCTCACACCTGAATATAACATTATCCTGAAAGAAGTTATTATGAATAACCTATTTTTATTATTAAAAATAAATGCTTTGTCTTGACATCGGGCTCTTTGGCTTAGTCTTACTTCTATAGAATAATAGAGGATCAAAATAACACTGAATGTTATATTTCTTTAATGTTTGCATTTTCAGGGTTTGCCAGGGCTGGAGGGTCCCCAGGGTCCACCTGGCAAAGAAGGTCAAAGGGTGAGTAAACTTGGTGAACAACTGGTGAGTGTGCTAACTGACCCTGATGTGTGACTTCTTTCTAAGCCCTAATAAAAAATGGAAAGGTAGCAGCTGAGTATGAAGCATGCTGACAACAAACTGAGCTTTGGCATTTGAGATTTCTCTTCAGTTGAAGGAGATTTAACAATTTCAACAATCTGAAGTGTTTTAATGACTGGCAGCACAGATGTAGATATAGTCATTTGTGCAACAAGTTTCTGCTGTAATTTTAAGTGAAAGAATATTAAAATTGCCCAGAAGTTTTCATTTTATTGCAGGGATAGGCCATACCTGACTACATCTAAGATATATAAAAATATGAATTTAGAGTCATTATCTAAAATATTAACAGTACTAGTGACCCAAGTTTTGTTGTAGATGCCATTATGCAAGTGTCAGAGCCTAACATCTATATATACAAAGAAGAGATACAGTAAGGGCGGCGGGGGGGAATAGACTATGCCCAAGACATGAAATTAACCTTTGGTTATTCAGAATTTTAATATAAGGAAGTAACTGACTGACTGGTTTCTCTGTGTTATGTTTTTGTTTTCCCTGACTTACTGAATTTGGTAGTTCAGTAGAGCAGACAACGAATATTTATGATTGTGGTATCGCAAGAAATAATTCCGTTTTGAGAGTTTATAATCTAGTCTGCTCCTAAAAGTTTGGGAAGATATTCAGACTCAAACATTTCAATACTTTTATGAATTAAATTGTACCCAGTTTGTGGTTTTGAAGTTGGGGGTCCCAATAATTCTTTATTTGTTTAGGCATCTTGATATTTACTATCTCAGTTAAATTATCTGAAGTGGAAGGATTTAGTATTACTCATTATTGATCTTAGTCAACTACAGTGAATTATTAAAGGCCAGTTTAATAATTCCAGTAATAGTCATAACAATAACAGAAGACCAGTTCTTGAACAAAATGAGTAATGACATGTAGGCCGCAAAGCTATGTTTTATATTGTTTTTTAAGTTATAAAAATAGTACTAAATTTCACTTATGTTCAACATGGAAGTTTGAAAGCTGAGGTTATTTAAGTTCCACAGTAAGGACTGAGAACCCGTTCAGAAAAAGTCAATGTAGTAAGGGAAAGCTAGGTGGTGAATGTGCTATAAAAGCATATTTAATAGCATATTAACACGCTATCAAGGATTTTATAATTACTATCACTCTTACTGTTATGCAATGAAATATCCAGGATACTGGATATTTAGATATACTACGGATATCCAGTTTTAGCGTATTTTAGAGTGTTTTTCTGTGGAGTGTTGAATCTGCAGAAACACACAGTTTATTAGTTCTCCTTTAGGAACAGTTATAAATATGACCATGTTTTAGAGACATCACTCTTTGAACTTCTTAATTTTTTGAGGCAAAGATTCGGAGTTAACACACTATTTTATAATATGGTGCACAAAAGAATTTGGAAATACTTTTTTTTTTTTTCATTTTGCATGGGAATTAGAGGGTTGATATGTTCATCATGGACATTTCCTATTCGCACATAAAATTGAACTGCTGTCTCACTCCAATATCTGTAAAAACAGGAGTGCTAATTATTTTATAATCTCGGCTATGCACAGTTGCCTTGAGCCAAACAATGGGAACAGCAGACTGTAGAGCCTCAGCATCTGTCTTTATCTTTCTACCAGGGAGATGCTCAGAACAATACTCTTTCTGCTGACCACTCCTGCCCAAGCGTTAATAACATGGTTTGCAATCTTAATTCAATTCCCATGTGCATTTGCATTTCCAATACATTTAATTACACAATAACCTTCTTTTTGTAACAAGATCTCTGCTTTGTTTAATGACAAACAGGACAGTGCACATCTAATGGCTATTAAATATTCCTTTTTATTTAATTATAGATGTTATGTTCCTCTGTTCTACTTCCAGCAGATCCTCCAAATCTTTCACATTGTATGAAGCTATTGGTTTTGTCATGGACTGTATTTTGAAGATTAAAGCATAATATTGAGTGCGTAACTAACTGATGATTTTTCTTCAACATATTGTTCAGACCTAAAAGTGATGTTGTGCCCATTTTGCAGACTGGAACTGTAACATATTAGGATAAAAATACACTCCAAAACATTTGAAAGTATCTATTCAATTTGGATGCCACACTTTGAGAACCTGATTTTTTTAAAAACTTTCCATTTGCATTGTACTTGTTATATTCAAAGTTTTAATTCCCACTTACCTCAGCAGCATTTTTAAGTGTTCAACTCCTTTGAAAATTAGGCTTAGATTAATAAAGAGTTGAGAGGAGAATCATTAAGTGTGTAAGTTAGAGACGTCTCAACACACATTAAAGCAAGATATAAGGAACTGAGGAAAATTAACAGTGTTAATGGTGATATTGTCAAAAACTCAAAGAAACATGTGGAAGGCTCATGTTAGAGCTAGTGACTTAGGTAAGCAACAGTACAAAATGTGATAGAAAGGGAAGAAAAAAAGCCATGCCAGTGGATTTCTTCCCTCTTTGAACTGGCCTGAGCCATGCATTTTCATTTTCAGTATGTTTTAAGTGGGATTTTATTATACTATCCAAGATCAGAGTTTAATATTAGAACTACTAAGAAATACCAAAGGTGGGACCCTGTCCCAGAGCGGGCACCATCTCCTTGTGTTCACTATAGAGGGAACTAGGACAAATGTACCCCTATTAAGAGGAATAAGTCTGGGTAGTAGTATTTCTTTCACCTCACAGAAATAACCTGCATCAAAAATTACGTAGTAAAAATACATATAATAATTATTATGGAAATAGAATAACTATAATTATATATCATTGTATAATTATAATAAACATAAAGATTAACTGAATCATAGATTTTTAGTTCAAAGTTATGCCAACCTTAAAATACTTATTGACATATATGTGAAATTGGCTTACAAGCTCAAATTTACAACATCGCTGAATTAGATAATGACTGCAGGTCATTTATTTCAAGAGCAAAGGGAGATCAATACATTATTTCAAATAAAGTGGTAACAGCTTTTGTCCAATGGATACACTGTAGATAGAGTTACATGGTATCATTTGAGCTAACACGTGATTATTGAAATCACAAATATGTCACTTTCTGTGGCTTGGTGAACTGATGTACTACTACTATATGATCATGCTGGGATATGATCTTGCTCCCACGTCAAAGAGCAGGTTAGGTTCTTACACGTTTAAGTGATGGTACACAAATAAGTCATCCACTGAACTTGATTACAGAAGTGTGTGAAAGGTCATCTGTCCGAGTTGGTCTCCCTGGATGCTTTCCAGATATCCCAAAGGACGAAAGAGTTTGCAGAAAACAGCGTATTCTAATGTTATATGTTTACAGAAGTGTGCTGTAGTGAGATCATTCAAAACGAGAGAGGTGAAACCCTGAAAGCTCTTTGACTAGATCTGTGCAGCATTAAAGGATCCTGTATCAGGATGCATGCTCTATTTTTTGGCTTTGCTTAAGAGAAAATTCCAAACTCACGAAAAATTTGAAGTTGTGCAGTTGTGGAGAAGAACTAGTGCAATGATAAATAAAAATTGGATTCTTATGCATATTACTTCTTTCATACCCGTGTAGTAGCAAAATGTAGAAATATTTTTTTTCTGAACAAACACATTAATAGTCTAGCATTTAGTAAGTGGATTGGTTATGTTTATATGAGTAAACTCGTTAGTTCCCATTCTTTCTCCACTTATTGTGACACCTTTTCCTCTCATCTCCTCTGATTTGTCTTCTCATTCTGTATATAGCTGGCTTATGCAGGAGAGGAGAGCAACCTTCATGAGCAATGAGGTAGTACAGATAATGATTTTCAGACTTACATAGCTTGTGTCTTTTGCAGAGCAATAAAAAAAGGAGGAACAGAGTTGTGAGCTAAAGTGAAGCAATTGGCTGTTTACTACCATGCTTCTGTATCTACACAAAAGAAACTACTTAGCATTTGTTGTAGCTCTACCAAAAAAAAGATATTCAGTGATTCATCATACATGGTGCGTCCTTATTTAGGGTGTTCCTTAGAAGTAATGGTTATGGCAGAAGAAATAGTGGCTACATGATAATCTGGCCACATCCAGAGACCTTACAGTAAACTTATTTCTGATTCTTCAACCAACCTGAGACAAATACAATACTTATTTAAAGGTCTTTTTTGTTGTGACAATCTCTTGAGTGAACTTAGTTAAATTTTGCATGAGCATGTATTGCCCTTATGTTTCTCCTTTTGTACCTACTTCCACTCACATGTGTTAGCCAGCATTGTGCTTTTCTGTGAGTGCAAGGAGTCCTCAAACCTTTGCTGTTCTTACAAAAAGACCAGTGTTCCTCCTTGCTCTACCACTGGTGACTAGTATAACTTTTTTAGTTTTGTTATCTTTAGTGAAGTGTTTTATGTTAGATACGAGGCCTTGCTAAGTGAGAGCCTTTGTTTTGAATTCTCGTCACTGGGGGAAGTGGGCCAGTAGAGACAGCTACTCACTCCCTTTTTCACATTCCTGCATGAGAGACACTAGACCATTCTGTGGGTATTACCTTCATACATAATTTTTCAGTGTCCCTCTTGTTGGCTTCAGGCATTCAGAGCAGCACATTACTGCTGCAGCAACCTCATACTGTTACACCAGTGCTCAGAATGACATCAGGAGCTTCAGAAGGTAATTAGATGTTACTCAGAAAAGTCCCTGGCCCAATATTACTGACCCACAAAAAATAGAAAGATTGGGTACTAACCTAGCATTGCGTGGAATTTAAACCACAGTGGACAACACTGCCATCTTTCTGGCTTCCTCGTTATGCAGGACTTGATTATTTTTCTCAATATGCCTGCACTTTAGTTAAGTATATCTTTCACGGAAGTAGAGTTTCCACCTGAAAGACATCAACAACAGAGACTTCACAAGTCTCCTTGATTTCTTTGTTCCAGTGTTTCTTGTCATTCACACATTTAAAAATGTGCTTTTTATTTTCCACTTGGGCATGTAGCTTAAGCCTCCAACAATTGTTTTTTTTTTTACATTACTGTCTGCTTTACATTAAAGATATATTTAAAGTTTTTTCTTTGTAATCAAATCACCATTCCATCTATTTTTCAGAAAATTCAACTAAGGTCCTTCAGCTCCCCATGTAAAGAATTTTCTAAAGTCTTCAGATAATTTTGTCCTGTTGTTGTACTTTCTTAAAAATTTCTACTACTTATAATTACAGACTGCATGGAGTTTTCCAGACTCTGCCTTTACTATGTTAAATGCAGTGAAGTGAAATTTATGTTTCCAAAATACAATTCCAAAGGTTTTGGAAATTAATGCTTAATTTCAGTTGGATATCTTTGTAGCAGGGATTTTCCCTGAAATTGATGTATTTTTTATAAATACTGTTTTTTCTGAAAATTATTTAATTTTTCAATATACTATTTTAGTGAATTCCAAAAATTCTCCTAATGCAAAGCATCAAAGCAACTTTGTTAGACAACTGTCAAAATCTAGAAATGGTCATTTTTAATACTCAGTTGGCCTATAGAAGAGCCAGGCTCAGCACGCCGCTAACATACAAAGCAGTTTGTGCAGCAGTTTCTGCTTCTGTGAGAGCTTCTTGATATCTTCTTGAGCTTCTGGGCACTTTTTCTGGGATTCTGGAAAACCTCTGAGGAAACTGAGGGTGCCTGCTGCTGCCAGATAGGGCTAACGTAAGTATAGCTCTATCAGCTTCTGATGAACTCCATCAGCTGTCCTGGATCAAAGGGTGCCTGCAGCCTTTGTTCTAGCTGACCCCTGCTTAGTGAGGGTCGAACACGCTTTTAGCCCATGCCAGGAAGTGGACTATACCTGTATCCTGGGCTGCGTCAAAAGCAGCGTGGCCAGCAGGTTGAGGGAGGTGATTCTGCCCTTCTACTCTGCTCTGGTGAGACCCCACCTGGAGTCCTGTGTCCAGCTCTGGAGCCCTCAGCACAGGAAAGACATGGACCTGTTGGAGCGGGTCCAGAGGAGGGCCACAAAAATGACCAGGGGGATGGAACACCTCTCCTACGAAGAAAGGCTGAGAGAGCTGGGGTTATTAGACCTTATTGCGGCCTATCATTACTTAAAGGGGGCTTATAAGAAAGATGAGGACAAACTATTTAGCAGGGCCTGTTGCGACAGGACAAGGGGTAATGGTTTTAAACTAAAAGAGGTTAGATATAGACTACATATAAGGAAGAAATTTTTTACAGTGAGGGTGGTGAAACACTGCAGCAGGTTGCCCAGAGAGGTGGTAGACGCCCCATCCCTGGAAACATTCAAGGTGAGGTTGGACGGGGCTCTGAGCAACCTGATCTAGTTGAAGATGTCCCTGCCCATGGCAGGGGGGGGTTGGACTAGATGACCTTTAAAGGTCCCTTCCAACCCAAACTATTCTATGATTCTGTACAACAGCCAGGCGATGCAGCAGTTTGAGCAGCAGTAACAGAAGCAGCCAATAGATGTGCAGCAGTTTGCACAGCAGTTCATGCAGAAGGGCACAAAGAAGAGGCCAACAAACTTTCTCTGTCCAGCATACACATCCTTAAAGATGATGATCACAAGGCACAGGACCCAGGCACTACTGAAGTAACTCTTTGCTGTCAGACTCTTGCACCCAGGCAGCTTCAGATGGAGGACACAGCTCTGTAAATACATGGGGCGTCACAGGTTGCATCCACAAGTGCAGAGGGAGATGGCTGATGTCATTGCAAGGCCACTCTTGATTATCTTTGAATGGTCATGGTGACAGGGAGAGGTTCCTGAAGACTGGAAGAGAGCAAATATCACTTCTATCTTCAAGAAGGAAGATCTGGGGAACTACAGGCCAATCGGTCTCACTTCAATCCCTGTGAATGTGATAGAGAAAATCCTCCTGGTAACCATTTCCAAACGCATGAAGGACAAGAAGGTGATTGGGATAGTCTGCATGGATTTATGAAGTGAAAATCATGCTTCACCAACTACATTGCCATCTACAATGAGGTGACTAGCTTGGTGGACGAGAGGTGAGCAGTGGATGTTATTGACCTTAACTTTAGCAAAGCCTTTGACACTATATTCCATTACTTCATCTCGTCAGCTTCATAGACAAGCTGACAAAGTACAGGTTAGATAAGTGCACAGTGAGGTGGATTGAAAACCAGCTGAACAACTGGGCCCAGAAGGTTGTGATCAGTGTCACAAAGTTCAGTTGGAGACAAGTCACTGGTGGTGTACTCAAGGGCTCAATACTGGACCCAGTACTGTCCAGCATCTTCATTAATGACCTGGACAATGGGGCAGAATGTAGCAAAGAACTGGGGCAAGAGGAAGCACGTGAACTTCGACAAGCGGAAATGCAAAATCCTGCATCCAGGGAGCAATAACCCCAGGTATCAGTATACACTGCAAGCAAACTGTCTAGGGAAGAAGCTTTGTGGAGAAGAACGTGCTGGACAACAAGCAGACCATGAGTCAGTGATGCACCCTCATGGCCAAAAAAAGGCCAACAATATCCTGGGCTGCATTTGGAAGAGCATTGCCAGCAGGTTAGGGGAGATATCCTTCCCTTTGCTCAGCACTGGTGAGACCACATCAAGGAGGACATGGACTTACTGAAGTGGGTCTTGCACAGGGCCACAAAGCGGATTAAAGGGACTGGAGCATCTTTCATAAAAGGAGAGGCTGAGACAGCTGGGACTCTTCAGCCTGGAGAAGAGAAGGCTCAGGGGGGATCTTATCAGTGTGTATAAATACCTGATGTGAGGGAATGAAGAAGAGGGAGCCAGATTCTCGTCAGTAGTTGCCAGTGACAGACCAAGAGGCGATGGGCACAAATTAAAAATCAGGAAATTCCATCTGAACACAAGAAAACACTTTTTTATTGTGAGGGTGGCCAAATACTGATACAGGTTGCCCAGAGAGGTTGTGGAGTCTCCATCTGTGGGGATACTCAAAAGTCGAGTAGACACAGTCCTGGACAATTGGTCCTGCTTGAGGAGGGGGATTGTATTAGATGATCTCAAGAGGTGCCTTCCAACCCAGACAATTCTGTGTGTTTTTATTTAAATAGCTCTAGCTTATTCTCAGCATAGCTGCCAACAACTTCATTTTTATAGATTAATGGGATTTTTTGAAATGTTTAATATGTATTTAAACAGACTGATTCTCCACTGTGGTGGTTTCCCTGGTTCCAGTGATGAATTCAGTTCAAACATTTACAAATCTTTCTACGATACCACAGCCATATTCTTGACTCTGTATTCCTTGGGAAGTTGCAGGTGTCTTGAAGTAAATATTTTTGAAACAGCTTCCTTATTTCCAATTGTTCTGTTTATAATACCAAATACTTCACTCTAAAAGTAGGTTATTTTAGCATTATCTTAGTAATAAATTAAACACCTCATAAAACTGAGAGTCCTTTGGGTTGTCATATCTAGTGTTTCAGCATTGATTTCACTAAAATTGTGTTTGGAGGGACCTTGTGAAATTGCAACACTTGCCGTACGTTAATAATCAGTTTACTCTCTGAGATTACAAGTTTTTCTAATCAAGCATGAATAAAATTATTATGACACAGTGAAATATCTTCCTGAATAAATAAATGGGTGTGGAGCTGTTAGATTTTCTTAACGTAATTATTTAGAGTGACATCAAAATTAATTTAAATTTGTGTTGTATTTATCTGGTTTGTAGAACTTAAATATTTATTTGACGTAATTTGTTTTCTAGTTTAGTGAGTAAATGTTGTAATCAACCGATTGTGAAACAAGGTTTACAGAGCCATGATAATTACTGCATAGTAGGTCAGGCTCCTGACCCAGAGCAAACAATATTTTTCACAGCTACAGCTCTGGAGTTTTGGAATCTCTTTTAATCTTCTCAGTCCTTCTTGACTTTGATGTAAGTTGTTTTTAAGTATGCAAAGCTCCAGTCTGATTTTATCTTTAAGTTGGAGTGCCGTACGTTTCTTCACTCAGATATTTAACAGTCTAAAAATGGTTAATGTAAAAGAGGGAGATAATTTTCAGTTTTTCTACCAGAGCGTGTCTACCTTAAAAGCAAAGTAAATAACCAATAATGTAGGATACAGCTTAAAAAAAAAAAAATATATTTTTCCCACTTTGGTATTTAAAAATGGGATGAAAAAGGTTGCAATTTAGAATGCTGAAGACAGATTTGTCAATTAGAAAACAGTTCTATCATTTTTGAATTTCTTTGTTATTTTCCGTTGAAGAAATTAAAATCTTAACTTTTAATGGAATAGCAGAAATTATTTCACTTTTAAGATCTCATTTAGAATTTTCAGGGTCCCTTCCAAATACTCTTATTATTGATATTTCTTTTAATGTCTCTTAGCAAAAGGTATAGCAACATGAGAGAATAGGAAATTATTTCTCATAATTAAAAATTAAGGTGTTCATTATAAAAATATCTAAATGTAATTGAAAAATATTTCTACAAGTGATTTTGAATTTAAAATGCACTTTTGTGAATACGCTTGAAAAATTGTGATGGATTCTGTGTAGGGATTTGTTGGCAAAGTAGGTTGTGGCATTTCATTTCTTGGCGCTGCTATGCCTGTTTAAGGACTTTTTTTGATGTTTGTTAAATGCATTTGAATAATATTGTATAGTCTGGCTAGGTGCTCTCTTTTACCATTTTATTAATACAAAAATGAAGAAACTAGAGTTTACTGGAAATCATTCCTAAAATTAGAAAGCCAAGGTTGAGCGCAGGAATGCTTCTGCATTAGCAAGGGACTCCCTAGTGACTTCTGTTCCAAAACAGGGGATTAGGGTCTGTGTGCTCTGTTCTTCTGTGAGCCGTGTTTCTGTGAAGGGCTTTAGTGGGATATGAGGGGCAAACTTTCACTTGTTTTCTGCAAATGGCTTAATTTCTTGCCTTCTGGCCTTATTTCCTGTGAGTTTATTCAGGTTTAACATCTAATACAGAGGTTAATTTGTAATACAGTGGTTACCATAATACACCCTCAAGGCCAAGGTTAATAGGATTGAAGAAGGAATTGTACATTCAAGTCCTAACACTGTATTACTGAAGTTAAAAAGGTTTCATTGACTGCAACATAGATTACCAATTTAGGAAAGAGAATATCCAACCTATAAGATTTCTAAGGATTAAAAAAAAAACAACTTGTGCAATTATGACACTACCAAAGTTAATGAAAAAACTCTTATTAACAGCAGTTGTGCAGTCAGGTGGTTAAAATGTCAAAGCCCTCTTTAAATATTACCAAATTTTTGACTAAATTCATGATGGAAAGTAATGACTTTGTATTCAGGCTGTGCATTTGTTGTAGGTTTGTAATTTTTACTTTGTGAACTGTCAAACAGTTGATTGGGACCGTGGAGAACCTCCTCCTGTCCCACAGCTGATCGGTAGATGTGCACTGTTGTGCAACTGGGTTGGATGGGTGATTGCTCTGATTTTTGTGATTAATTCTAATCTTCTGTTTCCCACTGGCTCTTGAACTGGCTTTCTTACTGATACTGCCATGCGATGTCTGCCTTCATTCCCCTAAAATGGCAGTCTGGCAAACTTTTTCTGGTAAACCGTGGAGCAGAGGACAGTCACCAGCTTTGGGCTGGGCTGGGTTTCCCCTGGGTTAGTTATTGCGTAATAACTACAGTAGTTAAGACTTTAAAGCCCAGCTTCCTACTTTCTCCAGAACTAGTTCCTGTTTTGAAATGTGATGATGTGTTTCAGTAACTACTAATTAGCAGTTTCCCTTGAAAATTCACACGGGCTTATTCTAAGAACTTTTCCCTTCATACTCAAGTGTGGGTTCTTTAAATTATTAATTCCATAAACCATGTCAGCGTTCCTACATAACTCTGCTCGATTTTATCCTAAAATAATCTGCAGCTTATTTTTAGACACTAGGATTAGTGATCTTACTCTTCTATAGCTAGAGATATGCAAATAGATGGATGCAAATGATATAGGGGGGGTTACAATATAGACTTTGAATTCTTGCATTGTGTGTTGGACCTGCAGCCGTGCCCAGGGGCGGCAGTCAGAATCAGAACAAGCATATGGAAGGATGCACAGTCTCTCTTCTGAACAGCTTTCCGTCTAATGTAAGGCAAAGCTCATCAAGTCATTTCGATTAACAGAAAGGGCGAAGGAAGAGAGGAATAAAGAGTGCATTCGACTGCGTACTTCAGCTAGGCACTCAGCTGGGGTTTGCTGAAGCATATGATTTCTCATTTATTTTATTTTTAATATTTTATCTTTTTTGCCCCTAACCGAGCAGTTGTTATTTGAATGATTTATGTGTGTACTGTAGCTGAAGTTTGTCCTATGGAAAAGAGGAAAGTAGCTGACTGTCCAAATTAGTTGAGGGCAGACATTTCATGAGTCAAAGGGACAGGATGCAATATCAGTAACATTTAGACAACTTCTTATCACACTGATTGCCAACAAAAATATATGCACCACAAAGGAAATAACCAGCAATTGTTTTGGTTTTCTTTTCTTTAGATATTATTCTAAATAGCATTAGACAACTTGTTGACACCACTTATCTTTTTTAAGTTAGTGTAGGTGGTATTGCATTTTTTATTTAGTTAAAGGAAGTGTGTGATGCCTAGAACATTTATTTATATTTTGAGTGGTTTTATAACCTCAATATTCGCTCAGTGAACTCAAGTAAATAAAGGGAACGGGCCTCCTGTGCCGGCTGCCTGCCCCATGCACAGCACTACGGCAGCGAGTACAGCTCTCGCAGGGCCGCCGAGACCCACTTCCAAACGGGAGATGGGAACTGTGGCTCTCTGCTAAGCCCGCTCGACGAACCAGAGAGGGCACTGAGATGTTTTTCATCACTTCTTTCTTGCTAGAAGGAAGACTCAGAATCAACTGTAAATATTTAGTCACGGTCTGGCTCATGATCTGCTCAAGGCAAGGCCATAATGGGCTTATCAAAAACATTCTTCTAATTGTTTTAATTATCCTAAACAAAAACATAAACCACTTTTCTTACACTCTTGCTATACTATATATTTTAATTTTTTCCATACTGATGCTGGGAAGTTGTAGAGAAGCAGGAGTGCTGGCAAGTAGGTGGAGAGGTGTGTGTCCGTGATGTCCGTTCAGATACACACCGTGAGGTGTGTATCTGAAAGGCATTGCTGAAAGGCAGTGGCCTTTTATGTATTTCTGTGTTAAAATTAAAATATCAGACAGTTTAGAGGGGTGCATGTATGAAAAAAATGGACTTCTGTTCCTCTAGAAAAAGCTGGTGCTTCATACCAATCTGTGTGATTGTTCTACGGGTTTTTTGTACACATGGCACATAGTATAATGACTAATAATTTAATGATTGGGCAAAAGGTAGGACAAGTGCTCATTCTGTGTTTCACCGGGTAAGTGTTCTAGTAATTAATAAATGACAGTGAAAAATAACTACCCCCAATTTTTATTTTTTTTTATAACTGATTTTTCAGAAAGTTTGACAAGTTTTGACTCTGCAGTATGTCATAGATCACATTTGGCTCATCTTGTAAATAGAGATAAAATTGCCTTCCCAACATATTCCATGTTTTCCTGTGTAATTAACACCTTGTTCACAGCTGTGTCTGCCACTCAAAGCCCTGCCTTCTTCCCCCTGACACTTCCTTGATACTTTGTTTAGACTGCTGAGATTTTAAGTGTCATCCTCAGGATACTTTAAATAAGTCCAAACAGGAAAAGGAAGGTGCTTCAACAAGTCAACAGTGTAGATCATTATAACTCGGAGGGACTATTTAAAAAGTATGAAGCATTTTATCTTTCTTTATCACTTACATCATTTCCTCTCAAGCTGTTTTTCATACTTTCTAAGGAAAGTTCACTGTTTTTCAAAAAAGTCAGGAAATATTAGTTTCCATCTGTATTTCTGAAATAGACATCAGTCCAAAAGCCTAGATGTAGCTAAAGACAGTCCCCCCTTTTCTTGTGCACGTGTGCCTTTCCCATACTGTGCCCTCTTTCAGGCCAGGCAAGCTACTCGGTTGCCCAGTGAACGGCATCAATGAACTGATCAAAGTCAAAAACAGCTCTACTTTTCTGTGGGCCATCCTTAGCCTGGGTGAGTTCCCAGCTCTGGCTCGTCACAGGGATGTGTGAACAGTGTTACCAACACAGCAGAGGACATGCTGGGGGTGGGTGGTAAGAGGCAGTATAGCCTTGAGCCCAATATAGACACCTAGTACCGTATTTTGGTTCAGAAAAATTTACCCTGAGCTGCCCCAGTTACAGCCCTGCATGTGCGAGTACTGGCGGGATTAAACAGCTCAGCACATAACATGTGTCTCAGCTAGTTAAGACCCAGGAATTTGGCACTCCAAATATGCTGAGGTGTTTTTTCTTTTTTTTCATGCTGCCCTTAAAACACTCTGACTGACTGAGGACCGTCACAAAACCGTGGTGGCAGTGTACATGTTATGTGGCACAGGCCGGTGGATGAAACGCATCCCCACAACCCTTGTTCGGGTCTTTCTTCAACTTGAAGAGCTCCAAACCCCTCCCTCCTGCTTCTCAGGAGAGTCTCTGGCATCTAGGCAAGAGGTTATCCTGGTGAGCTGCAGGGTGTGAGGAAGAGGGGTTTTCCACCCTTACTGTCATCATCTTGTTTCCCCTCAGCATAGATCAAGATTAATGAGAGGCAGAGCATGAGAGTGGTTTCCTACAGATCCGGGCTCTCACCTGTAAAGAGCGAAGCTGAGACTTCACTTACTGTTCATTAGATTACTTCTGCAGTTTGTGTGAGATCGTCATTTAATAAAACACAGAAGCAGGTTTAGAAGTAGTGACCATAGCTTACAGAAATACCCCTATGTGTTAATTGTGAGCTGTCAGCAAGCATTTTCATTTTTTAACTTCCTAAGCCAAGTTTTCACCAGGACATCTCCCTAATGCTTTTTGTTAATTTACGTTTGCTGTATGCAAGGGAAAAGTTTAGTCTTTATGGATATAATACTTTTTTTTTTACTA
Source organism: Oceanodroma leucorhoa (assembly GCA_030449065.1). Classification (NCBI taxonomy): domain Eukaryota; kingdom Metazoa; phylum Chordata; class Aves; order Procellariiformes; genus Oceanodroma; species Oceanodroma leucorhoa. Next base: position 2,089,989 of record JASVER010000001.1, read on the forward strand.
TCACACCTAGGTATTAGTTGTTCTCAGCTGTTGTTTCTAAAAAACATGCATCAGATTTCAGCATGGCAATAAAGATGTAAATGATTGTAAATTACTTGAATTTTTAAGTTGATGTTCCTAAAAAAAAAGCACGTGTGAAAACAGCAGTTGTTCAATCAAGTTCTATACTAAAAAATTGTAATAATTACATGTGCATGTTTTTTAGACTACGAGTGGAAAGTCTCACGTTAATTTAAGTAGACTTTTATGGACTTTAATTTTTAACGCAAATGATGTTGCATGTGCACTATACACACAGATGGTAATAATTGCATGAGGAAAGGGAATTGGTTTTGCAAATAAATCTCTGACTTTTTTGCTTGTTCTCACATCCTGGAGAAGAAGGGCATGGGTGTTTGTTAATTGGGTTATATTGCACATAGATACTTACTGTGCAAGTCAGGGTGACTACTGCAGCACAGTTTAACACCCCAAGCTCTGGCATATTCAGATAAAACATAATTTCTTTACACCTCATCAACATGCTCTGTTTATAGCCCTATTAATGTGCACTCACATTTGAAACATAGCTTTAAAATGTGACAGTAAATGTTACAGTGATGCAAATATGCTGTTTGTCATAATTATTAAGAACTATCCTACAATTACTAGAATTGGATAGCTTTGCCGTGACTGATACAAAGTATTCTTTTAGATAGTTTTTGAACTTTTTGATAATAAGCAAGGCAATAAATCTTTCTTTTAAACAAAATTCTTATTCCAAATCAGTCACTAGCTGTAACATTTATAAACGTCTGTTGTTCTTTTCTTGTTTCCAGGGAAGACGAGGCAAACCAGGCTTACCAGGAAAACCGGGGCCACCAGGACCTCCTGTGAGTAACTAACGAGAGGAATGGGAAATTTTCACTCTATCCTGGAACAGCGAACTTTGTTAGCATTTTTATAGCAGGTTACCTGATCGTAATTGTGAGTAAACGCAAATCAAACAGCTACTATTCCCAGCCTTTTGATACAGCAAAGATAAAAGGACTGGGTCCACAAATACAAGAGACTACACAGGAGGGAAAGAACACGATGCAAACTTCAGTAAAGGAAGCAGAGATTGTCTGGCATTTCAAAGAAAGACTAGCCATGTATGCTAAATGTGAATACTGTGCATTCATTCACTTTGCAAAATGCGTGATGCTCTGTAGAAGATGGGATAATTTCTGTCTCAGAGGGGTAATTTGGAAGATGAAGGACTGTGTGAAGCATGTGCCAACTGTCTGAATGGCAGGGAGGATTATACCCAGCACTGGAATGATCACTCAGCTGTAGTTCAAATGAGTTTACTGAAGAATTAAAAAGATTAAGAAATACATGACTCTCTGGAAGGATTTGTAATATGCAACACTAAAGGGTTTAGCTCAGATCTAAGAGGTTTGGGATTTTATTTATTTTTTAAGAGATACATTATTTCAAATTTGAAGTCAGGCATGGATCTATTTTAGCCTAGAATGAACACAGCCTTCTTTTGGTAGAGAAAGACTTGATCATATTTGCAACATTCCCTATATATTGTATTGTAAAAATGCTGTCGTGCACAAATACAAAACAGCTATTTGTTTGTGGATTAAGTAAACTTCTGCTGCTTTACATTCTTAGTGTCAAACAAGGATTTCATAATTCCTTTTTCTGCTCACCTGAAATAGGTAAAGGCCAGTAGTTGATGTGTCAGAACATTTGATTCATCTACTTCAACCTCACTGCAAGGGAAAGCTAGTCTTATTTGTAGATAAGAGAATAATGGACTGCTGCATGAAATACAATTAATAAAATGAAACAGATGTAATTTAAACTCATCTAAAAACAAAACTGCATAAATTTTATTATTTTTCCCCCTTTCTCCTTGCAAAATGTGTTCAGAAAGAGGAGTTGATGATGGAGTTCATTTATCCTGCATAAAACTAGTCAAAAATCCCTCCTTCTCCCTCTTCTTCCCTGCATATAGTCATACTGAAGCCTTGTTTATTTGAGTCTTTTATACAGTTTGGGCTTCCTAACGCTGAAACGGTACTGCAGACTGCGAGAGTCAAAACAGAGGAAAGGAGTGATGCAGAGTCTTTCTTAATACAAATGCCAAAAAGGACCTAAAAGAAAAGAAAAGAAAAAAAAAAAACAAACAACAAAAAAAAAACAAAACAAAAAAACACCAAAAAAACCCACAACAACAACACAAAAAACCAAACAAACAACATAGCAGAGGTCAATGTTAGACCTAGTCTTCTTAGTTTTTTGTGAACCAGTGAAAAGCTATTTCTCCATTACAGATTTCTGCCACCATAGATTTGCTGGCAGATCAAGCTTGTGAAGATATATGATCCTTGACAGACATACAGAAATCTTGAGTGGAAGCTAAATTGCACTTTTATTACTGAGACCTATTCCAGATTTTCTTACAGCGAATGGGAAGCTCAACTTTGTCAGCATGGCAGCATTGCTACGAGAAGCTCTGTATGGGTACTGTAGCCTAGCACTATATATCAGAAAAGCATTCCCCAAGCAATTGTGGCCTAAATATTGGTTAAAGGTATTTGTTTCTGGTATAACTCTCTTGATGCAGTCCTTACTTTGGATACAGCTACACCAGCATCTTGTGTTCCTCTTCCAAGACTGAGAATATAATGCATAGAAAAAGCATATTCTAAAAGCAGTAATGCCTGTTAATGAGCATTGTCAGTATTCCCATATTTAAAGTGCTACAGCTTGTACATACTGAAAAGACTTTAACACGATCCATCGTTCCTCCTCTCTTTTTCAAGGCTCAAACCATATTAAATTTTTGCTATATTGTCACCCCTTCTCTTCTAATAATAAGTAGTGGCACATGGATATATTATTGGCCTTTACTTTGGCCTTTCCGAAGTGCAGCAGAACTATTGCACCTGCAGGGTGGTTGCTATCTAAGTTTGGCATATACAGGGTACAAAAGGCTTAACAGATTGACCGAACATGTAAAAATTAGACTCTCCAGAAAAAGTAAGTTTGTTTGATGTTTCAGAAGAATACAGTATTTGTGTTTGAGAAAAAGGAGATTCAGTCATTAATTGTTAGGGTGGCTATGGTACACACTGCATGTTTGAAATTAATAAATTTACCTAATTTATTTATCAGTTTATGCCATGACATTAAGTACTTCATTTAGATATTAGAACAGCCAGGTGTTCAGTAAAGGTAAAAAAGCCTGTGAGAAGGAAAGTTCTGCCTCCTTGAGGAAGAAGTTGGTGAACAGGATACAATACTCAGGGGATTTGATATAAAGGACAGTCCTAAAAAAAGTGTGTGCAGGGAGGGATTATGAGATCACATTCTGAAGAGTCAAAAGGGCTTTAAATTGGACACTACTAAATGGTGTGAATTTTGATTAATTAAAATAATGGGGTTTTTACCTACTTGTCGCATGGCAGCATTTAAGTTTTTCTTGTGATATCCTTATCTGCCTCTAATCTGACTTTTCTAACCCTCTCTCAATACCTCATCTTTTTTTTTTTTTTTTCCTAACCTAAGTTCTGGGGATATTTTTCAGTAAAATTGATGTTTGTAGTGGGTTTCTAGTCCCTTAACATCATCTGCACACCTTTGGTTAAAAACCGGTATCAGTGTCAGAAACATAGATTGATTGGCAATTGCTGATGAAACTACTCAGTTTCAAAGTGGGACTCTCTATGCAAGTTCTTCCAGGTATCCTTTCTTTTGTGTCATTTTTACCTTATCCTTTCTTTTATGTCATTTTTTTCCCTTTGGAGCAAATCCTGTGCCCACAAAAGGCAAGGAGTCAATGAGGATTTTTATTGATAGGTTATAAAAAATATTTCTGCAAGCCTACCCAGATGGTGATCTTCCTTTGAGTATCTTTTTAAGGTTTATTAAATATTATAGACTTTTAAAGTGTTCTGTTTTTCCCTTCTGGTTCAGAATTCATGGTTTGCATCCTTGCTGTCTGATGTTGTTTTTGAATACTGTTCTGTTATTTCAATACTGGAGAGCTGAGATATGCGCTCACACGTGTCTCACTCCAGCGGGTAACAATTTATGCTGAAAACAAGGAATCCAAATGGGTTAAGTAGAACAGCAGCTCCCTCTAGTGATTTTTGATCCCTTCCCCCTTTTAAAGAGTCTAGGGAGCAGTTTAAAGCTTCTGTTAAATACACTATCCATTTCACTCTTCGAAGCATTCTGAAAATTATGATTGTGAAATCAAAATCTCTGTACCCTTCACATGTACTTCATACATTTTCTTGCTTACGTTTTCTTCTTAAGTCTTCTGAAAGAGATACGGTCTCTTTCACGTGCTGTTATCCTGCTCTGCATGGCTCTTCACTGAAACTGAAATGCTGATTTTATGAAACAAAAAGAAATACTGTCACTGTAGGATGCTGTGAGGTTGTAAGTACAGCATTTTGATCTGACGGCAGAACTGAACTGATATTTTTGTTAGCAGTTATAGCAGAAGAAAGCTATTTACAGGACTTAGCAATGCAGAAGGCGTTACCAGCAGACCATAGCTTATTTTGCATAGGTATAATGCATTGGCTTTCTAGTTCCTGCACCATTTTTTTTTCAGAAATTAAAAGCAAATGTATGGAAGGTGTCTGAACTTGTCTGACAGTATTTATATGCTGTGGGCCTAAAGATGTACAGGCCCAGTTCTGCAGTCTTCACTTAGGCGAAATGCTTTTCTGGTCTTGGGTTATAGAATTACTACCTGCCTGTTTTTGTGTAGAGTTCTGTTAAGAGGAGATCATTTATTTTTCTGTTTGTCCTGCTTTGAAAATAGCTGCATGATGTCCGGCACTGCTTTACATATTTTGGTTATTTGTGGGAGGTTTTGGAGTTGGGGTTTTTTTTTGGTTTTTTTATTTTTTATTTTTACTTTTGCATGAATCAGCAGCCGGGTATTTCTAGTTACACGGGTAGGCTAGAAGACAGAAAAAGGAGTTTTACTGGTTTCTCCATTAAGGGTTAACTTTGTCTTTTCTGTCCCAATTTTTTCTGTCTCTACTGGAACTGTTATGACCGGAGGAATTCCATTTCTCAATAGTTCCCATTTTAGTGGGACATGAAATTGTTTTTAAAATAAAAAGACTGCCAACCTAGAGCTGTGCTACAGAATCCCAGCAGTATAACAGCGTTCTTTGGTGTGAGTCCGAGTATGACTTCTGCCCCGTGTTGCTGTTTGGCAGAAGGGAAGTGCTATCAGCACTGGTTTTTAAAGGTAGGAAACATGAGGACTACCTGATTTGGCCAAGTGCCATCTTGTCCAAGAAGCTGTCTGTGGCAGAGCAAGGAACTAAACTTTGGGTCTCCTAAATCACAGGTTAGTGAACTGCAATCACAATTATTCGTTCTCCTAAACCTGCTGTTTTCTACCAACATGTCCAAAGTTATAGTTTGCAACCACAATAGATTTATTTCACAATTGCTATAGCCCTTGAAGCTTATCATTCACTTCCTCATTTACCTTTGCAAGGGGCTGAACTTCATATCTTTTACCTTCACAACTATTCTTACTGGAAGATTAGCTTTGTGTTACTCCTTAAAGTCTTAAATTAAAATAGGGTTTCATTTTTGTTTGTGTTGCATGTGAGGCAGTGGAGAAGTTCGCAGACTACTTGAATTTCTCCATTTAATTCTGTATAATTCTGGTCTCCTGTTATTTAGTATGTATGTCAGTGCCACCAAACTAGTTAAGTAGCCAGCATTTTGCCTGGGAAATCTCACTTCCTCTGCCTCAGGAAATACTGTCTTTCCTCTACCAATATTTTCAAAGTGAATGAATGTTATCAGTTAATTACAATAAACAGAAAATTAAAGCAATGATAAGTGAAAATTGTAAGTATCATTTCTGGTATTCCTGGATTTTCAGCTACTTTTTAGAAGAATTTTGGAAATGCTTACATGGTAGGATGAATGGCTGGCAAGGGTTGGTCATATTGCTTGTTTATATGCATTTAAGTTTTTTAAATCCGTATCAAAATGTAATTTATTTAATGTATTCTATTGTGGCAGACGTCTTGCCTTCATCATTATTTCCATTTGCTCTTTGGAATAGTTATACAATATTGCACATCTGCACTGATGAGTTTCACGATTTTTTACATTACAGTAATCAGCAAAACAGTATTTTATTTTAACGGGAAGGCACAGATCTGAAATAGATGGATAAAGTGATAACACTGAGTCACTTGCACTGCTGTGTTCTCTGAAATGGCCTATTCTTGAGATGCAACCAGTGCAATTTACTTTTTACTCATTTTACTGCATGGACTGTGAGACTGGGTAGACTTTTTCAGCATTTATAGAAATGTAGACAAACTATAAAAGTTAAGGGAGAAAAATACATTATAAACCCCAGTAATTTCACAGTTTAGAGCTATTTCCTTTTAAGCACCTGTATTTCTACTCCTGCCTTGTCTATAGAAATAACATCTGAAACCTGTTTGTAATTTTGGAAAACAATCAGGACACATTTTCAGTTCTTTTCTTATTCATACAACTGTCATCTCCGTGTGCTTCAGTTCTCTCAATTACACAACTTGATATTAAAAAAGAAAAAGGAAACCCTGCTCAAGTGAGCTTTTCACTGGTATTTGGAAAGCAGCAAGTCTGAAAAACATCCAAAGTGGCAGATGTGCAAAATTCTCATTCAAAAGCTAGAAATTGCCTGTACAGTAATTCTTCAACTCCTGTTAATTTCATTGCTTCTCCACTTGCAAGCCAATAATACTAGTTCTTTATTTGTCTGTAGACTTCAGAGTAGATTATGCAGCTATATTAGTGGAGAGAAACAGTGTGGAAGGGAAGAAAGGGACTAGAGTTTAGGAAGACAATCTTGAATAAAAGTATTTTCTGCTGTTGTACACTCGTTTTACTAGTTTTATTTTAGAAAGAATGATGGAAAGATAAAATTATTAAATTTATGTCAATTTTTGAAAATTGAAAGACTAAAACAGAGAGATCGTTTACCTCTGGTAGCACAAAGACTGTGGCATAGTCAAGAATGCAACCCAAATGCTGTAAGTTCCCCTTGACTGCCTTAGTCACGAGACAGTTCTGGGTCTTTTTGAGGTTATGCCTGTATTTCAAAATTATGACATGTACAAAGGCTTTCCATTTTGCCAAAAATTATTTATCTGATGAACAAATACTATCTAAGAGGTTGGAATTGGTGGCAGATACAGCATCCAGTCCTTCCTGCGTTGTGAGGTTGCAGCAGTTTCATTTGTGGAAAAACAGTAAAGGAAACAACATGGTGGCAAATGAGAAAGGAGGATAAATCCTTATTTTTGACTGCTTGCAGGATTACAGAATCCTGCAAGGATTCTGGATTCAAGGATTCGACACTGCAGGATTACAGTGTTGAATTTGAGACATGTTAAGAAGTAGGCAGTGTATCACATTTCAGTCCCAATTCTGGATTGCCATCTTTAATACGGATATTGGAGTAAAAATTCTGCTATTAACTTTAGAAATCAGAGTTGAGTAAGCATCTCACTCAAAACTTCATGACTGTATTAATCTTATTTTTCAATGTAAATTTGAAGTGACAATTTACTTCTGAAATAAAATGAATGGAAAAATTTATGGCCTTGTATCTCTTCCAATGTTGGGGAACCAAGAGGAAGTGAGGCACCTATGATGTTTCATGAGGCTTCCAAATCTTCCTCATGTCTCCTAATATTTAAGTACCACTGTCTTTCTGTAACAATGTAATCACAGTAAAATGCATGGGATCATATTTCATAATTTAGTGATGAAGTCTCAGAACACACCTGTCTTGTTCTGGTATGCTGCAATAATGTTCTGCAAGGTCTTACTGACTTATCCATCAGTTTTAATAACTTTTGCCCATTTGACTTTAAATTGGCTTTACCATCTTCCTACTTTTTTATACCTTCAGACTCCATTGTCTCTCTTTGTGATTGCCTCTCTTTTATTAGTTAGTTTCCACCAGATTGAATTTTTTTTCCTCAAGGAAGTAGCAGTCCGTTTGGTTAATCAAAATCACGGTTCTGTTTCTCATCTTTTTGAAGTTCAGTACCTCAAAGGAAGTACCTTTACTGGTAAGGAGAGCCATCAGGGTTTCGCAGAATGATCTTTGACATGTGGGAAACATTTGTGTGTTTGCCATTCTGTGCACTCTTACAGAGCAGATGCATCTTGCTGGAGAAGGCTTTGCTGTCAGAATGCAAATCATGACCTACCTCATTTAAATGCTTTCTCAGAACACTTCAAAATATGATTATATAGTAGCCAAATGATAACGACCCTCAGGTAGCTATCTCATTTTATCACATAATCAGTAGCACCAAGCTGGTGTCTTACTTTTTATGCAAGTACTTTACACTGTGGTAATTCTCAAGCTTTTAATAATCTTTCATCAGCGTAGCCTGCTACACGGACTTAGAAACCAGCCTTGTGTGACTCGTTACTCCCAGTTAGAGATGCAGGAATTGTACGTGTTGAAAAAAGTGAACTTCCTGAAGAGAGAGCCTCCTGGAGGAGAGCAAGTTACAAGTCTCTTGTTTTGAAATTGTCTGCGGTCTCTCCTGCCCCCTTCAAAGGTGCTAAGAGAAATTATGCAGAATACTCGCAGTGAAAGAAAGCCTTCTTCAGTCTTCATGAGTCATTGCTGTGAGGCTCCATGTTCTTACCATATTCTGGCTGATGGGACAGGAGCATGCCTCCTACGCAGTGATTTTCCTTCTTATTACTAATGGTCCACCCAAAAATGAATTTAAACTACCGTGACAATTATAACATCTGTGCAGACCTAATATTCTTTGCGTAAAGCTGGTTATTCTTAAACCAACACTAAGAGAATGATGCTTTTCTGAAAACAGAAATGCTTTTCATTTTCAGCTTTGTGACAGTATCGTTTGTCCTTCCAGCCATAGTCAGAGTTCCCTTACTCCTGAGACATATTATTTTCTGAAAGTTGAACTACACTGCTTCCACAAACCCATTTACTACATCCTAGTGATCTTTACAACTGGTACCGTGATGCAAAGGTATCAAATACCAAGGATTGTCTGTCATATTCAGTTCACAAGCAGCATCTTCTATACACATGTGAAATTATCAGATATGAGGAATGCCACCTGTGACAAAGTTGTTGCTGTTCCTGTCATCATCTTTTTCCCTGAACTGCCTGATGGTTTATAGAGCAGCAACTCTGAAGTAGTAAACAGTTGAGGTCCTCCTTAGAAAAGTATAGTGACTGGTTATTTAGCTTATGTTGACCCAGAATACATAGCATTTCAGTATTTTCCTTGGATCTCTAGCTGAAATCAGTGGATAGAAGGTTTTTCAATTTTTCTAGGAATACTTTGGAGTCTTGGTGTTGCACTGCTACAAATTTGACAGCAGTTCTTGTTACAAAAGTCTTAACCACTTGAAAACAATTGTATTTTCACCTTGACCAATTTGTATCTTGGGTGAGAAGTGATTTTGGTCCTTGACTTCCTGTAATAGTTTTACAGGTCCTTTAGCACAAAAATAGGAGAAATTTTCAATAGATTCTTATTCTGAAAGTGTAGAAAGCTGTTTTCTTGTTACGATGCATAACACCAGAATATTTCTGTCATAAGTGTGATGTATGTATAATAACAGTGCACATAAAACAATTAACAAAGACCTTATACAAAATAAAAATGTGCAATAAAAACTCTGACTAATCTCTGACATGGCATCTCTGACTGATAAACAGCCTCCATTTTTTTCAGGACCAACCCTTTTTAAAACTGAAGAGAATTCAATTTCCTAAAGCAACCTTTAGGATGCGTGTATGCCAGCTACATTTTCCCCACTAACACAAAAGCTGTGGAGGGTAAATTGTCTGCAATTATAAAAAGCCCCAGAGGAGGAGGGTTGCCTTTGTGCCCTCTGTGTTAAATGCAGGTCATTCAGACCAGGTGACTTAACTGAGTATATGGTAATCGTATTAATGTAGTCAAATGTTTCTTATAGCCATCATGAGTGGCTGTAGGTCATATTGCATGATGTGAAAATTTCAACTTAAAGAGAGATACTATGCTAATTTGTAAATTTAACTGTGTTTTAGTTCATGAGATCTTGACTGAACTTTTTGTGTTCTACCCTGATTTACAACACTTAAAAATCTCATTTAGGGACTGATTTATGGCAGATTATGTTTAAAAATGTTTTATTATTCCCAAGCACATGTTTTTTAATGTCTCCATCCTAAGCCTGCATTTGCATAAGAAGTTACTTCTCCATTGTTGAAATTCTCGATGAAAGGTGTGTGTATAAGTATAAACTTGCAATGCTAATAAAACTAGGAAGTTAGTCTTTTGGAGAATTCTGGCATTCCTCAATTTCACTTTCTGTACTCTAAGTTAAAAATCTAGCTGTTTACTCACACTAGGAGCTGCTTTTGAAGGAAAAATTTCTTCACCGAAAGAGTTGTCAAGCACTGGAACAGGCTGCCCAGGGAAGTGGTGGAGTCACCATCACTGGAGGCGTTCAAAAAACGTGTAGATGTGGCGCTTCGGGACATGGTTTAGTGGGCATGGTGGTGTTGGGTCGACGGTTGGACTTGACCTTAGAGGTCTTTTCCAACCTTAAAGATTCTATGATTCTATGATTCTACATCAAAACTTGTGCTTTGAGTTAGTGGAGTTTTAAAATGCTGCAGAACAAAGATGCTGCTCATACCAGAAAGGGTTTGTATTAAAATTAATATGGATGTCACCTCTGCCTTCTCTGACAGACTGATTCACTCCAAAAGGAGTCACCAGTTTTCAAAACTTAGGGATTTAGAAACTGACTCTGCTTCTCCTCTGTGCCTGAAAAAAAGATATAATGAACTTACAGAAAATAATTTACTGTATAATCAAATAAAAATCTAAATCCTTTTACATGACCACTGCTCTTTGAATATAGTGGTCTTAACGTTACTTAAATTAAAATGATCTTCTGATGCATGTTTTTCCATATAGGGTCCTTCTGGACTAAAAGGAATTCTGGATTCATTGAACAAGCATTATAATGAGGTATGGAGATTTGATATAACGTTTGTGTGTGTGTGTCTGTGACTAAGAAGTATCTAAGGTAGAAATAACCACAGTTTTGATCCCTGCGAACCACATTCCAAATTAATCCAAAAGGTACATCCTTCCCTGTCCCCTTTCTGCATCCCTGTATAGTCTCAGTCCACACTCCATTCACATACCTACTGTGTCATCTATCCTGCTGCTATGTGTCTTACCTCCCATCCATCTTCTACTCACGTATTTTTGCCTGGTATAACTCAAAAAGGCAGTGAGTGGACCACCTAGCTGTTAGCATAAAGCACCAGCTCCCCATTTCTAAACTTAATTGCTCTAAACCGTACATGACACTTTTTCTTTCCTGACCTATGCTGTCGTGATCATAAGAGTAGAATAGAAAGACAAGGAGGCATAATTTTAAAAGATCTGCTAGCAATCCATGAGAATTGTCCTTATGTTTGTATTATAGGCTAATAAAATATTGTCTTAATTATAGAACCTCCTGCAGCTACAAGCACTTCATAGAAAAAAGTTAAAATTGCATAGGACAGTGTTCTATGTGACAGAGCTTTTAAATTCTTGCCACACATTTTTCAAATCATTTAAGCAGTGGTAGTGTCTGCCATTGTAAGGCATCGTAATTCAAAGATCACGCAAGTTTTCTTAATTGATGCCAAAGTGAGTACGTAACTTACCTGATTAGAAAATCGTATTTCGTTCAAAGGCTGATGAAGCACTATTACAGGAATATTTGCTTAATACAAAGATTATTGTGTGTATCACACCTTAAGTCATGCAGGTCAAACCTGGAAGACATCCATTTCTTTTAATATTAAAATGCATAAGTATAAAGAGCAGGTGAATTCAGGCTATTTTTCTTATATAACATACCCATGTGAGTACTAAAATCTTTTTTTCAATATGGATTCTGGAGTAAAATTCATGTCAAACATATCTTTCCAGTTGCTTTTATCACTGAAGTGATTTCTCTGATCTTTCTGATATTTAATCTGTTCCAAATCGGTATATCACCTTAGAACATGCATTAGGAATTAAGCAGAGTTTTACACGTTGTCCTGGACAGGGACATTTTCATACCTGGAGACTTAGTTTCTGGTTTTGGTCTACCATTGCATATGTATGTGTTGAAGTTTTCTATATTTTGGCTTTATACCTTTTGTTTTCTTACTGGTTACTTTTTCCTGCTGAAGACAGCTTTCACTGATACCAGCCCTGTTTCCTCTATCAATACCATATCTATTGTAACTCATTGCCCACCTCTGGACCATTAATCTCTTTTATCCTGATAGTCCCTTTAAGGTTAATTCTGCAGGAGGAAATACAGAGAGTGGTAATCTTCGGGAACTGGCAAGCATCTGTCTCCAAAAATCACATTTCTTATCATTGTAAGGCTCTAAGAATTCCTAAAGTGTCTTATATTTCCTAATTAACAACATTCTGGAAAAATGTAGACCAGCTGCTCTGTGTCTATAAATTAATCAACTTTTAAATCCCGTACAGCTTACCAATTTTCTTCTTACTTCAGCTGTCTAGTTTGAAGATTTTAATGACTCTGTCATGACCAATTAACTGTTCAATGAGGAAATGCTGTTTGGTTTCAGATGAGAGACAAGATGGCTTTCTGATTCAAGTTTAAGCAGGTTTTAAATACGCAAACTTTCTGTAACTACATGTTCAGATCTTCCTAGAGTCAACTTAAGTCTCCAACTGCTACAGCAAATGTATTAGTTTCTATAAATTTTATGATGGGAATGGGATATTCCCATCACGGACAAGACAAAGACATCAGAGAGGTCATCAAAAACAAGGACAGCTTGTCTGCTTTGCCATTGATTACTCATTTAGGCAGATGTATGCACCAGTAACTTTCCTTTTTTCCCCACACTATTACATAGTATGATGCGTGCTGATTTTGTTCACTGCACCTTGGAGGTACCAAGCAGTCTTTCACATTCCAGTATATAACTTGCAATGTGCCTCAATTGTTTGCATTTGTAAGACGATATTTCAGTAATATTTTGAGGTTTTTGAGATTCCTTACACCACAGGAAACAGTCTTGTGATTTTCCAACATTTTATGCATGTTCTCAAGGATCTCACAAGGTCTTCTTTCAGTTTGGTTTTCTGAAGTGCTTAAATTGTGACTGCATTTTTGTTGCTATAGAGATTTTAATATCTTTTTTCCCTGAGGATATTAGTATGGCTTCTTTGCATTGGTGTTTCTAGGAAACATGAGAAACTGCTACCAAGAAATGTGGAGGATCAGTGAGAGAGATCTTAAGACCCATCATGATTAATAATGTCTTTTTTTCTATAACTTCTCTGTTTCTTAGCAGATTATTTGCAATTCTTCTGATTTCTGTATGGTATCAATGAGTAGTTGTAATTGCACAATGTATTTATATAATTTGTTGCAACCAAGCTTTTTGTGGCTCAATATCAATCACTTTATTGTGTAAGGAGGCTGGAGTGCAAGTCTTTAAAAGCATAATTTATTTGATCCATGTATGCAGTGAAAGAGAGCGCTATAAATACAATTGCTGATTGCAGCAGCAAATTGTGCTAAATGGCAAAGCAAGAACAGCAGTCTTTCTTTAACGAAGGTGAGGGGAACCTGCTGAGGATAAGTAGTAGCTGATCCTTAATGGGGTGGGGACAATGCTGGAGCATCTCTTCCCTCATCGTTCTTCCTTTGTGCCTGTTCTTGCAAGGCGTGTGACTATTTTTATATTCCTTCTTGTTATGTCTTTTGCGCTTTCAGCGTAAATGAGATGCTTTGCGTGTGTTCGATATATGCATTTTGTTCTCTTCATTGTGCCAAGAAACTCGTTCTGCCCTGCTCTGTAGGTTACATTCCTTCAGTGACTGGTAAATGATGCCTTATAATTTGTGTTTATACACTCTCAGGCCTCTGTTATCATCCTTTGCCTGAGCTTTCAAGGCCTCTGCTTGTCATCTTTTTACTTACCAGTTTTCCATATATAGATATAAGGTCACTTCAGTCAAACCTGCTTCTAAACGTCTTTGGAAAGGGCATATAGATCAGTTTAATCTAAAATGTTCTCCAACATGTAAAAATAAAAATGAAACCACAACACAAAGCAATTGAAACTACATCACAATCTGCTCAGGAAATGTTTCAAAATCATTATAATTCATGATAATTATAGATTATTCTTGAATAATTCTTTATTACTTTTCTAAGATTTTTTTCTCTAGCATATTTTACTTACATTTTGTTGTAAAGAGCAAATGACCTATAAATATGCAAAGAGCATAAAAGTAGTTATTTGATCTAATACCCTTTTTTTTCCTACATTTATGCAAAAGAAATGCACAACTCAGAATAAATCGTAACTTGTAGTATACTCATAATAACAGACACCTAGATTGTTCTCAGTCAAGTGGTAGTCAAATACTTCTCAGCAATACTCAGGTTCCCTTCCTTGGGTATCCGCCTCTTGCTCTGGAGCTGATTTTGGTAATTAGGGTGGTAACAGTGTTAGAAAACCTAAACACTGAAGAAGATCCCTCAGGACACTAACGTTTATAAAATAATTATGAATTTTATTCAGGTTATATTGTTATCGACTTCTGAAAATATTAACAAAGTGTAAACGGCACTTTTATTCATCTTGATGTTCCCTCATTTTAGAGATAGGGAAACTGGAACATGGCAAGGGGAATTGGCTTGCCCAGGGTTCCCATTCAGCCCAGTGGCAGATGTTCTAGGACTTGGACTCCTTGGGTCCAGACTCGAGCTCATTTTTCAGGGTCATTGGTTTTGTTGCTTTTTCCATTGTCATTAAAAGAAAACATGTTCCCCTTAGGTAGTCTGAGCCTGGTTTGTGAAGTAGAAACCGTTTGCTTTGTATTTATTGTGTCTTCACCTTGTACAGAAGAGTAAATAGATGCAGTACAATAATACCTGAGCAAGTATACAACCTGAACCCTCAGTCCTTAAATCTGTTTGTTTTCTCTGAGGAGCAGTGTGAGGAGCCTGTTGATCATACTCATTCCCTCGCCTTCTGTCTCCCTGTTGTAGTAGACTTAAATTAGTTCTATTTTACATTTCATGCTGCTCAAAAGTAAAAAGCTTGTGTTTTTGTCATAGGAGAGAAGTGATTTTTCTTGTTCTTTTCTAACATACTTGAGAAATGTACTGTAATAATGAGCATAAAAATATGTTCTTTGCATTGAGTTAAAAAAAAATCACAGATTTGCATAGCAATATTCAACATAGACATTCCCCTTTTATGCTTTTGTTCATCTTCTGCTAGTCTGACTGCAATATAAATGCATGACAAAGGGTGTGTTGCTGCAATACATTACTTAGATGTACTGCATAGGCATTTAGTATCCCTTTCTAGTAGTAAATTAGGACTTCTAAATTTACATACTGGTAAATTACATGAAATTATTATGGTAAATAAATTGTTACTGTAAATAAATGGTGACATGTTCTGTTCTCTGATCTTTGTGGTGATATTTCTTCCCAGAGTGATACAAGACTACTAGGATTACTTGGGACCCCTGGACCTAAAGGCCAGAAGGGAGACGTTGTAAGCATTTTGGATGAATTTGGAGAAATTTCAAAGTGTCTACCTCTTTCTCTGCCACCCTTAACACAGTATCTTTTATTTGATTTATCACAATGGTCTTTGAAGGAATAGATTTTAGACTGGCTGGTCAGAATAGATTCTGACTGGCTCTTCGATCTGTGTAGTCCAATATCCAGCTCATCATGCTATCCTGCAGGTGCAGCAAGTGAGCCTTTCTCCTCTGATATACGATAACCAGAAAGGGAAAATGCAGGAAGAATTATGTGTGGTTTCTATAACACTGTCTGAGGAGAAGTCAAATGAGCTGGCCTGCCAGTTAGGGGGAAAAGACTCCAAAAAAGTTGAAATTCAGAAAATATTTTTAGTAGTAAATCATGAATATTTAAAGCAGTTTATCTGTAACGATGGGACTTGCTATACCAAAAATACTTATAGTCAGCCTCTAAAAATTATGTGGAGGTCAAATTCTGAAGCCACACCTTATGACAGTATATTGTTTATAGGCATCTGTCCTGTTTAAACAATGGAATGAATTTTTAATAATTGGATGCCTTTTAAACTTGGAAGAAAAGAGACAAGTGCTCTGGATATGTCACAGGATTGACACAGTTTTTTATTGAGAAACCTGCACATCTGCTATAGAAAACAGTAATTTAAATTAATTTACAGGTGTTTAAATCTCACATTTCCATTGCAATAAAACTTAAGATTTTGTGCCCTACACAGAGCAAAGTACAGTTGAAGGAGAGGAGGAGTTTATTTGCATTTGTTAGAATATGAAAGGTTTTAAATATAATTTATTTTGTTAAAAGGGTCAAAAAGGAGAATTGGGAATGACCGGCGCAAAAGGAGAAAAGGTAAATTAATTCCTTATTTCTGTGCTTATGTGTGATACTAGAATTTATACTGATTATGAGTCAAATCTTGGGAAATATACTCAGGATCAAGAAAATATATTTGGGCATAGGAAAAGCTGTCAGTCTCTGAATGTCCTTAGCAATTTACTCAAGCCCCACCTTGAGAGCGTTATTTAGGTATGCAAGTAAATTGCCCTGTTCCAACAGCTCACAAAGTCCTTAACTTTAAATACATTCAGACTTTTACTGAATACCAGTTTAAAATTATGTTTATATAAGTTTATGACCACTGATTGCCTCACGAATTAGACGCCATTCATACTTTTTCTATCTATATGAGAAAGCAGGAGTTTTTCAATTATTAAAATTTATAAATAAATTTCCTAACTTAGTATCTTTCAGTGTAAGCTTAAATTTTCCAGAGAGATTTGGAGGGGAGAGATGTTACTGGGCAATAGGTGTGTATTGTGTTTTTCTAGGAACATGTGATGTACCCAGTTCTTTATCCACTGAATAACAGGCATTTTGCTATTCAGCTGTTAGGCTCCCAGTCGGTTTCTTTGGTCATATCCTTGTGTATAAACAGTTTTCATGCAGGCAGAAACTTTTTTTCCTCTGTCAATATGACAGATTCATGATTTTGTGTGTCATAAAGCACTTGTGTGAAAATTTGTCAGATTTGTGCACATCATCACTCCTTTTAGTTCATGTTCCTGATGCTCCCTTGTATTCCTGCTTGAAAGGATCATGCATGTCATGGTCTCGTTATTAAATCAACATCATTCCTTAAGTAAACTTTCGTAGACCATATCCTTATATTTTGTAAGTATAAAGTATAAGTACAAAAAAACTTTTAAAAAGGTTTAAAAAAAAAAACAAACAACATTTTTCAAGGACTCTTCACCGAAACCAGACATATACTATTTACCACTTGAAATAAACGTGTTAACCTCTTCCCTATGTTTCCATAGGGAGAGCCTTCTGAAAAAGGGGACAAGGGAGATACAGTAAGTATAGCTATGTTTTGAACTGGTGATGTGAATAATTTACATTTGATATGATTTTCATACTGTATTCATGCTGTAATTCTTTTCTTTGTACACTTTCATTAGATTCAGTGATTATGTAGTCATATGTATTGTCTCATTCTTACATATGGATCAAGTTCACACAGGTTATAAATAAAAAACAGAGATGCCCTGTTCTTCAGCATTTCTGTAGTTGGTACAGTCCATGAACTGAGTTTAAACCACATGCTTTTTTCGTTCCCTGAAGGTTTGTTCTTTCTTTCAGTTATTTCACAAAATTGTATGTGGGCTGAACTGCATTATTTTAATTGTTTTACCAGTTTCCAGTGTGGCATTTAACATCAGCGAGTTTTCTTATAGCCATTTTAGTGTGCATAATTTTTTTTGTTATTTTGGGGGATATTTTCAGAACACTATTCAGTAAGAGTCTGTTTGCATGTGTTGCTTATTTTTAATTAACTACTGTCCCCTTTTATGACATTTGGCAAAAGCTAGTTATGTTGTTTAATACACAACTGAAGGTTGCTCAAATACCTGTGATTAACATATTATAATAACCAAAATAAGGCATACTGTAATAATGTGTGGTTTTGGAGGTGAATACTGTGTCACCAGTAGAGATTCAGTGGTGAGAAGCTCTTAAGCAAATGTGGTGTTTTAAAACAAATTTTCTTTAAAACACTAGGAAAACCTGCAAAGAGAATTAGTTTGAAAGGGGAATGCCTTTCAGAGTTTGCACAAGGCATCAGAAATTCTTTAATGCTTTCTCAATATCTGTTAAGTTTGCAAACTATATTATAATATTTTAAGGTAGCAAATTAAACTCTTAGTTGATCTTAGTTAAAGTTTTAACTTCTTATGGTTGTACCTGCTATTTTCAGGGAGAAACTGGAATAGACGGATCAAAAGGAAATAAGGTATTTTCTGACTTGTACACACTATATACATCGCTGGTGTACTTGGCTGATACTGGGAGACATAACAGTAAATTTGGATTTTTTTATTTTCTCAAACAATATCATTAGGGTGAAACAGGAGACCCTGGACCACCCGGTCTTATTGGAAATCCAGGATTAAAGGTAGGTGAAAGGTATTTTTGTGGTATTAATAGCCATTACATTCTGTAAGAGGACTCTGAATGCTATCAACTCTTTAGCTAGTATTAAAGGGCTGAGAATGCAAATAGTTTATATGAAAAGTTTGTGCATGGATCATATCTATTTTACTTTTAGTTCATAAAATCCTTGTTGATCTCAGCATCACTCAGCAAGGAATATTTATGCAAAGCTCAAATGTTATTTGGTCACTCAAGAATATGAGCACCCATTTTGCAATTACAAAACCACTGGTACCTGGGTGTATTCTCTTTATCCATCAGTGAGGCAAGGAGTAACCACTGCCAATACATTAGTGGTTCCTATGTTTAATCCTATGAGACTGCAGGTAATGTCAAAGTAGTCATTGCCTTGAAGAAAGTAACTGAAGCACAAATGTTCTTGAGAATCTCTCATGATGCCTTGAATTGTATCAAATAAAGGTAGAATTGGAAACCGTGAAAATGTAACCTCCACTCAACACTATTCATGTTGCATATGATAGTACCCAAGTTCCTTAGATCATCAAAAGAAGTCCCAGGGGGAATAGATGCAGCTATAGGGTCCACAAAACTGTGGTCTTAAAAGCAATTTTCCACTCTAACTCCTTAGACTGCTCTTTGGAGGTTAATGTCCTTCCTTGGTAGGAGCTACTGAAATAATTGTTGTTACTGCAATGGAAATCTAGGTCACCTTCACACTCTATAATACCTTCCAGAAGAGGCTCATGGAGATCCAAAGGGTCATTAGGGTTTGCACTAAGTCATCCTTTTATCTCTACATCTCAATCCCCTTTTCTTTCTGTGCCCTGGAGTCCTTCTGATGGGATTACCTACCACGTAGTTAAAAAAATCACTTCTAGATCTGTCTCTTGAGGGAGAAAATCTTGATTTACTTCCTTTGTTTTGTCTTTCCCTTTATGTAGTGCCTTTGTATTTACTTGTATTTGCTCTGTATACATACTTTGGATTTTGTAGGTATCAGTCCCCAAGATTTATTGGACTAAACGTTAGATTAAGGGAGAATGAGCAAACTCTGTACTTCTTACTCCATATAGAAGATAATTCTTAATGCCAGATGTTTTAATCTATTTATATATGAGAATGCTTTACACCAAATTCCAACAGGTGTATTGACTTTTACCTCAAGCGTGTATTATACCATTTTACAGGGACTGCAAGGACCTCCAGGACCTGTCGGACCCAGGGGACTGCCAGGAGAAGTTGTATGTATTGTGCAGTTTCACCAAGCTGTAGAAGTGTGGTGTGTGAATAGTTAGCCAGTGAAGCAGTACCACAGAAGTTACCATAGCTGCTCCTTTTGCGGGTGGTATTATAGCAATCAGGTGTCGAAGCACAGTAGTGTGGGATGCCTCAGGATAGAGTTCTGCCATTTGCTTATGTTCTTTTTGTCCTTGTGTTACCATCTGAACAAGTAAGAATAATAATAGTAATTTGTTTCATTCACAGAGAATTAGCTCTATAAAAATCACTCTTATCTCACAGGAGTAGGTGAAAATTAAAAAAAATCTCTAGCAAAGTTTTAATAATGTTACATTGTGAGCTGGAAAGGACAGTGTGTGTGGAGCAAAATGAGAAGAAACAGGGAAAGTAAGAGTACCCGAAGGATTTAAACACATGGTCTTCCTTATTTGTGTCTATGGTTTTGTTTTATTCTGAATTGTTTTACTTCCTGTAAAAGGGGTAAAGATTAATAAGGTGAACAGAATAAACAATTATGTTTATTATCTTAGAATTTAGGTCAGATTTATGAGTAAAACTCATATTCAGAGCAAGACATAATTCCATTAAAGCTAGGGACAATATTAAAATCTTTAGCTAGAGTAGAAGTATTGCTTGGAAAGAATTTAATAGATAACTCCTTTTTTAATTACTGTTCAATAGATTAGATTACTAAAATACTTCTGCAGAAAGTGGAATGAGAGATTATTCCTGATTGTCAGTTGATATTCCAATTTAATTGTGCAGAGGCTTACTGATAGTCATAGAGTACCTAAAGCCATTATATGGTTGCCGTAGGTGAAAAATACCTTAATTTGTGAACACTGACGGGTGGCAGATAATGTGTGTTTGTGTGTCCGTGAAAGAATGTCAAAACCTGAACTGTTGAACTCTCAAGCAGAAGCCTACTACTTGTTAGATGCAACAGTAGAGGCTGCTTTTAAATTTTGATAGCACCTGGACTAAACAAAAGTGCCACATCTCGGGGTCTCCAGTTAATAAAGAGACATGAGACAAACTCACTAATTTGGAGGCTGATCACCTGTTGTGCTTCTGCATGTAGACTACTTAGATGGCAAGAACCGAGGGGTGAGGGTACCCAGAAGTGGTGCCAAAATAGAAGGGTTCCTGAAAGGAAAGAGCTGTTCTGTCAAGAAAGAAGGGGAAGATCTTGGCTGGAGGAAAGGCCCTGGAAGTGGGAGAAGGTCGTGGAGATCAGGGACATGCATGGAAAAATTGCCAGGGACCTTAGCCACTAACACCTGAGACTGGTAACTGTGAGCAGCTGCACAACACAAGCCAAGACAACTTGCTGCCCAACCACCCTGGACGAGCCACAATCTCCCTACTGGAAAGGGAAGTCAGGACCCAATGAACATAACACAAACAGGGGAAAAAATGAGAGTGTGTGATAATCAAGAAGGGTAAACGCTCTGATCTCAGTGGTTCTTAAATAAACCTTCATATCCAGATCCACTACAGGCGGTGAGACGGTGTCAGAAGCAGGATACAGATGCTTTACTGAACCTCGAGATCATGGCCTGTTGAGGGAGGCCCTCCAGGAGGAGTGAGGGGGATGGAACACCTCACCAGAGATGCAGTGTGCCCATAACCTTTATGCCTGTGGGTGCAAAACTGATGGGTTGGGATTGTTGAGGCAGGGGGGGGTCTCAGCAATTTTAATGTGCCTGTAGTTATGCGCTTTTGGGTGCCCTGCATTCAGGTCTGACAATTGGTTGAGGTTTGTTAAGGTGATGGGGGCCTCCTTCATGGGGGTTTTAGTGTGCCTGTAACCATTATGCCACTGGGCAACAGACTGATGGGTCTGCTGGCCGGTTGGGATCCCTCAAACCGTAGGGGCCTCCCCTGACATCCAGCATGCCTGTAACCCTTGTGCCTCCAGGCAGGAAGAGCATGAGTGAAACTTCAATTCAGTCTGAATACTCTAGGAAACACCTTAAACTATTAAGCATTGTTATACTAAGCTTGAAAGTTCCCTAGGCATTTGACTTGACATCCTAATATAGCTGAAGTCCTATTCTGAGGAGGTGGCTGCCTCTCTCCCTTCCAAATTATGGCATAATCCCTTTTTGGTATGCGGGCAGTTATGTTCTGCCTAATCTCCCATGTAAACTGAAATTAGATTTCAGTGCACAGCAGTGGTATTGTCACATAACCTAACAAGTGGCACCTACCCCCTCTCCCTGGTTCCCCTCCCTCCCTTCCTCCATAAACCATAAAATGGTTTTTAAGTACCATTTTGGAGGTTTGCATGGTTAGATCCAGCAAGTGGACCAAGAAAAGCAGACAGTGGAGAGCTTGGCTTTAGCCTAGCAGTTAAGCCATTCACCTGAAAAGTACTGGGATTTTGATCTTTGCTCTGTGGGTTGGTTTTGGGTTTTATCTTATTTCTACAAACAGAAGCATCTAGGAGCTGGTGTTGCTGCATTTTGTCTTAGGCCTTTCCACATGCACTCTGAGACTACTTTGTGGAAGAGAATTCTTAAATTATATGACTTAAAAGTCTGTTCAAATTATTAATATTAAAATACAGTTCTGAGTGGTACACAACTGGCAGACTTTTTATTGTTGACCTGTTAAAAGTCTTAGGGATATAAGCAAAATGACAGCTGGAGTACAGCATCTTCAGCTCCTGGCAGGGAAAAAAAACTAGTATTCAAATCTGCATGTAATCATTTTGTACTGTGTTACTTATTGACCATTTCTTTATACCTTATTTTTCTACTCAGTTGAGGCACACATTTTTTAAATTGTCTAATGTACCTGTCTTTTATAACAATAGTTGTAAGCCTTTTCTGCTGTGCTTCTATTTATATATAGATCCCAAATCTTACTGTGAAAGATAACAAAATACTGCATTTCTGTTTTGGTTGTGTTGCCATCATTCGGCTTGAGTTCATAACTGCTGCTTTTGAAACTGCTGTTCTGGTGGATCTTTGACCAAGTGACATTATGAACAGATAAATACTATATATAATATATATAGATCCTAGATATAGATGATCTTGGAGACTCATATTTATACGCACAATTCTAGTATATTTAAATATATATTTAAACATATTATAGAAACATGTATATAGTTCCAGGCTCATTGTTTTGTTTTATCTTCTAAAGATGAAATATTATGGATTAACAAATACAATAATTCATCTTATGCAGCATGATGAAAATTATGAACAGTTGAAAATTGTTTTACTTTCACTCACATCATCAAAGAGTTGTCCAGCAGATAAGACTTGCTTCTTTCCTTTCTTAAGACATCCCTTAAGCTTGGTCCAACAAAAAAAAAAAAAATCTAAGAAATCCTTAGGAAAGAAGATAGACTGTATTTTGTGTGTTTTCTGTCGATATCAAAAGGAGATAGGGTAGGACACGACGTCCATAATCAGTAAATTTAAACTTCCATATATTCTTATAATGATTTTGTGTTGGTATAAGCGAATATTCTTCATGAAGGTACTTTTTTTTTTTTTAGTTATTCTTTTAATTTGGATGGCTGGGTGAAACAAGTAGCTGTCTGTCTGTATTAAGGACAGCATACAGCAGAGAAAGCGAACACACAGCTTTTGAACCCTCACTACTGGCATGAAAATGTTGTCATCCTTCATATGTCATAGTTCACAAAACTATGTTTTACACTGCGAGGGAAAATAAAAACAATATGTGTTTCTTGGTCTTTTTCTTAGAAAGTTCATTTTCCATTCTGGATTAAGTATCATACTTAGATTTTATTGTTCAGTTTTGACAATTTTATCATTTACTGTGAAAATTATTGGTATTCTTAATAAAATGTTTGATACAGTAGTTGGTTGAATAGCATTGAAGGGTTATGGAAGAATGTTTCTGTATTTGTTCCAGCATAGTAAGAGAATACAATTTAACCTTCCCTATTATTTAAATAGTTTCTATTTAGATTTTAATCTATTTCATTTCTCTGCATTTATAAAAAATCCTTTGTGAAAAGGGCAAGGGAAAATACTGAAGTTAAAATCAAAATGTGAAAGATGAGAAGGTTTAGACAAAAGAAAGGATGGAATATATTTATTTTGCTGAAAATATTTGACTGTCCATTAAATATCTAAAATATTTTAAAGAAATTTGGTGGATTAAGTAATGTGCAGGAGTAGGAATTCATTGAGGTTTTTAAGATACAAATTTGAATAATTAACTAGTGTAGGAAATCATGCAGCCCTTCATAGGGAAAAAAGATGATGAGATGCTTATTTGAAACTCAAGTTTGGACCTATTACCACCTTCCTTGAAAAAATGTTTGACTTTCAAGACTTGGAATTATTTTGAAATTGAAGAAATAAATCTGTCAGTTTCTGCCATTCTGCCCTGATGGGGTCCAGAAAATAATCTTGGTTACTACATTTCAACTTAAAGAGAAATGATTCATATATTTGATTAAAGAAGCATTCATTAACTCGTACTCTTTAACGTTTTGGGTTAATACTAATGCACAGTAAATAATCCAGTGTAAACTCATTTTCATCTGTAATTTTAGGTAATCTTTAAGGGAATAGCTATAAAAATGTACAGTTATATTTTTATTAATTCCAGGGCTTACCAGGAGAGCACGGGGTACCAGGAAACCCAGGAGTTAAAGGAGACAAGGTATGTTTTAAGTGGTTTTAATTAAGCTTGGTATGTTAGAGCATATTAGACTATTTGCTCCTCGGAGGTGCTGCAGGCCAATTTGGCAACCCAATTGCTCTTTAGCTTCACAATTTAAGTAATATTTCAAGGAGGTTGCATCGGGCTCATATTAAATCTGTGCAGTGCAGAAATGTCGGTTCAGGTCCTCACCACAGAACAGCCTTTTCAGTGTAGTGTCCTAACCAGACTAATGTGTAAAATCCCACTTCACAGTCAGACATACTCATCTTGGCAGAGCACTGGAGCAGCTATACTCTCTCAGATGCGAGCCAAGGCTGGGATCTCTTTATGGCATTGTATTTTGCTGTGTAGAAATCCCTTAGTTAGAATTCAGCTACATCAACAAGAGTTAAAAATGGTATGTGTGGATACATTGAATGTAGAGAAGGGGAGGAAGGATATACAGTATACAGGTATGCTGTGAGCTACGTGATGTGTTATGGTATTTATACATTTTGGGGTACAAGGGAACTAATAAAATCCATTAATAGTTTGAAGAAGTGAGCTGATGAAAAGGCAAGAGAAGAAAATAACTGTGGAACAATGACAAAAATGTATTCGTCTTGCAAAACAGGAAGTAGCAGATTCAGAAAGAATCATAGAGAATGATGCAGGAGTGTGTAAAAGACAAGAGGACAGCATAATAAAGGGCACAAAGTCCCCTGTGTAAGCAGGAGGAATTGTAGAGATGTGGAGCAGGGTACGCTGCATGCATTAAAGTAAGAAATAGAGGTACAAACAGTGAAGACCAGGGTTTTAGCACCGGGGGTAGATAGCTGGAGAGAGACAGTTTGAAGCTGTTACTGTGAATTAATTGGCAGGGTTTAATGACAACCTGCGTGTTAGGGGCCTGGGGGCAAAGAAATGTAGATCAGATGCACTGCAAGCATGGAAAACCGAGAGAATGCTAGTTACTATTAGTGGCTGTGTGGTCCATGCCTCCTCTTCTTCTGTAACTTTTTGAAGGAAAATATGGGAATTTTTTTCTTCTCTATTTCTTCTCAAGGTACTGGCACTTTCTAGGACAACCTTGATAATTTTTAGAGTTTTTTCACAAGAGAAAATTCTCACATTTCAATTAGTGATTCAAATTTATCTTGTAGGGGGACCCTGGTGGGATTATGGGACCACCTGGACATCCAGGTCCAAAAGGTGATGTGGGGCCTCCTGGACCAAGTCTGCCTGGAACACCAGTAAGTCCATAATCTGAAAAGGCTTTTGTGACTTTATTTCTCGTAGGGACAACTGTTAAAGAATTCTCATTGTGCAATGAAAGAAATCAGAACAAGTATCTTTTTGATGTAATTTCAAAATTGAGGTATATGTTATAGTGGTATTGTAAGTGCACTAAAATCTAATCTAGAAATAGTGCAAGGCTCACACATGCTCCTAGTGACAGTGGTATTAACAAGGAAGACATATGTAAATCTGTCATAGTTTTTTTATAAAGGCTGACTGATTTTGGCAAAAAAAATCAGCTAGTGTCTTTTGATTTCAAAACATAATTTGTTTTTTTCCTGGGTTTTCTGTTTT
Organism: Oceanodroma leucorhoa; assembly: GCA_030449065.1. Lineage (NCBI taxonomy): Eukaryota > Metazoa > Chordata > Aves > Procellariiformes > Oceanodroma > Oceanodroma leucorhoa. The sequence goes on from JASVER010000001.1 coordinate 2,116,059, forward strand.
TTAGGGTCCCACTGGTATTCCTGGAAACCCAGGTCCACGGGGACCAAAGGTATAAAAAAATATATTATTTCTGTTTCTAAAAAAAAAAGGTTAATATGCTAGTTTACATACTCAGACCTGTTGTAACTGAAAGCCTTGTAACCTTCTCAGGGAGAAAGAGGACTACCTGGTGTACAAGGAGCACCTGGGGAGATGGGCCCCCCTGGAATAGGCATTCAGGGATCCCCAGTAAGTATACCAATGCCCAGAATTTGGGCTTCTCACTGTGCATTGCTGAGAAACTGCAACAAGTAAACAAAGCATAGTAAAAAGCCATACCATGAACTCCCTTCTGACTTGACTCCCAACTCAGCATCTTTTCCCTTTATCCAGACCCAGAAAGATCTAGTGCTAAGTGAGAAATGGAAGCCCTGGAGAACTGAAAGAGTCAATGGCTACTTTACAGATGAGCTTCCTAGTGATGGTGTTGAGACATCTTCAGACTAACTGTGTCTGTTTCTAAGGAGCAATTGTTTGCAGTTGTCAGCAAAATCCAGCCTGGGTACTGGTACAAGAGAAGAGGTATACTCGACATGTAGATGATGGCGTTTTGAAATCCATGCTGGTACTGGAAAAGGCAAAGACACGTGGAAGAGATGTGGAAGGCTTTGCATCAGCTCCTAGCTTTTGCATTTGTGATGACTGCTAATTACAAGCTCAGGTCTGCTGCTTTTAAATGAGAACCTTACAGTGCCAGGTATTATGCCAGGAAATAGTAAAGTCCTGACTTTGCACAGCTTGATTCACACATTTCTGTGCAGTTTAATACCAAACATGAAGCAAGTCGATGCAGTGTATCTAGAGCATTCATACTAAATAACTTTTATAGCAATGACTGTTTCAGTTATTCAGCTTGTTTCCCAGGTTTCTTTCTTTCTATTGCTTTTAAATAAAACCATCTGCAGTGTCTTCAGAGTACTCAGTAAAAAAATTGATGGTATTGATGGTGTAGATGGTAGGTGGTACATGTTATTACATGAGTTCTACTGTGATGAATAGGGCAATCTCTCTTCAGTCCAGACCAATATAGTCAGCTGATACATTTCAGTTTATTGACAAGACTCAGGAACAGAGAGAAAATGTTTGAGAAAGGTGACTAGAGATTCACACTGAGATCTTTATTTTAAGGATTATTATTTAAGATTATTTATTCAGTTAAAATATTTTCAAATCTGATTTTTAAAAATTACCCATTTAAATTTAAATAATCTAATTTGCTTTTATTCAACTGAATATCAGCTTTCCGTATGAATCTCCTAGCTAAATAGCAGGTTTCACCACAGATTATTATTCTTTGGTATTACTTGCCCTTAAAAATGGGCTTCAGTAAAATCTTGAATTCTCTAATTTTGGCACGATTAGATTTGGATTTAAAGCCAAACCTTAGAGCAGGTCTTTCTTGCAATGCAAACTGCACCAATATCCCACATTCAGTATTTTTTTATGAAGTTCATCTCCCTTACCCCAAAAAGTGTAGCTACTGATTATGTGGAGTTTTCTTGCAGGGTCCTATAGGTCCAACTGGATCAACAGGCGTGCAGGTAGGATACAAGTTTTCTCTTTAATATAAAAAATATTAATTTAGTTTAAGAAGTTTTACGGTAAAAGAAAAACAGCCTTAAATCCTAAACGACCTTTCCTGCTCTTAGGGCCCTAGGGGACCCCCAGGATTACCAGGAACTCCAGGCACCCCTGGTATTAATGTAAGTGACAGTTCTCTATATATACAGCAAAAAGTAATGTGTCCCTCGTCAATGATTTAAGGCCATCAAACTTTACATTTGTTTCTAGGGCACTCCAGGAAGAGATGGAAAGCCAGGATTACCAGGCCCTCCAGGTGATCCTGTACGTATACATAGAAAGCTTGTGCATTTGCTTTGGTGCAAATATTTTAGATTTAAAGGAGGTGGGATAACCTAGCAAGTCTAGAAATCCAATTGATTAAATTAATTTGATTTCTCAATTATTATATCCTTTGGGTTTGTTGGGGTTTTTTTTATTATTTAATTATACTGCAGTATAAATTAAACTTATGTTAACTTATACAGGATATATACCTTGTTTTCGGGTGTTACAGTTTGTATACTAGAATTTCTGCCAGGCCCTAACTTGGCATAGTGTTTCTCAGCCTCAGAAGCAGTTCTGTATAATGCAAATTTCCAGGAGCATACTTTGATAATTCCTATTAAAAGATTGAAGAGAAAAGTTTGGGGATTCTGAAGCTAATTTTGTTATGCCACAGAAAGAAGACATTAATTTTTAATGAAATTCTGAGAATAGTTAGTCTGTAGTGCAATAAATTCCCTTTAGCACTAATGAAAAGTTAAGTGGCTGGGTTTGAAAACAAAAATACTAAATAAATTCTGACCCTTCCCCACACTTTAGGAGTTATCATCTCTTCTTGAGTGTGTATTATAGCAATGATTTGTATTTAACAATGCTATAGTTTTACAGATTTTGTGAAGTCCAGCACTACAAGATCCAAAAAGCCTGTACGTGCCTCAGGCCAAACTGTACCCTTAACAATAATTGAGTATTTTACATGGGTGTCAGGAGAGTCCGATATGCATATCTGCAAAATTGGCATAAAGGCAAAACTTCAGTCGTTATTCCTGCTCCTGTCTGGAGTCCCAACAACTACCTCAGAACTTTCAAAAAGCAAATTTATCTTTAAAAACAAATGCTTACACAGGCTTTTATGACAGCAAATGAAACTTTCTGAATTCCCTGAGTGGCTGTTTGATATAAATAAAATATAATAATATAAATAAATAAAAATCTGTAGATGGTTGGAAGAAACAAACCAAAACCAGAGCTTAAAAAAAATTCTTAAACTAACCTGTGATCCTATTGGTTTTATAGGATTTGATATTTCCTGAGACATTTTACTCAAAGGCACAGTTTTCAAAACAACAGGGAGACACAGTGATAGTAGTATTTATTTGAGACATATCAAAACAAAGGAAGATAAAAATTACAAAACCTAACATTTTAACTGTATTATGTCCTTTAGCAAAATCTCTGCTCCTTACCAAAGCATGAATTTGTCTTTTTCACTGAGTGAGTAGAGTATCTCAGCAGTCTCAGTCTGTTCTTCTCTTAAACCAGCAATTCTTCGCATACCTGGCCATCACACATACTCCTCAGATGCAGAGACTTGCATCATGTCTTATGAGCGAGGTCCAGCAATGCAAATCCAAGGCAGGGTTTCCCAAACTAGTCTGCAGACTGCTTGTAGCCTGTGAAGAGATTAGAAATGCTCCAGAGCTGCTGCAGGAATGCATTAGGCAGTAAAATATGCTTTCAATTAAACATTTAATGGTACAGGGGCACGGCAGTCCACAAGTAAGCCTGAGGATTGACAACAAGGAGCTTATGGAGGGATAAATTAGCCCCAAAATCACACAAAGATTTCACCTAGAAGAGAACAGTCACCTTTCTCCAGAGAAGAGCCTGGGAACTAGCTAGCACGTGTGCGCTGTTGATTATCAGGGATCAGGATGGTGATTCTGATCTGTTGGTTCTTTGGTTCCTGCATTAGTGAACCGGTCCAGTGCTTTAAGAGACACTTAAGAATATTAGTAGCTCCTCAAAGGCCTAAAATCAGTACGTAAAAGCAGGTCTATCACTGGCAATGAGTATGAAGGTAGAACTCAAGTCAGAGAGTCACAAAGATTGAGATATAAAATGAGCTTCAGTTAGAAATGGATATAAAAACAACAAGAAAAAGGCACTGTGCATACAATTATTTGAAAGACCAGTAAAGTCTGTCATTTAATAAATTATAGATTGTGCAGAGAAAGCTGAATGATTCAGTGGCTTTTCACTGTCCATTGAAAAAAATTGCTTTTCAGAGAATATATAAAATGAATTTTAATTAATTTAATCGAAAAAAGAATTGGTTAAAGAGGTTGTAAATATAGCATTCACCCAAGGAATGAATGAAAGCAGTCTCTAAATGATTAGCAGTTACCTTCGAGTACTTTGAGAAAGATACGGCTATTGAGGAAGGGAGAGATGCTAACAGAAAACATATCTTTATAAAAGGTGAATAAAAGAGGAACCACAGTATAATAGGTCAGCTGAAAAAAGTTTGATTGCAAGAAAGATATGAAATATTTTTTTTTAAATTTAATTCTAAGTACCAGTGACATGAATGATAAAGTGGAAACACAAGATGGCATAATTTTGTTAAGAACCATACATGGAATAAATCAGATTTCTGTCTTTGGAAGGTTAACTTTCTTGGTAAAGATGGGAAACAGTCATGTTATATACCTTGGCTTCAATAAAACTTTGAGCCTGTCCTCATGATGTTTTTATAAGCAAGCAACAAATGCTCTTGAAGTAGTTGCCATATAGTTAATGCTTGTCAAAAAATATGGATATGAGTGTCTATCAGCAGATTACTGTCAAACTTGGAAAGAGAGGTCTCTCCCATGCCCGGTTCTTATCAGTGATTTAATTTGATTAGGTTAAGTTAATATAAACTCTGCAATTGGACTGGGAAAGATTGCTAGTTTTTGAAGATATAATCAAAACTTAAAATTCAGAGACAGTCTGAAGTCAACAAGATTAAACTCAAGACAAGTGAGCATAAAGTGCTGAATAAGAAAAAACAAAATCTGTAAGTAGAATAGGTCTGGAAGACACAGTGCACTGTAAACTAAAAGTAAGTAAAAAATCCGATGCCTCTGTAAACAGACAGGTCTGAATGGTAAAACTTACTAACAGGAGAATTATTGCCTTTTGCTCCCTTGAAATACTCTGCTCTTTGGAGGGAACATTTTTAAAGGAAGATGTAGCAAGCAGGAGTGAGTCCAGAGAATTAAGGCCATTTTAACATTTTCAAAAGCCCAGCATATATCATGCACTTACTCAGAGTTCAGCATACACAGCTATGACTCTACAATGTGTGTGCAGTTGGGCTGGATTTGCTGTACCTACAGAGCAGACGAACTGTACGGCCCGAACACAGTAGGCTTGCTCTCATACTTGGTGTGCCCTTGCACCTGGGTGTTAGGACCCTTTCACACTGAGGGTTTGGGGGCCTGTACCATAAAGTGATATTGCAGCTAAAATTAGAATATCAGAAAAGAGGAGAGACTGGGGAAATTACAGTTCTGTAGTCCAGCAGAAAGGCCAACAGGTGACGTGGTAATAGCCTGCCTATCTGTAAAATGTTGTCACAGGGAGAAGGATGAAAAGTCAGGCCATGTAGGGATGCAGTTGTTGTTTTTAAGGTTTGTTACAGGTTTCAAAGAGCAGGTGGCACTGTCTGTGTACAGTTCACCTTTGTGCAGAGGATAGACTTCATACCTTACATAGTTATGCCCTTAAGTTGTGTTAGGTCGCTATGTCTCACCCTAGAAAACTTCTAAGTGTGCTTTCAGAGGTGATGATGCTACCCTGTAAATGGTATACTCCTGGTTACACTTCTGGTTAAGTACGTTCAGCAGTGCTGCTCTTGAGCTGGTATTTGACACCCATTGCTACCAACCAACAGTAATATGCTACAAAAGTGCTTACATTTTATTTTTCTTCTTCAAGATGGAAATGACTGAAACAGACTGAACAAAAACAGTAAAAAATTTTGACTGTGTCTAATTTTACAGTATGTCCAGGGCTATTTTTGCTTTAGCAATTGCAAGAAGAATAAATGAGCATTGGTAATTGAAGAGTCCATTTGTGAGTGAAGCTGATGATAACCAGTTCAATCAGCTTTTACAGGGAGTCTTTAAATATACGTTTAATGGCAGCACTTGGAAATCAGAGATTTATTGCAGTACAGTGTAAACCTATTGGTTGAGCTTTAAATGGGTTAGCTTTAGTATTGGTAGCAATTTAGCTGTGGCGCCACAGAGTTTTGCACTAATTCTTAATGTTTAAAGGTAGGACAAAATGCTATATATGTTGCTTGTGTTGCTGTAGCTGGATTATTTCCAGTATCTGAGCTAGCTTATTGAAGTTAGCTTTGGCATCTCCACAATTCATGCTACAGTTCACAGTAGAGTCAAAGGCTAGGAGAAAGGAGAAGGAAAATGATTGAAGATAATCAGGTGAGAATAGTCTGTGAGAATTTCCAATAGCGATAAGTTGTTGCTGGTATGCTACAAAACCAACAATACGTTATTAATATTTTAAAGTGCAATTTACTATGTTCTGAAGTTACACTGTTGTCATGGTTTAAGCAACTTCATTGAAATTGTAACAAAGAATTACATTGTTAGGTTGGATAGACAGCGGTATTTAACATTTTAAAACTATATTTGAAACCCTGATTTTTCTTTAGAGTTTTCATTAAAAAATAGCTTCAGCCAATATATATGTAATCAGTTATGTATGTAACAATATAAACTTCAGAAGCAATGAGAACCCATCGGAATCAGTAGTGTTGTGTAAAACATTAACTGCAGCTGCCTTTTTGAATTTCAGATTGCACTGCCACTTGTGGGAGACATGGGTGCTATACTGAAGGTAAACATTGTCAGAGGTTAAGTATCTTTGTTTACTGTAAGCATGCTTTTTAAACCAAAATACGCACTTGGAAGTTTCTGTAGGTTCAATTCTGAATTATTTGGCTGGCCTAAAATAATTTTGAGATTTTTGTTTTGTTTTTAAAAAATACTCAAGAAATGTATTTTATAGGAATTTTGCAAAATAGCATTTGAACAGTATGTGAGGTAGTAGCCAGCAAGTGCCTGTTCAGTACATCCAGCCCACAGTACGAATTGCTACAAGTATACCCCATTCTCCGCTTTACTTTGTAGCATTAATATTGGTAACATACTGAATGGGGAAAATAGTGTAGAATTTCTAAGGTATTATTTTGAAAAATAATAAAATTTGAAGTGATCTGCCGTAGTCCAAAATGAAAAGTGTGCTCAGGAGGATTTCTATATGAAAAGCACACATCATTTCTGAGGAGAGAGATTATCCTATTCTACTGTCCTTTATTAATACATGTACTTAGGGTTTATTGACTTTCTCATTCCCAAATTTGCTTTTAGGTCTGTCTTTGGGCTTTTCCCTGATTCTTTCTGTTTGTAATTGTATTTTCTTTTTCCTGTATGTGCTCTTCTACCTCTTTGTCAATTCTCTCTCTTACCAATTCTTTATGTTTCATTCTTCATTTCTCTCTGTTTTGTGGTTAGCACTTCTATAAGATTGTAATTTAGCTGGAAAATGCTTCTATCAACAAAGCAGGAATCATTTGCTTTAAAATAACTGTAGATCTGAAGCTGGCAAAAGTAACAAGTAGCCTCCATCTAAAAAGGAAGATGGTCTGCTGAAACCTGAACACAGGTGTGTCTGGGACTATCCAAAATGAAGGCATTTATGAGTCCTCTCAAAATGAACCTAAAAATTTGTTAGCATGGTTTGAGTGGAGCATGTGAGAGATGGGGGAGGGAAACAAGGAAGGATGTCTGAACAAGTATTTTGTGTAGAAGAGAGAAAGGACTGAAGAGAAGGCTTTGGGCTAAAATGAAGGGATGGTCACAAAGGCAGGAAGGAAGCAGTCTGCATAGATCAGACCTTCTGCGCGTGTCACAAAATGGTAATTTATCACTTTGCTTTGTGTCTGTTCCTCAGGGTGATCCTGGCACAAGAGGTCCTCCAGGCATCCCTGGTAGAGAAGGGCCTAAGGTAAGTTTTGAAGAGAGTACTTTACATTGCTTTGTTGCTTGTTAAAAATAAAAGGCCAGACTCTTACCTCTGACAGTCTTGACTTTTTTGTCTGATCCCTACCCCTGTAGCATCTGAGCAGCCTAAAGGTTCAAACAATTTTTATGGTTCGTCCCTCTTCTGTGTCAGCTTGCCTTTCCTCTCAGGAAAGTGAGTGAAATAGCCCGAGTTGAATACCGAGCCAGGATAGCTCTTCTGTGTCTTGTGTCCATTAAAGCTAGCTCAGATTTGACTGTCCTTTAGTGCATTGCCATCTATAGGCTTGCTTTAAGTGAGTCAGTCATGCAAGAATCCCATGGTGAAGAAGGAAACTTCCCATATCTCCCTCAAGTGTGCAACAGCTGGACCACCCTGTGCCTTTGCACCTTGTTCCCGTGGGAGTAACACAGACATTTCACTGGGGCTTGAAGTTCCATTGATCTCCATCAAACCTCTCCTTCACTGTAATTGAATCAAATGCCACATGTTTTAGCATATAGATATCCCCTATAGTTAAGCATAATTCCATGAAAGTGTACTTTCTTCATTTCAGCAAGCATTTAAGCACTTTGGTATTAATAAGATGTCTCCATCAGGCCTTTTGGCTAGTTTGCCTACTAGGTAAAAAACATTCATTTCCATTCACCTTGATGGGAGGCATATTTTAAAGCTTTCAGGTAGTATTCAGACTTTTTTTCTGTTTTAGGCACTATTGCTGTAAGGGTTTCGTGCTAGCATATATTAAATGTGGGTCATAAAATGCCCTACAGAGCATGAAATTCATTGTTCTCTAATAGAAAGTATTTATTTGAATGTTACGTTTTCATAGGGAAGCAAAGGTGAACGTGGATTTCCTGGACTTGCTGGAGAGAAGGGCGATGAGGTAAAATTACTTCATTTCTATAGCGGTTGCATTCTTATCTGAACCTGAATAAAGATCAGTGAAATAAAATGAAATGCACAGAATGTTATTCAGAGAGAATGAAATGCACAGAATGTTATTCAGTTCTTTAAAACTGCTGAGATAGTAATGTATTGCTATAAATAGCCCTCAATTCTGAATTTTCAGCAAGATTAAATGCTATTATTCAATTAAATAACACCAATTTAATTTTTGTCTGAGGATTTTTGCTCATTTGTATGTTTTAAAGCCTCACATACATTTAAATGCTAATTTTTAAGAGTATAGGATAGAGCAGTAAGTAGGTAAATGCCAAATATTTTCAGAAAATACTTCATGTTTTATAATATATTTGCTTTCATTGTGTTAGTTCCCCTTTAGAATTCACTTTCAAAAACATTCCATTAGGCAAATACTCTGATGGGAATGGTCATAGCAGCAATTACTATTAAGTGGAAACTGGAAAACGTTTGAAGAGGCTGAATTTAAAATATTTACAGTATTTTGCATCATATACTGCATTCTTACAGTTATTTTTATGTCATTATGGAGAAGGAAAAAAAGCCACGTGACTTGTGGTGCCGAATACAAAATAGCTGTTATAGCTTTCATTTTAAATTGAAATATTTTTAGTTAACAGTTCAAGAGCAATCTCTGTCCAAAAAACAAAAAATCCCCAAAGGAGAAGCTATTAAGCAAATGAAATTGAGTAAATAAATTAATTTCCTAGTGACCTTAGCCAACTGAAGGAGTTAAATAAGTGGTCTGTTACAAAATATTTGGTGAACACTTTGAAATTCCAAAATACTTAACTGATATTGTTAAATATGTGCTAGTCTCTTGTAATTTGAGAGTGCTGGCTGCAAGAAAAAGCACCTGCAAAATATGAAAGGAAATTAGAGCTTATTGATTGAGGGTTTTGTAATTCTTTATGAGTTTTTTACATTTCTTTGGTGCTAAGGCCATGACATAGTAAGAATTTTCAAACAGCAGTAGAATGAGAATAGTTTTCAAAAAAATCTGTGTTCCTCAGGATCCTTGGCTTCCAAAAGTAAACAGTTAGAGGACCAAAAAAAAGATGCAGCAGAAGCATTAGATATGTATTCCTGCTACTGCTTTGCCCCAGAATTTAGCAGATTGTCAGACCAAAGTATCATGCTTATCTTCCACTTGTTTTTACGCAACCTATAGAGATCATTATGTCTTTGCTTCTTAAAAGCAAGTGCCTCCTGAGGTCGGATTTAGAGCATATACCTTAAAATGATGGGGCAGCCATAAGCAAAGCCTAAGCAGAGCTTTACTTAAAAAATAAATGTGAAAGTAACACATTCTTCCTGTGCCCTATAGGATACCTCTACAATTCAACCCTAGCAGTCTGAGGCATTAGCAAAACAGTTTCAACAATTCAGATACTATTTAACTGCTGAGAATCAAGTGTGATATTAGAGGCAATTAAGAAGGTAATAAAGGAAAAGCAAGATTATAACTGGCAGTTATGTTTTTTTAAAGGACTCCAGAGTAAATTAATTCTAAATTTTTTTATCGATTAAGTAGGGTGCTGTGCTGTGTTAGTAAGTTAGCTCTTCACATGCTTCTTCACTGTTCGATAGCTGGTTAGCTGCCTTAGCTCTGATATTTTCAGTGTTTAGCCGCAGCTTTTGATTATGACGTTCTGAGGGTGCAAGTGAATTTATTTTCAGAAACATGTATGAGAGAGTTTACAAAGTTTAAAAGTAATTTTTTTTATAAATTTACAAATTTTAAAAGAATGCATTTATTTTCATTTTTATGATTTGGTTAGCATGGGAATGGGAAGAGAGATTGAGAAGCCCACCTGAAGCTCTTTGAAATACACTCATTAACTTCCGTGTGCTTTTAAATAGCCCTTTAATCTTTGTTGAAGCTTAGTTCTTTTCCTTTTTAAAACATTCATTTTTTCAGGGGAGGGCTTTTCTAACATCAGTAATAAGAATTACAGAAAATGTTCCTTTGGCTTCATATTCATTTTCCGGGTGACTGTACTGTCAGAGTAAAGTAATTCAAAATGAGCAGAGAACACATTAGCAGTTGGATTGCCACTCTGAAAAGCTGTAGAGGTGGATCAATGTCTTCTGTGTGTAGGAGCAAGAAAGGGAAATCAATGTCTCCCTCCATCTCCACATCTTTCCCCATTTATTTATGTCTGAAGTTTTTCCCTCTGTCTCTCCCTCAGAGCCCCTATTTCAGGGCTCCTGACTCTGTGATTTTCTAGACTACCCCCTTAGACATGCCTTCTTAAAGACTGCATTTAACATGAGAAATACGCCTTTTCTGAGGTCATTCCTCCTGTCAGAGGATAGGCACCCTGTGCAGATAAAATTAATCACTTCTGGGAGGGACCTATTTCCCTTTGAGGACTAGAGGGGGGACCAAGAGTGATTAGCTCTCATTAGTACATGACTTTTACATGTCCAAAATTGCACCTAAGCCTGATGTGGCAGAGGAAAGACTTCAGTGACATATAGGCTTGTCTCAAATCCTACCTGTGTCCACTGGAGTAAGTTGCACACCTATTTAGTAAGTAGATAGCAGAATCCATCGATTTCCAGGCAATGAAATAGAATAAGAGCAGGAAAGTAGGTCATTAAATACTATGAAAAACGTCATGTTCCGCTATCAAAAAAGCAAAATCTATAAATCAGAAAGCATCATTGCATTTAGATAGCACCAGATAACATTGAGAAGTCTGAGTAGATGTCTTCTCACCAGAAAAAAAACCTTTTAGTGGTAGAAAATGTAAAATTAATTTCTAAGAAAAAGCCAGATGTCCTGTTCTTATCTGCAGGACTAAAGACAAAAAGATATACAGGATATAAGCTAACAATGTGAAAGGTTGAAGGACAAGTGTTGTTTATCAGTCAAGCAAGAAGTTGCCTCTAATCTTGTTCAATGATAATCTCTTCCCTGCATGGTGGGGTTTTTTTTCATTCCTAAAAATAATGCCAACCTTTCAGATGAAAATGCACTTTAATATAGTTATAATACTGCTGGACATGCTGAATATAAGTACTTTTTGAGGTATAAGTGGGAGAGGAAATAGACATATGCTCTTCTAATTTCCAGGGCCTTCAAGGTGCTCCTGGACTGCCAGGCATACCAGGGCCCAGCGGACCATCTGTAAGTGTGTGGTATCACCTGTGACCTAATCTATCTCTGCAGAGGTTGCTATAACTGTCTAGTAAAACTTCATACTCTTAGTTTCTTGTTCTTTCTTTTGACTTTTAGGAGAGTAATAATAAAATCTTACCCATACTGGCTCTAATAAAAGAAACTCTGTTGTGAGTTGATGTTACTGAAACTACTGTCACTGTCTGGGCTCAAAGTTTATGTAACTTAAATGGGTTTGGAGTTTTGGCATTACTAGAGACTCTGTGAGGTTACATGTCTTATCATGTGCAAACTTGCTGTTAATTATGTATTTGTATCCACATTACATTAATAATGTTAGTAATAAAAATCTAAAAATAATTCCAGCTAGGCATTCTGAAAATATTTAATGCTGAAACCAAGTAATCACTTGGTTTCACAATAAAAGAAGTATGAGAATAAGCTGACAATATTTGAAGTCACTGAAGAATATAATTAAAAATTTTGATATTTCTGGGAAAACTCCTCTTGGAATTATTTTTAAATTTTATTTTCTACATACTGGATGGGATCACATTAGTTAGTATGATAATTATTCATTCCTAGGTTGCTGACAGTACTAATGCTTCCCTTCTTTCAAAAATTGTAACACATTTAGGAAGTATAATGTGGAATATGTAAATTGGCATTTTAGCAGTAAAGCATGATTCTTAGCAGTATCAAGAGGTGCCAGTTAAGGTCAGTGCATTTAGTCTGCCAAGGTGAAAATGCAACCGCAAACACAAGTCTTACCCTTCAAAGGGCTTATCGGAAGGACACAGCTGTTGTATCAAGCAGAAGAGAAATATTTAAACCTGGAGGAGAAGCATAATTAGGTTTAAATGACCTTCAAAAAGTACAAGTTTTAAAAACTAAGCTGCAATGCAAAAATACTGTGTTTCATTGTTCGTTAATAATATAAACCAATACTGTGTTGTGCAGGGAGTCACAGGAAGACCTGGACATCCTGGTCCAGCAGGGTCAAAAGGCGAAAAGGTATTCCTTCTTTTTAGTCTTGGTAAAGATCTGTGAAGGTTTTGCAATCCCATTACACTCCTATGTTTTGGGGTTTCTTTAACATAGAGTGCAAACAAGAACTTGATGTACATTTTCAAATTAATTTTTATTTGTATCTTAATACAAGTACTTTCCCCAAACGATGCCATACATTTGGGCTTATATTTTGAAGCGTAGTCCTTGTGGTGTATGTAAGTTGCAGAGAATGTTCTCTAAGTATGACATACTATATAAAATTTAGGAAAGTGAAAATGCATTTGTGAAATAGTATATTACTAGTTACTACTTGCTCTGCTTCTCATTCTTTTACCAGTATTTTAGTCAAAAGTAATTGCATTCTTTAAAAGTGCTTCACAAGTACTGAAAGTTATTGAGTATAAGTTACTCTGCAAAAGTATATAACCTTCCTTTATACTTAATTTACACTGTTACAGCACTGCTTTTTATCAATGTTTTATGTGCTCTTTTATCAGGCACTCGATATTATCCATTATAACTAAGAGGTCAAATTCATTTCTTGGGCACCTCAGATCAGTGAAATACAGCAGACACAAACTTAGTTTGCTGCAAAATACTTTCTGGGACAAGTTCTCCATTTTGTATATGAATACAGTCGTCTGAAGTTTTTTTCAGCTTTTGCCTGGAATTTTCCAGGCATAGCACTGCCACATCAATGTATGGGATCCTACTAATACTCTACAAAACCTTGACTCTGGTATGAGTAAGAAAGGAAACTATTTTGTAAAGCTCTGAAATTATTTCAGTATAAAAATTGATTGAGAGCTGTCTCCTTGCAGACCATAATAGCAAAAATTTACCACACTTATTCCCTTTTTATGTAACCAAATGCAAAACACAAGTCTTTGTTAGTTCATTGTTTTTCAGTTCACACACGGGTGGGAATAAGAAGTCACTGCTCTATAACTATTGTCTCATCGATCAAAAAGGGCAAAAGTCAGATGGCTGAAGAGTGATGAAGTAAACTGAAATGTAGCCAGAGTAATTTTCTCCTCCTTCCTCCATCTGGGGAACATGTTTGAGAAATGATCATATAATATGCTTTCTAAAGTACAGTATTTTTATCCCCCATGAAGTACTCTAAATCACTATTTGGAGGCTGATAGTTTCTATCAATTAGCAGGAGCATTTTGAAATTATCGTAGTATAAAGATTTAATTACAAATATATTTTTCTGGTGAGCTAATTGTTGCCATTGAACACTTAGCTTGACTTTTGCCACCTTAATAATTTTAAACATACAGCCTAAGTGTCTCACTGACATACGTTTAATAAGATCCAACAAAGTCAGTGAAAAATTCTGGCAGACTTTTTCCAAATTATACAGCGTTTTTAACTGAATTGTAGTGATGAGATTTTGAAAAGATCTTGTTTGGGAAATTTGATGTTGAAACCTTTGTAACTCTATACTGTTCAGAGACCCCACCATTCTGCTGGGGCAAAAACTCAGAAGCTTTTGGTTTTTTAATATAAGCAATTCAGTGCACGTCAGCAGAACAGACTACAGATACAGGTAACCACAAATTAATATTTTACAGTAAAAAACAAAAAGATATTAATTACATCTCTTAATAAAGATCTTTATTTTTATTCAGCATATTTCTAAATAAACTGAACTTCTGAAACTGTAGCTCTTCTTTATTTACCTGTGAACGATCAACTGAGGATTGGCTTTTGCAAAATAATATACAAAGCATAAAATGAATGTTAACTTTTATCTGCCAGTTGCTTAGAAATTGCTATTAACAACTCTTTTTTTTCTTCCTCTCCCTTCTGGTATATATGAAGTGTTTCACAACCCAGGTTACTGCTACAATTTTGCCACGGAAGTTATTACACATAAAGCATCAAGTAACTAACAAATTTAAAAACTAGTATAAAGTAATGATTAACAACTTGCCTAAAGCTTAAGCAGGAGCTGGGCAGGAGAATTTATTCTTGACATTACCTGCTCATATTGACTGTATCTCTTGTTTATTGTCATTATGGTCATCATAGCTTGGTTATGGAATAGATCTGGACATCAGTTACAGTAAATGAGTTATATCAATCTCTTGTACTAGGGTAGTGAAGGTTCTCCTGGGAAACCTGGACCACCTGGGCCTCCGGTGAGATATTTTGTTTTATATTTTGAATTTTATACTAGGAACAATATACCTGTGAGTAAAATGTAATGTAATACAAAGAATTGACTGTCAGTCTGATACAGATTAATAGTGCAGGAAGACAACAATGTCTTTTTGCAAAAGGTTTCTGTATTCCTTTTTTTTCTTGTGATTCATCACTGAGTAAGTTCAGGTCACTAAAGCCATCTAGAAACTTGGTCAAATGAGTTAATCTTTGTGTCCAATGTTATTAGAGTAATTTAGACAGCTTGGGTACCTGAGATCAGGAACTCAGGGAACCTAGGGAAAGTCCGTGGAGCTCACTGGATTCCAAATTAACTGGAATAGTACCTAACACAAAATTAATTCTGGAGAATTGTAATAATAATAAATATCAAAATGTAACGTACACTGAGGTTTACAGGTTTCTGGTTTTGTAATTCAAAAAAAGTCCCAAGCTGCATTTGTATGTATCTTATGTTCTTACTGAAATATCTGGAATCTTTGAAAAAATGATCAAGAACAAAAATGATACCACAGCTTTGCTGAGCTATGGGGCTTGAACAGGGCAAGAGTTCTGCCTTCATAATTCATAGTTTTAACATTTACTTGGTTTTTATGTTTTAAAGGGTATGCCTTACAATGAAAGAAATGGAATGAGCAGCTTATATAAACTCCAGGTATTTCTATTTAATGTTGATTTTTTTTCAATCAACACCTAATTTTGGCCCAACTCAACTTTTAAATTTGCTGTTACAGGGAGGTGTGAGTGTTGCTAGTTATCCAGGTCCACCAGGACCTCCAGTAAGTATTAACAGAAACATAATACTATGTTAACATAGTAACAGAGGGTTTGGTTAGTTGCATGCAGTTTTGGTAAATGGCATGGAATTTGATTTTATATGTGAAAGATAGAAAAAATAAGGATATGATTGGTATGTACTAAATGACAAAGTATGTGATTTTATGTGTTTATCAAGCATTTTAGCCCATTTTGGAGAGTAGTTTATTTTGATTTAAGCATTTCACCCTAGCAAGTAAAGGCTGCAAAAATGGTACATAAATTGGTATTGAACTCTTCAGTGAAAGTATCCTAATATCTTAAAATGTGTAATATAGTATTTATAGTTAGTGATGATATAGTTTTGTAATGGATTAAACTTGGTGCCAGAAATGAAAAGCTCATGAATTCTAATCTCAGTTCTGTCACTGATTCACTGCCCATAGCTACAGTGCAGAAAAATGTGTAAAACTGAGAACTATATTGCGGCAGTAATACAGGGCTGGTGTCTTCCACACTGCAGAGTGCAGACGCACCACCTTTCAGCTGGACACTGTGGCTTTGGTTCTGGGGGGCCAAAGGTGCTGTGCACTTATTTAGGTCCTCCTTCTTGTAAGCATCATAGGCAAGTTCTACTGTTTCAAGATGATGGTCATTTTGGTAACCACATAAAAATGTTGTAGCCAAGAGTGAGGACTTTGTCCTTACATTATGTGCCATTTGTAGTCACAGGCTCGCACTGGACCGCAGAGCTGTCTTTCTCTGTATTCTGGAACAGCAAAAGAAAAACCAAATATTATTAAGACTTTATACTAAATTAATCAGCTGTGAGGGCTGGACTTAATACTGATTCTAAATGCACTGCATTAGCAAAGTATACTCATAATGCAATAATACAAAAAAAATATCATCTTATTGTGTAACGCCGTTATTTTTTAAATGTGTTTCCACTTCTTCATTTCTTTGCAGGGTCCAAAAGGAGATCCTGGCACAGTGGTATGTATGGATTTTTTGGTCATGATAGAGAATTCCCCAAGTAGTTCAACACATGATCTTAGTCACAAGGGTGGAAGAGTCCATTAACATTCTTTAGCAGGTAGCTTGCCTCCTGCAGAATCAGTACATC
Organism: Oceanodroma leucorhoa; assembly: GCA_030449065.1. Lineage (NCBI taxonomy): Eukaryota > Metazoa > Chordata > Aves > Procellariiformes > Oceanodroma > Oceanodroma leucorhoa. Next base: position 2,132,876 of record JASVER010000001.1, read on the forward strand.
TAAAAAAGCCTTTTTAATTACCAGGCTTGCGAATTTTGCAATTTCTGGTGAATAGTTCTAAGTGGTAATATAATGAATGATTGAACATAGTATTAACTGCTTGCAGATTCATCTCTGCTGAGCTCTCCCTGGATCTATCTAAGAATAGAGAATGTGAAATTAAAGGTAGAAAATACCTTAAGAGCTATTAGATTGTTCTCAGCATTAAATCTGAAAGTGATAAGGGAGAAGGGACAGTGTGCTACATCATGCTAGCTAGTAACAACTAGAAGTTGATCTTTTCATTGGAAATGGCATGACAGTTAGTTACAGTATAATCACATTGCTTCTGGTGAGCAAGATGATGATGATCATGGGAGCCACTATATCTTTCAGCTATGCAGTTTGACATTCAAAAGCAGATGTATTTAATTTTTTGATATTTTCTTTTCCTTTAAGCATTGTGTTATGTCCTTTTCACGTGATCTTTCGTTAAAGATGATGAGGAAGGGAAAGACAACTAGCAGAAGAATCTTGAGCAGCTTCATATGGCTAGCCACCAGCAGAATGTAGATCCAAATCCTGACTGGGTGTACATTTTTCCCCAAAGTCCTTGGCATGTGACCTGACTTGCCTTCATAATAATGCCTTTTCATTAGCTTGCAATTTGTCACTACAGTTCCTAGCCTTGAAGGTGGCAAAGTTGAAACTTACAGGTATTGCGTCTTGATGACTGGACATCAGTAAAAATACCCAAAAGATAATAGTAAAATTTGAGTATTGATGGTTTAGCCTAAAAAGTATGATAGTATCAAATGTAATTTTAAATAGATATTGTTTTAAAAATTGGATAGGTGCTTCCACAGCAATTAAAATTTCAATGCATTTGTGTACTCCTTTTTCAAGTCCAACAAACATCACAGAACGGCATAATGATAGTTACAGCACTGTAACACTGCAAGGCAGCAAAACAGGTACTGCTCCTTCATGGTCACTGTAGTAGAACTGTGTCCAGCAGACCTCTTTTGAACTTCAGGCAGTATGATTGAATCAGGATAAGTACCATGTGTCAGCTAATGGAAATGGATGAGAAGAATTTGCTGATAAAAGCAGTAGAAGCTGAGCTAGTTAGGAAAGAAAGTTGTGCCCAGTCAGACTGCATTCCCCCTGATCTGCTAATGAATTGTCTACTTGATAAAGATCAGGAAACCCTGAAAAATATTGGAGGTCATTTTTGAAACAAAATCATGTCCCTTCCAGCAAAGTAAAGAACAGCTGTATCTGCTACTAATGAAACAAATTACTACTTCAGAGAAATACTTACAGAGTTCCTTAACACATTCAGGAGTTCATCCAACCACCAAGAACCTGACACTTGACCTCTCCAGCTGCTGTGCTGTCTTTGAATTTTTAGTCTTGGGCAAAATAAATAAGGAGATGGTTCAGCCAACATTTTGGATGCCTGGTAGTAAAGAATCATATCAGAGCACAACACATAGACTGCTTAAATGAGACTGGCCTTTTGTGAACACATCAGGCCACAGTATTTGGAAGATGATGATAAGTGTCTTCTCCTGTTGAAGGGTTCTTGTCTTCTGACTTGGGTCCATATCATGGAGTCTTTCTCTTCAGTATCAGTGTGAAACTACTGAGAAATGTCTCTACTCATGAAAGCAGCATGCCAGTACCATTTAGTTGTATTTTTTTTCCTACCAGCGCAGGCACAGTATCTACACAAAAATAGCAGCAGAATTAAATGCAGCTAGCTAAGACTAAGACCAAAGTGGTATGCGAAGGTAACATTTTTAAGAGCTGGCTAGGACTTCATCTATCATGAAGGTGCATATAATCTCCACTCAGCCAACCTGTGCAGAGCCTAGGATCATGTTTGATTCCTTACCAAGTGTCAATGGAGAGCCAGCTATATGAAAAACTAAACTTTGAGCTATGAACCAGTGTGATAACTGTGGTCCTCAAGGACAATAAGAAGCCTGAAACAGAACCCCTCAGCACTCACAGCAAAACATGGAGTTGTGAGATAGTTTCCTAAAATAGTTGATTAATGTATTTTCAAAAAAAAGTCAGAAAGCCTCTTTTTTTGTTTCATCATAATGCCCAGAAGCTGAATACATCTTTGTACCAGCATCTACTTCTGACTCAGGAAGCACCATTTCCCAAACAGAGTCTAGGTGTGGAAAGTGAGATCTGCCAGAGACTTCATGAAATCCCCATGGGAATTTGCTGTGGCTTTTGATTTAACTGAGAATTGCTGAAATGCTGGAATTGTTGTCTGTAGTTTAAATCTGTGGTAAATTAACCGATTTTCTTTAAAAAAAGAAAAAGAATTAAAAGGACCTCCCCGCTCTACATGTTAAACTGATTTCTCCAGTGGAGCATGTTTCTGGTTTTCTTTCAAAACTTGAAGGCCTACACAGGGGCCTATTCTATGTGTCCCTTGCTGCACATTAAGCTTTGTTTAGGGAACAGAGCACAGAATTTCTTGGAGGTTGGTTCTCTGGTTGACAGTGTATGCTTATACCCCAGGGCTCTACTACCTGGAGGTGCTTTAGAGCTCACCTTGGCTTGCAAGAACACTGGAGGGGAGTCTTCTGGATTACATTCTTAATCAAAATTAAAACCATTGATCCAAATATTCACGCAGTGCCACTGCGAAAAGCTTGATTCGCAGATCCCTAAAACAGGGCAAAACAAAATCTGTTCACCTAATTGGTTAGCTGTTTTACCAGTCTCAAATTAAATAATCTGCTGTTGCTTGCTGTTCAACATTTCTTATGTAGAGTACAGCAATTCTAATGTATGCAATCCTTTTTAATTAAACAAAACAATCAGGGAGACCCAGGACCGATGGGATTACCAGGACTGGAAGGACTCCCAGGGGAAAAGGTAGGACTGTTAAAAAGAAATCATGGCTAGTGGCAGAAGTCAAAGTAGTGGCAACTATCTGCAGCTAAATGTTTTCTGAAACTTTGTTTGAATTTTTTTTGTGTAAGTTAATGATTCTGTGTGAAAAACATTTGCATATTTATCTGTATTTCCTTTTCTTGCTTTACTGTGGGTCTAAATCATATACTCACCCAACATAAAATTTCATTTTCCATAAATGGAAAATTGTGTGTAGGAGGTCTTGTAATATTTTGTTTTCTTAACTTGATAGAATACTACTATATACTATGTTATATATAGTATGTACTATATATAACTATATCACTTGATAGTAATATAGTTAACATGTTCCTAAGTATGGTCACTGGTTCTCGTTCTCTGTTGAACATCGTTTTATGCTTACAGTCTGACTGTCTTGTTCTAAGACTTATGGCATAGCTACAGATCTCAAGAGAAGTTTGTACCTGAATTAGTCTAGACCTAGTGCATGCAAGACTTCCGTAGAAAAAAAAGACTATTTCACATGAGTGTAAAAACGTAGAAAAGAGTAGAAATAGAGGGAGAGACTGATTCCCTGTGGTTCCTGTTGTATTGCATCCTGCTCCAAAGTGAGCAAAAATCTCTTTTCTCGGACTGTTGCTCATTATTCTAAAAAAGGCCCCTTGTTTCTGTTTTGCTTTTCTTGCACTCCATACTGCGTGTATGATGCCACCTTAGCACATCCCGAACTGTATCATATTCTCCAGGTCCTTCCTGTAGTTCAAGTCTGCATTCCAGTGCTAGGAAACCAGCTGGTGGCATGTTTCAGCCTTTCACTTACTAGTTGTGGAGGTTGATATGAATTTAGAGAAAAGCTTGTCATGGAATGCTAAAAATTCAAGATTTTGATATTCATTTCTAAATATGGCAAAGTACAAAAAATTCAGCGGAGAAATTAAAAAATTTGTAAATGTTTTCTGTCAGTGAAAACAGTTTGATTTTGCCCATATCTTCTAAATTTAAGAAGAAAAAAGAGTATTTTTTTAATTGAATATTTATTCAGCTTTTTGAATTACATGTTATTCAGTGAATTTTCAGTTTACTGAAACTTATTTGTCATCAAAAAGCAGTGTAAACGAAAAGTTTCTGTCTCAGTACCACTGTGCATTACTCCTACTTGTGCAGAATGTGGGGAGTGACAAGATCTAAGGTAGGTGTCTATAGTAGATGTTTAAATTACATGAGATGATTCCTGCTCTGAAAAACTACAATTTACAAGCAATTAAAGACTAGTCTGATTTCAAAATGAACAAACACAGGGAGATATTACAGGTCTAACTGAGACAGTGGGGACAAGAATTAACGGAAATAAGCAACGGAGCAGATCGTGTAAACAAGCTGAGTGTTTGGCCCTTTCCCAAAGTAAAAATATCCTTTCCTTAATTAAATTTGGACATTGCTGGTCCAAATGAATCCCAGAGTCTGCCTGCCAGTCCCAACAGTATAGTGCATGCTGGTTTTTAGTTTAGAGCTATCAGGTACATCTGTGTAGCAGAATGCCATGTTCCACAGACACTGTGGGCTGTAATTTCATGGTAATTTCATGAACTGGCTTAAGAACTTTGTGTCCTTGGGGTAAAATGTCCCTTCCTTCAGCTGTGCTGACACAGTGGTTTGTGCAGCCGTGCTGCGAATCACGTTGCTGAAAGGACCAGAATAACCCTTAAAAGAAAAAAAGTTGCAAGGGAAGTGTTAGGAATTTCTAGCTTCACTGTCATAGCCAGCGTATAGGGAAAACACCACGATACAAGTTCTGGGTCCAGAATAACCACAGGGACAGAGTGCAGTGCTCCAGTCAATATCCCCTGCTACAGATACTCAGTGCTCAAGTGTTCCAGAGGCGGGTGTTGTGCTCCTCACTGAGGGGTGAACTTGCATTAAGTGACTTCTCTTAGCCTCCAAAGCAAGAGAGGTTGAACTGTGGCCTGTAAGCAAGCTTCTCCCTCCGGACACAAGGTCAGACATTTAACTTATCATCTGTCCACACTCTGTGTAACGGAGTTAAGTGTTTCTAATTAGCAGCATTATCATTGCGCTACCTGAACAAAATGATGAGAATGAGACAAATCAGCATTAGGTATAAGAACAGAAACCAGAAATCCCAACACCTCCTGGGGCTTTTCTGCACAGCAGAACGTGGCTGTAGCTATGTTGGCGGAGCTTTTGCAAAACAGCTCCAGGTAACACAAACTCATCTCACAAAAATATTCTCCTGTTAGTATGGCTTTAACTGTGCCACAGCTTTTCTGATGGGATTATATAAACTAGGAGCCTGATTTTTTTCTTACATTTTTAATCATCGTTATACTAGGAGAGTGTAGTATTACAGACCAATACATGTCACCAGTGGGTTAGGGTAAATCTCGCTGTGTAGAGTTTTACCACTGGCGAGCTCCATCTGTCTGCTTTGGGTTATAGTCTCAAGAGAGAAAGATGAATCTGTGCCCATAACTCATCAGCTCCAGCACAAAAGCCATTGTCTTAGCTTAAAGCATAGGTGAAGGTGGCTGTATGCTAAAAGGAGAAACTTTGCCCTGAAAGGACCATGGCAAATTGAGGATGCTGACTTGCAGCAAATGGATGACTGTGTAGCAGGAAGGTGAAAACTTCTTTGAAAGATACATCTTAAATATGGGGATTTTGATATGATAGTGAATTACCTTATGTGAATTTTGGTCATTGTCATGACCACAAATGATAATCATTTGGAAAACTACAGATAAGTTAGGGACTTTCCGTCCCTGTTCAAGGAAGGCCTCAAGCAGAGTATAAGGGATAGCATGGAGATTATGGCATTATATAAGAGAACCTAAACAAAGGATTTAAGTTACTTGCTCAAGTTTGTAAAATGAGTCAGTGGCAGAGCTAAATATTAGCATTTAGCAGAGCCTGGCTCTTGTCCTCATTTTCAGTTCACTGAATAATCCTTCCTCAGGTTTTAACGGGAATCCACAAACTTCTGTTTTGAGTATTTAAGTATAGATTTATCTTTTCTTCAGGGTGACCGTGGCCCAGCTGGCACGCCAGGAGTAGCAGGGATGCCGGTACGTATATTCATTAAAGAAAACTCAGTTTGTTAGAAGCTGAAAAAGCAGGTCAAGCAAGGTGCTGAGCTGTAGTCTTGATCACTGTTTGTGGAACGCCAGTGCTTGGCTCATGCTTTATAGGCAGGTGTGAAAATGATGTGCTTTTCCTAAAGAGATTAGAGTTTTAATACCACTGAGGGTTCACATTATTATTAAAATCACAGGAGGGAATGGTGTGAATACATGATAAAGCTGGAATTTGAAGCTGCATATGCTTAGTTAAGAAAGCATATGAGATTCTTCTCATTGCCTCAGTTTAATATAGATAAAGACATTTTCTGTGTTCCTGGGCATGCACAAATTTCTGAGCATCTTTCTATCACAAAGAAAAAATATGAACGTTAGTTACTGCAGTCCACAAGGATCTGCATATCAAGTTGATCAAACATTTGCTTTAAGGAAATGCTTTGTCATCTATTTACATGTGGTATTCAGAGAAGTTTCTGAAAGTCATCTAGAAACTTTGTTGTAGGTGAAAGTAAATGTAACTAATGATAAATTGAAATTACAATTATTCATTTGTGTTCCTAAAGGAAATGAAGACAACTTTTCTTTAGATTGTATTTACACTTTAATAAAAAAGTTTATCCATATTTCAGGAGGCAATATGGAGTTATTTATATGCAAATACATTTGGGCAGCTACCAATTCATTCAGGAGCTGTTTTTAAATTATGCGTTTCATGAAATAAAGAGAAGTTTGTGTCTATGTACTCCCATTTCCATTAGCCACTGATTTAGTCTATTTACTGTGAGTTCCAAGAGAGAACATCAGCTTAAATAGCTTAATTTAGTTAAGTTCTCCTAAAACAAGATAAAATTGCACATTTAAGAGGAAAAGAGTATTTCTCTGAGTTGTATAGCCCATGTAAGAGTTTCAAAGTTTGTTGCTCTGAAAATATATTTCACGCTGTGAGTCAATAATGCAGTAGCCAGTTAGGATAATAACAATTGTTCATTCCCTATGTATTTCCCACTGGATATGTTCCAAGTCTTATTCTTCTTGCTCTCTGTTCTAGCTGGATATGAAATATTTAATGAGTTCCCTTAATCACTGATGGAGGTGCATTCTGTTGATTATATTTAGTTCTAATAAAATCCACTGAAATAAATTATTTGCTTTAACATTTTATGCTAAGCAGTTTTAATTAACAAATTAATAGATGTATAGGGTCAATATTTTTTAGTAGTCTAGGAAGAGTTTTTGGAATATGTCCACATATCCTACTGGAAGAGAATTTGTCCTCCTTGCCTGGCATTATTCCCTAGATTGAATAGTGGACCCTTTTTCTCACTCGGGAGTATAAACCTCTCATTTTAGCTTTGGCTTTTTGCTAAGTGGGATTATCAGGGAAGCTTGGACTGAGATTCTGCAAGAATTACCACCAATGCCTATTTCCTCAGCATGAATCCTCAGTCCTGTTGTTCTTGAAGTTGTCACTGGCATTGATGTGTTAGATCCCTCACTTGTACAAGTCAGATGAGGATGTAGTCTAAGGATACTTCTGGGAAATGTAGATTCAGGGTGATAGATTCTTGTCTGGGGCTGAACCAGATAGGTTATTCAAAGCAAGGCATCATTTAAAAAAAATAAAGACATTTAAAGTCACCATCTAAATGATGAGATGAGAAAGGATTGTGAATTCTGGCAGGCTGAACATAAAACGACAATAAAAATGGCTGAAAAAGAGCATGAAGAAAATTTGCAGAAAGCGTTAAGTCAGTAATAAACTCACTTTAAAAAAATCAGGACTAGGAAGTAGCTGAAGGAAAAAATCTTGATTTCACATATACAGTATAAACTTTGATCTGACTATGACTTCTCAAGAAGGAAATCATGGTGTTGTAAAAAAATTTCATGAAAACATTATCTCAGTATTCAGAAAGGGTAAAGAAGACCAAGTGATTGAGTTATGTTGTACACGAGACCCACATTAACATGGCACAGATATTAAAAAAATCTGGTAAAATATTTCTTTTTCCTCTCTTAAAGCATTTAATGAACAGTAACACGAATATTTCACTCAAATATATGTCCTTTCTTATTTTTGACCTAAGAGAAATTATGTTTTCCTTCCTAGTAATTTAAATTTGTAATGTTCTGTTTTTGCAGGGAAAGCCGGGATCTCCCGGGTCCCCAGGGATGCCAGGGGAACCTGTAAGTACAGATTTGAGTTTTGGACTTTTCTGATAATACACAAATATTTCAAACACCGAATGCAAGATTTTACATGCAGATTTAAATGTGTGTCGTCTTTATTCCTAGGGTGAAAGAGGACCTATAGGAGATATAGGCTTCCCTGGGCCAGAAGGGCCACAAGGAAAACCAGTAAGCAATTTTATACTGAATATACATGTTCATTACAAAAGAATGTGTCTTAGTTTATCAGAAGTTACAAAAGAAATGAGATTACATCCTGCTTTGTGTTAGGCTAGGTAACGTCTGAAGAACATTTAGAGCTACGGTGCTCAGTATTAACTGTCCAGTCAAGAATTCCTGGTATTGTGATGTTTTAATAGTTAATGTTACTGAGATGTTGCCTTTAAAGGTGTTATGAGGGTCCTTTGGATCCTGTTGACATAAAGGATCCTCTCATCTTTTTTCAGAAGGGGAGTATTAACCCAGACACTCAACACAGTCTATAAAGGATGAGGTCACAAAATACATGCTCGATTTCAGTTTAGGTAGAGAAGCGTGTGCTTCATGACTCTGCATAAACTTCGTAACTCTTCTGTATACAGGTGATGCAACACTGCAGCTGAAGCATTTACTGTTCACTTAGGATATGCCTAATCTGACCTTTTTATTTAATAAAAGTGTGACAGCAGTGTAGTCAGCACTGTCTGAGCTGGTTTAAAACAACCTAGTTTATATTCTAGAAGTGGTTAAGCTAGGATAGCACATTATCTCCCCCGAAGCCCGGTGTTTTGGGGACAAGCATGAGAAGCAGACCATTTCAGTTTGTCAGCACCTCTCCACATTATGCTTCTGTCTTGAAAGAAGAGGCAATTTCTGTAACTTCAAGCAGCAAATTGGTCCAAGGTGCCTAATCTGTGCAAAACTCCACTTTGCAGTATGAGAGGGAAGGAAATATTCCCAATGTCTTTGCTCATGCAAGTCCTGAAATATTCCTGAAGTCTTTGCTCATGCAAGTCCTTCTATCTCAGTGAAATAGCAGAGAGTTTGCTGCATATGCAGATCCATGTATATCCTAGTAAAGTAAATAGTGCCAGAGCATTTATCTTGCAATTATCTGGCATTGTGCAATTGTTAACATCCTCTCTGACATTATTTTGGCCCGTGCCAACTAGGACTCTCAGATAACTCCACGTTCCAGTTTGGGAAATAACATGGGCCTGGGACTGTTTCCAGCAGGTGGTATGAATGAGACCACTCTCTTTTGGGAAGGAAATATGTATAGCCCAGGAGGCTGAAGCTGTGCCGTGCCGCAAGTCCTAAGGACCAAAGAATGGATCTGGCCACTTACTATTAAGACATAATCTCTGTAACAGCAGAAGGGTGCAGAAGGGCATCAGGGCCAATATCTAGAATACGAGAAATCTCTTCTATGGTTGTATAATGACTAGCTGGGACTGGAAAAGTGCATGTACAGGTCCATATTCCACATTTGCAGAATTTTTATATAACTTGTCATTTAAAGTTATGTGCTCATTAAAATTGATGCACATCTCAATGCCGAAGATTTTTTTTGCTCTGCTCTCAGCTCAGATTTAATGTGCTTGCAGTTCAGTATTGCCCTGATATCTCAAGACTATTTGTGAGTATTTCTATATTGTAACCACACAAACTACTGCCTCTGCAGCTTCAGAATATGTACTGATACCAGCACTAAACATTGAACTTTACTCTTTAGTTTTAAAATGTGTATACATAAGCATATTTATTAAAAATAGTTTCTTTTTTTCTTATAGGGAATCAATGGAAAAGATGGATTGCCAGGTCCTCCGGTAGGAAAATATGCTTTTGCATACTAGTGTATTTTATTTTTCACAGATACCATAGCTGTTAATCCTAGGCAGTTGCTTTCAGTTCTGCTAACAGATGAATATACAAAAAAAGCCTTTAAGTGATATATTTATCTTTTTTCAAAAATAATTTTTCAGGGCTCTGTGGGGAGACCAGGAGACAGAGGACCCAAAGGAGAACGTGTAAGTCCCTTGATTTAATAACTTTTTTCTTTTTACTTAGCATCTAAGCACCTCATCAGCGTATATTTTACAGGTAAAATCAAGAAATTAATTTTCTGTGAACTTCAAGCAGTCTCTTAGACAGCTAAGAGGTTTAGTCCTAGACACCACTTTAAGGAATTAGAATTTAATTGCTTCTGCATTTAAAGGAAAAACACATTTTATAGACTTTCTAACACAGTTGGCATGGACAGTGTAAATTGATCAATACATTGAAAATTAGAAAGTAGCCAATCCTGTTGTGATGCTGTCAGACTTTGCAAAAGCTATAAAACTTCCCCCATCGTCATCCTTGGGATCTTAGTATATCACGAACACAAATGATGTTTTATAGAAAACAAGCTTGTTACAGTTAGGCAACAGGAATGCCAATGCAATACCTTACTGCTTCCCAAAATGTTTAGACAGTTCTATTCATGGTAACAAGATCATGGTGGACAGGAATCATTACGGGAGGTGAGACACAATCTTTATTTTGCTAGAGCAAAGAAAATCCTAACATTTACTCCGCTCCTCTTATAACGTTGTTATAGCCCCAATGTCCTAATCCAATTCATACCATATTTATTTGATGAGTCAGAAAAGCATCTCCTTGTGTAATCTGGAGAAGGAAATGCTGCTTTATGACACTGAGGAGACATGAAGTTTTAACCATTATTACAATAATTGTCCCTTACAAAAATTGAGTTTGCAATGTTCTGTTTCTGCCTTTAAGGACACAAATAAAATGTAAGAACCTTCTTATTGTACCACCTACTGTGTACTGCATTACACCGCTCAACCTTGACCTTCTCAGTGTCAACCTATCTGAATGCCCTGCAAATAGTAGTGTACACGTACAACCAGAAGAGGAGGCTGGACCTCTAAGTGCATGACCTTGAAACATACTGACAGGGAGGAGGATGTTGAAAAAGTATGTGAAAGACAGAGACACAGCCTTAGTTTGCTTCATCAGAGTGAAACTTGGGAAGCTTCGGGGCAAAAGAAGAGGGTGTATTTATTCCAGTCTCATCAGTGATGACAGAGTAGATACGTACACACATGTACATGTAGCTATAGATGTCAATATGGATATATGCTTGCTCTCAGAGAGGTCACAGATGCCTGAATCTGCTCTCACTTCTGGGATCACTGGCAAACATGTCACGATCTAGCTCCCTCTGTACAGAGTAAAATAAATAAACACACACACACACACACACATATATATATATAAATAAAAGAAATATATATATACATGTTAAAAAATAAATTAATTTCCAGAAGTATTTTTGTCTCAAGTGATAATCAAAATCTCTCACAACCTTTTATAACAGGAAAGTTATAAATATGTCCAATGCAGTATCTGAATAGAGTTTTCAGAAAGCTGTCAGTTGTTCCTTACAATTCTGCAGGAAAGTAAGAGGTTTGTTGAAAACAAGGGGATATCTAAGAAATAACAGCGAAATTCACAGCAGAAGTCTGCATCTCGGATAAGAGATGTTGGGGAGTTGGAGTTAATTTTTTTTTTCCTCTGGATCAGGTATTACAGACCTGCATCTGTGAGAGAGATTGCAATGATTACAGAAAATAACACAAAGCCAAGGTTTTCTTGCAGCCGTTATTATTACTGCTGTACAGTGTACTCCTCCAGTTTGAGACCAGCTGTTGAAATTACAGAAAAGAGAAGTACCAAAATTTGAAGGACAGAAGTAAACTCTTGAGGACTTCATGTCTAATATAAGTATATCCTTGTAGAATCTGTTTTAAGAAGGAAGAAGTCACCTGGGCTGAAATAATCTTATACATCCTTTGAGTGACTGAAAACTGCTGTAATTACTACTTTATAAACTTGAGTGACAAACCAGCTGAAAATGTGGTTTATACCAATCAGAAATATGCCTTTCAAGTCATTTCAACAACAGATTAAAGTACTGGTGGCTGGCTCATTTATTGCTATTATCTGCATACTTTGATCACAGACTGGGAGCCCGCTGGACTAGAGCATGTAGAAACCCAGGCAAAACAATAGCTCCTTCTGCACAGAATTTAGTACAAGATTAAATGCAAGTGGGAGAACACTAGAGAGGTGGACTGAATAAATCAGCACCGTAGGCAGAGATCACAAAACACAAATGCCCTACCCTGGTTTTTGTACAATTCATAGTGAAGGAGAGTTTAAAGAGGAATCTGGAGGAAGATATGACCTAGTTTTATGAATTTTTACAAGGACCTTCTTCCGAACACAAATAAAACACTGGAGTCAGTTAAAAAAATGCTTCTTTGAAAAGTGGCTGTAGTATTTGATCTGCCTCCTACACATTGGCAGCCTGTAAAATGGGAATCGTTTATAAGAAAAGCAATTCCAGGATCAGCTTCACACTGCCATAGCACCATGGTCTTAGAGAAACCTGCATTTTTCTTTATTTCTAGTAGAATAGCTATCCATACCTACTCTGCAGTGTTATAAACCTGAGAAATTATATATGTATATTTATGCCTTAAATATGTTTTTAATGAAGGCTTCTTGTAAGTATAGTAATCTTCAGACAGCTTTTTTTATATATGTGGGTGCATGCATGTGTGTATGGTCTCATCTGAAAGCACTGTCAGACAAAATGATGTGTTCAGTGACTCCCTATACTGGACTTCAGTCTCAAAAAAGGTGACTAAACTAAAAATTATATTAAAGGCTATACCTCTTTCAAATTTTGGAATAACACATGGTAGAACAGGAATTGTTTTTCAATTTTGTAATGTTTCAGGTTGCTATGAGTGAAGTAGGAGATGGAGGTTGGATGCAAAAACTTTGTTAAGGCCAGGAAAGAGCCTCTTCCCTGCAGACTACAAAAGTTCTGAATTTCTCAAGGTGTGGCAATACACGTTCTGACACAATAGCTGTATACAGGACAGAACACTTTTTCCTATGAATTTTAAAATTTATAGAAACCTGAAAAGCTACGCCTCTTCCATTAGAACATTATTCTTCCAGTTCCCCCAATGCATATACACTCCTTTTCCTGCTCCCATCGACTGTTGAAAATTTGAGAGTCTTTGACAAGGGTTTCAGGTGTCTTTTGTGGATCACATCACATCTTGTCTTTGTTTCTACTGAATAGCTAAAGTAGCTGTGTGTTTGTTGGAAATCATTCATATGCTGCATATTTAGAGTTTTGCCCAAAGTATTAATGTCCAGAAACTAAAACTGGAAATCAGACGTCTTCAGTGTTGGCAGGTTAGGTCTTTTAAGAGAAACATGGTAAATGTAATCACACTGAGATTGTCTCCATGTCACACTGACTTCCCTGACTATGATCATGTTAGCAGTTTGACAGGTTTTATTGGGTTTACATGACAAGGTTTTAGTAACAGGGGGGCTGCAGGGACGGCCTCTGTGAGAAGACACTCAGGAGCTGCCCCCATGTCAGACAGAGCCAATTCCAGCCGGCTCCAAGACGGACCTGCTGCTGGCCAAAGCTGAGCCCAGGAGTGATGTTGGTACTGCCTGTGTGATAGAAAGGGTAAAAAATGCTGCGCAAAGCTGGGAGAGAGGAGTGAGAAAACGTGAGAGAAACAACCCTACAGACACCAAGGTCAGTGAAGGAGGGGAGGAGGTGCTCCAGGCACCGGAACAGAGATTCCCCTGCAGCCTGTGGAGAAGATCCTGGTGAAGCAGGCTGTCCTCCTGCAGTCCATGGAGGATGACAGTGGAGCAGATGTCCACCTGCAGCTCGGAGCAGGTGGATGTGCCCTGAAGGAAACTGCAGCCCATGGAGACCCCACACTGGAGCAGGCTCCTGGCAGGACCTGCAGCCCATGGAAAGGAGCCCACACAGGAGCAGGTTTTCAGGCAGGAACTGTGTCCCATGGGGGACCCACACTGGAGCCGACCATTTGTGAAGAACTGCAGCCCATGGGAAGGACCCACGCTGGAGCAGTTCATGAAGGACTGTATCCCATGGGAAGGACCCCACGCTGGAGCAGGAGAAGAATGTGAGAAGGAAGGAGCAGCAGATACAAAGTGTTAAGGACTGACTGCAACCCCCATTCCCCGTCCCTCTGCACCACTCAGGGGTAGGAGGTAGAAGAGTGAGGACTGAAGCTGAGCCTGGGAAGAAAGGGGGTGGGTCGAGGGGAAGGTCTCGGTATCCTGCTCTGTTATTAATTCACAATAAATTAAACTGATCTTCCCCAAGTTCAGTCTGTTTTCCCCTGACAGTAATTGGTGAGTCATCTCCCTGTCCTTATCTTGACTCTCAAGCTTTTCATCTCATTTTCTCCCCCTGTCTTATCGAGGAGGGGGAGTGAGAGAGCAGCTGCATGGGTACCTGGCAGGCACCCAAGGTCAACCCACCACAGAGGTTAAAATTATAGGTATGAGATGATGGGGTCTCAGATTTTGGCACTTTTTTTTTCTTGTGGTAGGCTTTCAGAGTTCAGAGCCTCTGGACTTTTACTGAGGGCAATTTAAACTCCAGTTGGGAATGCATTATGGTTTCAGTTAATGCAATAAAACATCACAAGTTACAGTGGTCTTTGTAGTGAAGCTTAGTTATAGTCAGTAATAAGCTCTAACTCACTGGAAATCATACAGATTGGAGGACACATAGGTGATAAAAATGTTATACAACCTCCTCCTTGCATCCTTACCTTTCTTTCTTTCTTTTTCAATCTTTAGATGTCATGTAAATATGACTTAAGGATATAACTACACTTTTATTGGTGTATCAGTCAATGATGTTTCAGATCTGAATAAAGTTTACCAGCACTTGCTGTAGATTAAAAATGCAATTAATTCCATTAATTCACCCCTCATAAATGTAGATTCTGGATTTATCTAGTAATGATGTAGCCAATTCTTGGTGCTGTTTGCTGCTTATAGTAGAGCCTAACAGTAACTGAAGTGATGCAGCAAGGGCAGTCAGTGACCCTTAAGAACTGCCAGCTGTTCATTAACAATCTGTACGTGTGACTTGCGGCACTCTGCTCCACAGCTGTAGTTCAGTGAACTAATAGCTAATACATTAAGTCACTCTAAAAGATTTAATTCCTCACAAATAAAACGAAATTAAATGCCATCTCAGCTGTGATGGAAGCTGTTCTGGCCAGAACATTTAATTTATTTTGTTTGCAAGGAATTCACTCGTTATAAATGGATTTATGTATTTGTTGTTTCTTTGATTAACTGAAATTTTGTGTACATGCAGAAATAAAATATTAGGCTTCTAGGGAAAGTTACAGAAAAAAGCCTAATGCCTTGTGCCTGGGGGAATTTGAGCACCTAAATTCTACCTATGCTGTATTTGACATTTCTAGATCCTTGTATAAGGTCTATAAACTTTCTGCGCCCAAGTTCTGTCCTTGAAAAGTGTGTTACAGAGTCAAGCTATTTTTTTTTGTCATTGACTTCAACATTAAAAGTGTAAGAAAACAAAATTGTACTTGCTGTGTTTTCAGAGACAAGGGTTAGCCTGTAAAATCAGCTTCCCTGCATGACTCATAAAATCAATTTCTGAACAGGGAAGAATTTTCTCTTTAGCATTCTTGGATGACTTTTCCTAGTTTGTTCCACTGTATGCAGTGATTTTCTTTCTGCTTTTATTTCACACAGGGAGATCAGGGTATTCCAGGGGACAAAGGTCCACAAGGCGAACGAGGGAAACCTGGCCCATCAGGAGAAAAGGGGGATGTGGGTCCTATTGGGCCACCAGGAGACAGAGGCTATCCAGGATCACCAGGTCATCAAGGTCCCCCGGGTTCACCAGGACCCCCAGGGTTTCCGGTAAGTAAATACAAGTTTTCCTTGGTTGCTTGTGAATTCAGGTGACATGAAGGTAGCGTGTGCTGAGCAGTGGAAATTCAACCGAGCAATTCCACAGTATCAGAAAAACTCACATATCTCTGAGATAATTTCAGTGTTCAGTTAAAACGTGGAAGAAATATACCCAGGTTATCAAGCAGTTATTTTTCAATTTTTTTCAAACATGTGCTACGGATAAACTTTAATTATTTATTTCTTTATCTCCTGCCAAATCAATATGGCTACTCAATACTGTTAATTTTCAAGTTTTTCATAAGCTTAAGAGCTAAAGTGTAAGTCTTTTCAACTGAGAAAGAAAAGGAGGCAGACAAAAATGATTCTCAATAAAAGGGAAATGAGCATTTAAAAAGACAATGAATTGCTGTCAGTTGTAGATATCTTGGTTTGTCTCCATGTGCACACAGACACACATCCATGTTATGGGTTCTTTTTACCCTCAATCAGATAGGGTAAAGCTCTAAAAAACTTTTCCAATGAAGTTATTGGTCCTGTGATGCAGTTTTAGTTAGTCGGCTGTGCATCAAAGCAGTTAGTCCCTAGAGGGGATGAGAAGTTGGCAAATGCTATGCAAAAGGCAAGTAAAGCATAGCGGAGTCACTGGGCATCCTTACTGTCTTATGCAAATGAATTTCCATACACGTAACATGCTGATGGTCTTGACAGTTGGGAGTGCCTCTTCCACTTTATGGTATTAGAGGTCTTTATAATATTATAATGTATTTGCAATAAAGTGGACTTTGCAGTTAAGTAAATAACACAAATATACTAAAGTATTTAATTTTTGGTGAAAGCTTTACAATTTTAAAGCTAATTTCAGCATTTTTTTGTTTTTGCAGCATCATAAATTTCCCTCTATGTTTCTTCTGATACATATCACATTTTTTTTTCCTCTTCAGGCTGATACGGTTTCACTTGAAGAAATAAAAAAATATATCAAACAAGAGGTCCTTAGGGTTTTTGAAGGTAAGAAAATGGAGTATTATACAACTAAACGTAAATCTTAAATTCTGTTCTAAATGTTTTACATCCCAACAGCCTTTATATACATTTCTTTACAAGTCATCTAACTTACATTGGACTTAGCAGCTGCCTTGTTGCTGTAGCTATATTTAACTGTTGTTTAAGTCTACTTAATATAATTATGTTAAAACAATTATTAATTATAGTATCTGTTAACCAGAGTATTTCCTTACGTAAAAGATTAGCATTAAAAGGTAGTTTGCTCCAAATCATAGTAGCAAACATATGTATGTATCATTGTAGATACATATATGTATTATTGAAGATACATATGTATCTACAACGTATCATTAAGACATTGAAGATTTATTAAAGTGGAGACAATAGAAATGTCTCATTATTTTGGCCACTTAGTGGATGACTATCTAAATGAGAGAAAGGCTTGACAGCTTTCAGTCAAGCAGGTCTAAACTGCTGTGCATTTTCAGCAAACACCCCTGCTGAGCTCCAGAGCTCCCTTGCAGACCACCATCTTCTGGCATGGTTTTAGGCAAGTACCAGATTCAGCCAAGGCCTTTGTACTATGTAAGCTTTCTTAGGTATGTCCTTACTCTGAAAAGGAAATATTTTTCTTCCCCAGCGTTTTCTTAAGTCAGGGCTGAAAAGCTGTGACTCAGGTAGGTGTCTGAAACAAGCTTCTGCTTGAACACCTCTTAACAGTAGCTTCTCTTCCATTGCAAAATGCATTTCTTATGTCTGCAATACGCTTAGCTATTTTCTCATTAATATTTGTGGATACAAAACCTTTTATCTTTGAGGGATAAAAGAAATCATATAAAGCTTGAGACTTTTTAAACTGTTCAGGCAGTTTTTCACTTTATAACGAAGCTATCATTTTGTGTATTTTCACCCTTCCCCAGACTGCTACCCCTTAGGAGTTCAACCTACTATGTATTTCAAGAGCAGTTTGTTGGCTGAAGTTACCTCCTTTTCCCATTCAAATGGAATGGTAGCAAGTATTTAGTCTATTCAGAAAAAGAAAGTATTAAAAGGTGTCCTGCCTACAGGGAATATTGAGTTTTGTCTTTATAGCTATTCAGTTTTCTACACCTCACTAGTGTTCCCACAGATCTTCTATTTTTGGCTTTGTTTCACTTTGCCTATTTTCTATTACCTTGCTTATTTTTTGTTTGATGCCCACTCTTCTCTTTATTTTTTTTCTTAAATCTTAAAACTCCACCACAGTAAATACCTGCTAAATTGTGGAATGCTTAGTTAAGTTTTTTAATCCAGTATAAATGAGACAGATTCAAGGTTAGTACCTATTTTGTCTACCTCTAAGGAACGCTGAAATGTTACCAAGTGCACTTTATTCCACCAGCATGAACAGTTCATGCTGATATCTCTGCAATTAATAATGTTTGCTGAGCACTTACAGGTTTTTTACAACTGTTTTCAGGGTTTCAGCACATTCCAAGAACTGTTCATGGTATTTAAGCTCTACTTTGCAACTTAATATGAGTTGCAAACATATATCTGCAAACATACATGTTGCAAACATATACCAATTATTCGGTGTTCATATATTTTAAGTACTTCCATGAACAGGAGTCAGAAGTCATTTGAAATATTGGAATACATTAGTAAAAGAGAGTAGTAATAGAGACTTTAGTACAAATTTGTTCAAATTATTTCAAAGGGTAAAGACTCAGACATGATTCTGAGTTGGAACTGAAGGCCTCAGTACTTACAGGAGCATTTAATACCTTGACATTTAGAAGGATTAAACACCTTACTTCCAGAAACTTACTTTAGCTGGGGCTTTGGGATTTATTTATTTTCACGTATTTTGCTAGCAGATTTCTTACTTACTTTTTCTTGTGTCCTTTGTTAATGAAGAAAGGATGGCCCAGTTTGTATCCCAGCTGAAGCTGCCTGCTGCAATGCTTGCCTCCCAAGCTCATGGAAAACCAGGGCCCCCAGGAAAAGATGGGTTACCAGGGCCACCAGGAAAGGATGGTTTGCCAGGGCCACCAGGAGAACGTGGAATTCAAGGTAGGAATTCAAAAAAATGTTTCCATGAATTGTACCTTGAAATCTGTATACACTTGCTAATGTTTATTAAATAAGCCAGGATTACCTACCTAGCTTCCTAATGATTAACTTTTAAAACTGTACTTATGTTTTTCCAGACTAGATCTAAATATTAACCTATAGTAAATGTGTGGATTTTACTGATTAAAAACTCCTAATCGGTGCATTTTATTCTAATAAGTGATAAAGTTAATTACTGACATATATCTAAAGCTGACAGATATCTAGACTACTGTAGCAGTTATTTTTCTCTCCAAATACTTTAACAAGGAAGAAAAACTATGCCAGCACTCTAATGTAACTATTTAGGTCCTGTTCCATATTGACAGACCATGTTATTTAAGAAACGAAATTTGATCTCCAAGTCTGAGTGGTCTCAGCTCTGATCCTGAGACAACACAGGGGAGGAAAAACTGAAGGCAAATATTATTCTTTAAGAAGCAGTGAAAACAAATATTACCACATGAATTCTTCTTACAGTGAAGTAATCTATTTTCACAAATCAGTTTCAGAGTAATCAGCTTTTCACTATACAGCAAAAGGTAATTTGTACATTGCAATGCATTTGGACAGTATAGGGCTCTCGTTTCACTGAACTGTCTTTCACTGCAAAATTAGCTTCAGGTGATCCAGGCTCATTGTAGCTGTACTCTACTCTAGAGTCAGCCTCTCAGGGATTAAAAGGAAGAGGAGAACAGAATAAAAGGAAAAAAGAATTTGTCGATGAATAATATTTTGTGGGTGGGTAATATGTAATTTGCAGTTTATCTGTAGGTAGTTCTTTATTATCTTTTGTTAGTTTGGTCTGCTCTGGAGTCAGAGCAAGTCAGACTGGAATGAAGAACATGAGAGCAAAGCTGAAGATGTGTGGATCCTAAAGCTATCAGAAGAATAAAGACTTAATAACATTGATAAGCGCAAACCCCTGACAGAAGCTTGAAAAATGTGATGAGCTCAGAATGAGAAGAACAAGAATAAAGGATCAAGGAAAACAATAAAAGGCTTAGAATCTTACAACACTGACTTCATCATTACCTAAATATTCAGATCACTGTAAACAGTCAACTTCAATGTCAGTGCCAGATTGTTCAATGATAATGTATGTGGTGGATAGTCTCAGATGCTTCTGGGAAGTGGAACGTTGTACTAGGCTTCATTTCCAGCTAGTAAGCATCAAGAGTAAAGATGATAGCTATGCTGGAAGAAAAAATAAAGCTGCTTTTTCATGCCTTATGCTTAAGTAAAAGTAGTGCCCCATGTACGCAGGATTTCCATTTATTTTACTGATATGCTCAATACTCTTTTTTGGTTAGTAAAAGGTAAGCTAAGTGAGAACCATTTACTTCTCTGATACATCAAAAGATCTATGAAATTATACTTCCAAGGAAAGAAAACCAAAAATTTGTCTTGCCTCCTTTTTACACTCTGAGTAAGAGAGAGTCCCGTGAGAGAAGCACACTTAAAAATACCCTTAAGCCTTTCCCAGATTTGCCTGTGTGTGTTATTTTTTTGTGTCAACAGTAAAAAGAAATTCAAATCTCTGAGCAGATTGAAAAGTATCTTTCCGTATTCCAGTTTATTTTCAGCCATAAAAGATATAGTGGACGAGACTTTGAGAAGCATGTTACATGCATGTGTGGCTGAGACCATCAAGGTAGCATGCTGTGTGCACGTATGCCCAAGACATAATATGCATTGGAGAGGGTATTTGGTGTTGACTGCCAGATATTCCTTATTATAATTCTCACGTGGTTGTAGCCCAGATTGCCAACTCCGAGGCTCTGCTGTGTATAGTAATATACATTGGGTTGACAGAAAGAAGCGATCACTTGTCCCATACAGCCAGTGAAAAGTAGTAGATACTGTTGGAGAGCAATTAACAGGACCTCTACAAACACCTCCAGAGCAGTTTGTGATGCTGCATGCTGAGCAGGAGCCTGCTAGAGCCAGCCAGCGGGAAGGGCAGGAGTCACCGTGTGCCCAAGGAGGTGCTTAACTTGCAGCTTCGCAGAGATCTCTCTGTACGCCTCTAGTGTGGTGCCAGTTCCCCCAGGAACTGGTCTGGCCTGGCCAGATTCCACCAGAGCCTCGTTCTGCACAGCAGATAGGTAGGGGTTAGTCCCAGAGGCAGAAAACATAGATACTAACTTTTGGAAGTGTAGACATGGTCTTCAAAAAGTGTATGTAAGGAATTGCTAGACTCTTGGGTATGGAGTCATTCATTTCTAATGAAGTCCAGAATTGTTACCTACTGGCCTTCAGCAAGTTTGTTCATAGTGTACCTCAGGTACACTATGTGTACCTGAGGTTCAGGTACAAATATTTTGTATGGTGGTCTCAGTAAAAACATAGCATGCAAACAAAAAACAACAAAGAATTGCAACATGAATTATGAAATATGTAATTGGTATTTAAACACACTTTGTGTAATAGTGATTGGAAGATTTTTATATACATATATATATTTCTTCATTTAAAAAAAAAAAAACTATGGCATACGCACCAGCAAGCTGATACTGTGAGGCAGTGTTACCAGTGACATGTACAGCATCTGCTTAAGGGGATGCAGAGGAGCTTGTTTATTCTGTATGCGTTTTAAAGGATGCTAATGTCTCACAGAGAAACAGGAAGTTTATTTCAAGACTTTATTGACAAGCTATCGCAATGTCATCCATTTGCAAACAGTTAGATTGTCATGTGTTAGAGTCATGTCTAGCTCAATTAATTCCACTGACTTAACTGGATTTTTAAAACTATAATAGAAAGTGAATTTTGGTCCATTAGACCAAATTCACCTTGAGGTCATTTTGCAATCCAGAGATGCATATTATCCTTCATGTTAATATGACTATTGATTTTTTCTCAATAGAGAAAAGAAGATTTCTTCATAGTTAAAATTCACTGTTTCTATCAAATTAAGAGTTTTTTATAGGTTCTCATAACTCATGGTAGCCTGGAGGAATCAAGCATCATAGCTCAAGGGAAGAAAAATACCATGTGATGAATAGTTAAAATTTCTTACCTTTATTGCTGATTTCGGTTGTAAAATTTGTATCTTATTATTAATTTGCATGCTGGGAGCATCTAGAAACCTTGGCTGATGTCAGGAACCCATTGTAGTGGATGTTGTCCAGACACAGTCACTCTTCCAAAATAGCTGCACTGGTTTCAAGCGTTACCTCCTGTAAACTGTTCTTTGCTGTGGAGGGTGAAGTTAACCTGTTTTACTTTGGTTTGAAACTTGGTTACTACCTCTCAGCTGAGAGGGCTATAACACATAAAAGAAATTCAGAATATGCACTGGAGGCTGGATGAGAGGGTTTGCTCTTAGCACCCTTCCTGCTGTTTTGCAGTTGTTTGTTTTTAAGAACGCAGAGTATTTGCACAGTAAAACACAGTGGATACTTCGGTCTCGTTGTTCCTTGTCCTGGTAATGTGTTTGCCTCATACTTGTATTAAAGAACCTCAGATCTCTCTAGACACTTGACATGCTAGTTTCAGGTGCTGCATTATCCATGCTGGTGGAAGAGGGTCTCCATGATGTAGGTGGAATACCTTTTGGAGCTGTTTAAATGGGAGAACTTTTTACCTCCAAGTTCATAGACATGAACTTGTGTCATTTTCAAGTAGAGCTGAGGGTGTTGCGGTAGCGATGCTTCTGACCATGATGTTTGTGGAGAGCACCAAACCGAGAGCTGTATTTTAGCTATCACCACTCATCTATGAGCAGAAGAAAGCTTATCCGTTTGAACACATACTTGCTACATACTGCTACCAAGTGTTTACCGTACTACCCACGTTGGGTACATGTTTACATACCGCAACTTTTGGGTTGCAGAAATCACAACAAAATTTCTGGAACCCAAGTGAAAGGCTTTGCTAAAGCAGTCGCCTTTTGAATTAAGCAGGTACCTCTTACTGGAATTGTAATTCTATCAGTAAAAATAGACAGCATCTTATATGTGCCTTTACGTTAAAAACAATAAATCAAAATCTGATTTATGTGTATGGTAATATTTTCCTTTGACTGTGTATGAGTTTGTCACTTTAAGCTCAGAGACAAGGTGATATTATTCTCTGGAAGTGTAATCATGGCCCTACTTCTAAGCAAAATATACCTCATTAAAAATCAGATATTTTCCTGCCAGAATTACACATTACATTGTTTGGATTGTTTACATATAGGCCTGTTTACTAATATGTTTAGACCCTGTTAAATAAAGCCTTATTTTTAGAAAAGATATCTTGGAATTTTTGTATTAAACTTCAGTGTCAACAGAACTTACCTGCCACTGTACAAACTACACCTTTGCACGTGTATTCAGATACAGCCAGTAATGGTTTACACTACCCTGGGTCATATATTTGCATTGGCAGGCTGCTCTTTGTCCTATGGTGGTTTTTTTTTTTCCCTCGTCTTGAATTCCAGTGATGTTTACAGAGTCTTTCAGTCTATCTCAGTCCCTTTTGAATTATGCTGTCTCAGATATCTACAGTAATGGTTATCATGGAGCTTGTAAATGTGATATATCATAAATGTGATTTCTCTCTTTTCCCCATAACTAAAGAAATGCAAACCAAATGATTAGTGGCAGCACTGCTTTGTGAAATTACAGTTAACTGGTCTGTAGTGAGAAATGTACGTAACTACTAAGAAACATAGAGAGATATATTATAAATAGGAAATGTAACAGATCCTGTGGTTATATGACTGAGCTTCTCAAACAGTAGCAACTACTATGCGTTACACAGGATTTTCAGGGCAAATGAACTTGATATTGTTATAAATACTACTATGGTCATTAAAGAGCAAAATCAAGATTCACAATTGAATACAAACACCTGCATATTCCCTTTTCTGGGTCTTTATAGCTTGTGTGCGTATATGCCTTGTACAGTTCTGCTTAACATAACTCAGTGACCAGAATGCATGATTAATATTAAGTTTGTTTCTCTGTGAGCTTTTAAACAGTTGATTTCCTTTTGTTATGTCATGCATGTCACTCTGCATGCATTTTCTAATGTTTTTGCCTCACTGTAATTTCCGTGTTGGGGTGCTGAGAAAAGAGTAAGATAATTGATGCTCTGTTTTGAAACCTAGAATGATTGCAACAGATAATAGAATTTCTACTGAAGTGTATAATGAGCTTGTGTTTAACGGAAATCTTGAACACCCTGTGTACCATTCCTACTGCATTGTGTCTGCCGTAACAACCCTGAATTGGTACCCACAGCACCTACAATAGTTTTCTTCCGGATTGTCCTATAAAGTAGCAGTGTTGCCACAGTCTGCAGTACACTGACAAGACAACCTTTGCCATCCATCTGCCAGTGCCCATTAATCTTCATGAGAGACTGGGTGGATTGATACCACTATGCTGACTGGTCACCGTGACTCTTCTCTTTTAATTCAAACTAAGTTACAGCTCTTCACAAGAGGAAGTTTATTGTACGGCAGACGCGACACTGGAAATATACTGGTCCTTGAAGCAGAACAAATTTAATTCCAAATGTGACCAGAAGTGGGCAAATTAATCTTCAACGTATGTCACCTTACATGCTAATGTCTGAGCTGTTTGGGAGGGAAGAGTGTTTCCTTATAATCCCTTTTAAAGTAAGGGGTTGTGGCAGGTGTCACACTTGTTCTTTTAAAAAGGAACATCATCCCCTGTCCTACATAAATTACACGGTCTAAACAGAAAAGGTACATTTGTAGAAGGATTTTTAACTTGAAATATTAAGCAAAATGTTATACCGATAGCCACGACTCCTCTGCTCTAAAGCAGCCAGAGTGTTTCCAACTCATAAGACTTTTTACAAACAGTTTAAGGAAAAAGAAACAGGGGTTGGACATGAGTTGCAGCACCTGAGAAGATGGAAGCTATTTAGATAAATACCAAGCTATGGCCTGTGAAGAAAACGGACACAAATATTCAAAGTGTAATTAGTAATCACACCTTGTTAACAATATACAGCCACTTGGGTCAAAGTAGGCCGTGCACGCTAGAACCCAAAATCTGCACAAGCTCCAAAGATGCCTCATTCCACGTGAGGGCAGTTGTGTAATGCTGGAGGGGGAGTGGGTCTTCTCTCGCATACAGGGGAATATCTAAGCATACAACTACCAATTTACAGTCTAAAAAGTGCAGACATAAAGATTTATGTAGAGCGGAGAGGGCGAAGTCTTGCTCAGTTTGTGGGCTATCGGAGAAGGGCTGGTCAGACTCCAGCTGGCCTTTGGGTTGGTGCTTTACATCACTTCATCGAACAGGTAATGCTGGAGCAGAATATGCATTTGGTTCTTTATTAGAGGAACTTCAGGAAGGTAACTTAAAATCTCGGGGAAAGGTCCAGCTAGTGAACATAGCGAGAGTCGTCCTGGAGGGGATGCAACAGTTACTGCTAGAAATACTATTTTCCAGAAGGAACTTACAAACGTAAGAACTGTCTCAGAAAAAAATACCAGTCTCAGAAAAAGAAGTGAGCATGTGTTTTCCTAATTACATGTGTCTTGATAATTTCCTGTCAACAAGATGTATGGAAGATCACTGTTTCTAATAAGAGGACGCTCTTATTTTCATATCTTTATTCTGTGTAGGTTATAGAGGACAGAAAGGGGAAAGAGGCGAGCCTGGAATTGGACTGCCTGGTAACCCTGGACCACCCGGCCCTGCAGGTACAAGTCTCCAGATTTATTTCTGCTGTCGTTATTTATGAACTAACGGGCCTTTCTCCTGGTTTTCGTGCTGGTTTTACATGCGTACCTTTCCTCCCGAGCTTGGTCGTAGTGCGAGGTCAGACCCACCTGCCTCCTCGCGGATGAGCTGGCGTGCAGCTGACCGACGGTGATGAAACGCGGGGCACTGCACGCGCTCTGGCGAGGACTCTGCTAATTCGAGCTTTGTTTTACCAGCTACTGGCCTGCCGGGCCCAGCGGGGACGCCAGGCTCTCCCGGACCGCAGGGGCCACCTGGACCCGACGGAAGATGCAATCCGGCAGATTGCTATTATCACATATCACAGACTCGGTCACGCACCAGCGGGAAATAAAAACTCTCTCCCATAGACACTTGGGTTCACAGTCACTTTTCACTCCTCTCAATAAGTTAATTTAATCTTTGAAATACTTGGTGCATTTTTTTTTCCCTCGACACTGCATGGTATATAGATAATTTTTAAGGCACAGAACTGAGCCTCTTTCTATGTTATTTGCAGTGTCGTAATTATGAAATGATGACATATATTTTCCAGAGTGCATTCCATGTGTTATGTTTCTCGTATTTATTTTGCTTAGAGGACAAAATAGACCCAAATAATTTTCATAAGCTTATTTCTTAAAACAAAAAATATTTTATTATAACTTTGAGACAGTATGTATGCCTCAGCATGTAAGCTGGCTTTATTTTTCTTGCTGGTGGTGAAGTTTAAGTGGAGAAAATGCAGTTCTGAAGTTTCAAAGCATACCGGTTTGTGGCGAATGCAAGACCTGAGCTGGAGCGCTGGGAACTCTGTTTAGACTAAATGTTCATATCCCTCGAGGAGGCTCCGGCACACCTTCTGAACCGGGTTCATGTCGTGCACCACGAGCGCTACCCACCGTTTCAGTCACTTCCTAGATGTTGAAGAAGGAAATGAAGATGTGTTTATGATCTCTCTAACTCCATCCAATGTTTAGCTTCAAACTGACTGGAAATTCACCAGGTGTAGCCCCAAGAAGCATCTCTCCTGGCTGGATGTTGTTCCAGCTGAGGGCTTGTACGTTCATTTAGTCATGGTTACGTATTGTCCAGATATTAAACCGTTAGGGGCTGGTGGTGGTGTTCCTAGCTGAGAACTGGCACGTATTCTAACTGTTATGTGGACTTAGTAAGTGTAGTATCGCTGCCTGTAACCAAGCTACTCTGCTGTTATGTCTGCTTACAGCCAAGACGACCTCTTGCTTCAGAGCAGAGGTGGTGGGTACACAGTGAGACAGTCAAAGAAGGAACTTCGCGAGCCTCTAGTCTTACGGATGGCACAGTTTTCCTCTTCCTCCTGCAATAATTGTGTGCCAAAATAAACTTGAGAAGAACATGGAAACAGTAGAACACAAAACTCACAGGTCCTAATAACTGGTTGCAAAAAATTGAGCTCAAGAGAAATTCGGAAAAATTACAAAACTACAGAGAGCATGACTGCATGCAGTTTGCAGGCATTGAGTAAATCCTACGGAACCAGATGTTGTCAATGAAGAACAAAACAGAACAAAGTGTAAATCCTATAGAGTTCAAAGGGTTGAGCAAAAGAAAAGGTGGAGAAAATCAATCATACAGAGGCAGATTCTGAAAAGGAAGGAGGAGGGTTGGCTGAAGTTTCACTCCTGATTATTAGGAAACAGATAATCCTAGATTAGTCCTAAGGAATTTGCTACAGTGCAATAGAAATTGAAGGTGCTATTGAGAGAACATGGACAGCTATAACCCACAACCTCAAAATAAACCTATAGTACAAAAGCAGGGGTGAGGGCTCTTGCCCCACATTTGGAAGCCAGTCGTTCTCTCCCACTTCAGGCTGTTAAGTGGTTTTGGCAATCTCCGTGCTTGAGCAGTACTGAGCCGCCAGGGAAGCGTTCCGGGATTGGAAGTGCTGGGTTCCAGAGCTGTTGTGAGAGTTGTGAGTCTGGCTGACTTCTGGTTTTTCCTTAAAAACAGTAAGGAATGAACGGTGGGAGTTTTTTAAAAAAAAAACAAAACACGTTGGCATTTGTTCTGCATAGAGTTCCTAGTACTTGTACCCAGACCGGAGCAAGAGGTAATTTAACCTCTAAGATAAGTTAACCCGGGTAGCTGGGGAGCAGAGGCAAGCCTTAGCCACACTTTCTGAGAGAAAGCATACCCTAAGAGCAACCTTGGAGCGCCACTTAATGTCCTAATCGGTTAGGCGTTTTGAGGGAAGAAGGTGCTTGGCACAAGAGCGATGTTTAAGTAACCACAGAGATCGAAGGCTGAGCATAAACACCTGGAACAGGAGAGGGCTGCAGGAAGGAGGACAGCAGAAACCTGTGGCGTACCATGAACCCATCCCCTGAAGGGAATCTGTGAGCTGTAATGTGGCCTGCAGCTGGGGACCCCTTGGGGGTGTCAGGGTGCTTCCTCTGTCCCTCGTGAGGATGGGGATGGAGGGATCAAAGCCCACGGGCGAACCACAGTCCTCACGCCTCCTTTTCTGCTCATCCCTCGCCGTCCCTCGGAGACAGTAACTGCCCCTTCTCCAGGCCAGCGCATCCTCCGCTCTGCGGGAGCTGGCACCCGTCCCGCTGGGGTGAAGGTGCATGTGGAACAAGTGGTCCTGCCTGTGCTTAGCTCAAAACGCGCTGCTCCCGTTCCAGACCTCCCGCGCCCACGGAGCACGTCTTGGTTTGCTCTGTGGTATTGACCAGCCTGTCCAGACCTGCTCCTCAGAGGACCGTAGCTGTGCCAACGCTGGGAACTGGAGAGGCGGCTCGAAACCAAGCGCTTGTCTGTGCTGAGGCACCTGCTGCTGTCTGGGGCACAGGTCTGCCAGCCCCGCGAGTAAAGCCAGGGGCCTTGCACCAATGTATATCTCGGAGGAACGGGCCCCACATACTGTTTTACATTCAGTCAAATGAACTGCTGGTCAGGTATCTTGCATGAACATTTTTTTCATTGATTTCCTTTTACTTCTTTAGTAATTCCAATATATGTAAAAATCTAAATATTTTTTTACTTCCTAAGTTAATTTTAATCTTCATTTTCTGTGATAATATTGAAAAGGGTGCTGTCTTGTAAAGAGTATCTGCGTGACTGAGAGTTTTCCAAGCAGCCCCCCTCCTGGAAGGCTGTACATAGACTATTGCGCTGCCTTAGTGGTATGTGTATATTTTGGGGCTTTTAGCTAGCTGAAACCGAGCATCTGTTATTTGCCAGATGTAATTGCTGTATGTTAATTTACTTGAACTTACCGGAAAGCAGAACACTTTTTATATTTGAAGAAGTTTTATTTTTTCATCTATGTTTCCTACAGATGCCTTTTTCTTTTTATAGGCTCAAATCTAAAGGTCTTTTTAAAATGTATTTGAACACTTTGAATTTATTTGCAGGTAACTTTGGTAATTATCTTGTTGCATTATTTTTTATTTTGCTAAAAGCCCACTTTAATTTTCTTATGTGAGAAAACGGGTATTTTGTTATATGGGCTATCTTGATACCTTTTTAAAGATGCCGCGTTCTTCACTGGGGTAGAACAGAGTTGATCCCAGACTGACTTTACTTCACACTGGCTTGCTCCTACTCTATAGTTTTAGAATTGAATGCAGAATGTAGCTGGAAACGTGCTTCTGCATGGTTTTCAGGTTTGGCCCCTGAAATGTCTTTGCAGTTTCAGACTGATGTTGTCTTAGTTTTTGGGAAAAGTCCGGGGAAGGCAGAGTGATCTTCAGCTGTTTTGCAATTTGCTTTATCAGTTTCATATCTGTTTTGAGCAGCCTGTGCTGCAGTACACATTGCAAGGAACTCAACATGGAGGATTATTTTTTCCAGTAGCACAAGATATTTTTCTGATTTGGGAATGTTTACGTACAACAGGATTTTAAACTGAAATATCTTTGACAAAATGTTTTAAACCTTTCTTAAAAGCTCTCTAAGCTTTGTTCTAGGTCAGGGTCAGACTGTTATATTTTATGGCAAGTTGCGTTATCATCTACTAAGAACGTGTTGGGATTTTCTTCAAATAGCTATGTACAGAACTACTCAGTTTGCCTAAGGAAAGTAATAAACTTGGTAAGAGGGAAACTTTTCTGAGGCTGCAACATACCTCCTTTTGTCCACACGGTGGAGTTCAAAACATCTTTTCAGCACAAAGGATAAAGCCCCGGCCAAACTCGCTCAGCAGCGCAAGAGAAGACCCAGTGCTGCGTGGAATCACAGCACAAGGGTCAGTGTTTCCCATTTTGTTCTTGAGCCTGACTTTTTTTTTTTTCTAAAATCCATTTATTTTTGCATGGTAGTATTTGCAGAAATACTGCCTTTCTTGGATCATTATTTTCAGGTAATATTGCTTAGATTTTATTTGTGTTTTGTACAGATACACTTTACAGAAGAACATGCAGTAGCAGGACATCCCGCTTTCAGGCATCGTTTATATCCACTGTAATGGTGTTTGTCTCTGGGAGAGCAGGGAGTCCACTAAGGTTAATAAAAATTACAGTAGCATACTTTGTACGATTGAGTAGCAGTGCAGCCTACTTAGTAATGTTTTAAGAACCAAAATTTTGGTCTTAAACTGGATTTGGTTTCAATGCTAAAAGAGCACTGTGATATGGAAACAGGATTGATTGTATCATCCATCCTCCCTTTATGTTTTATGATTGTGGATTATGACAGATGTTAGATATGCACAGCTTTGTTAAATAAGCATATTTTTTAAATTAATGGATAATCACAAAATATTTTGGCGCTTCTTCTTTTTCACAAGGATGAAATACTATTTTTCATGTCAGCGTACACTCAATTTTTTTCTTCTTTTTCTGTAATGTTTACATAAAAGTCTTGTAAAAACCCCACGGGCTAAACTAGCATTTTATAAACTTGTTTCTCCAAATATACTACGTAAAGCCACCCCCTAACTTTGCGTTTTACCAATGCAGTAGAACCGCTGCTCTAATGTGACACGTTAGAACATGAGAAGTATCTCAGGAATCAAAACAATGTTGGGTTTGGGGGTTTTTTTATTGTGTTTTTGTTAGATTCTGGATGTATTGAGTCATATAAATTTTCCTTGAAATCTGTTATGTCCATTACAACTAGATTGTACTGGATGGATGTTTAAATCCATCTGCATAGATGTAGGTGGGTGTAGGCCATGGAGAACAAGTTTATCCATGACCTTGCCTTGGTTGGTGTTTAAGTGGAAAACTCAAGCTTCATGATACCTTAAGGAAACGTGGTTTTCAAATATTAATTGCTAACAAACGTTACAGATTCTAGACCAAAATAAGAATGTAGTCTACATGTCTTTTAGCAGTTTTACCTCCGAGTCTGCTGTTCTACAAACATGAATGCATTTAATTATTTACTGAAGTTTCAATGTAAATATATTCTGTCCGCAGTCGATATATTTGAAGGATTTTCAATTACATACCTTATTTTATTATTTTCTTTCATTTCTGAATTATATGCAGCTGTCACTGAATGAATCACACTACGTGCTGGTTGCTTCTTTCCTTCATTGTATTTTTGGTTTGCAATATTTCAGGTTCAGTTCAATGAAAATGTATTAAGTGGATAGAAAATTGCTTTTTACATTATTTTGTGGCCATTTACATCTGAAATAGGATTCTGGATGGAAATGGAAATGTTTCACATACTTTCTGTATGTGGTTCTGTCAGAAATGACAACCTTTCCTTCTCTGTCAAATGAGGGGAGGATGCAACTGTGAGCAAGAGAAAGGAGAGGCACAAAGCCACGGCAGCGAGCCCTGGGGAGCATCTGGCAGCGTGCCTGCAAGCCTGGGCTGGCTGGATTCGGGGAGGGGGTCTGCTTTTGACCATACCAAAGTCAGACTTGTTCTTCCGACGGGTTGGTGAAACTTAGGGCTCCACAGTCTGGAGGAAAAAAAGGCGAAAAACCTTGGCCTTACATGTATATAAAATTTATGGAAGTTCATATAATCTCTGAATCAGATGCAGATAAATTTCCTGTCTGAATACAAGATAATCACTTTTATTCAAGAAACTGATTCACTGAACCATTTAACTTTAGGTAACTTTAGGTATTTCCATTGTTCTCTTGCTGCCTAACTGTCCAAGGATAAAAAAGAGAACTCCCAGATCAATGGCATTTTAAAGGATGCTAGGTAATAATTTGACCACTAACATGATTTTCTTTCTTCAGATTTCATAGTGGCTTCAGCAAGCTTGCTTCGTATGTCGTCTAAAGCTGCCACAGTTTTATTAGTCCTTTTGAATGCACACACAGCAAGCAAAACAGAACAGTAAAACAAAAGATTGAGAGGAGGGGAATAAAACTGAAGCTGTAACAAATCAGATGGGAGTAACATGCCCTACAAAACAAAGACATTTCTTCTTTACCTGTGATCCGTGAGCAAAGGAGATGCAGTGACTGCCTTTTAAGTCTAAAGGAAACAGAAACTACCTGGCCAAATAAGAATACAGTGATGAGCAGGTCAAGCAAACACATTTCACCTAATTATCTAAACAATTTTAAAACATTTGCAAAAATGCAGCATGTTTGTACATGGAGCACAACTGCTAGGCTCTGCTAGGAGAAACCAACACTTGTTTCTGAAACTAAGGGACTCGGTTTCTTGTTCGCTCTGTCTTTCAAGTCACCTTGAAAGTACCATCTGTTGACACTTTCCCTTTTTGAAGGAAGAGCAAATTTTAGTTGGAGATACATGTTTGGCTCTGTGTGAACTCCGATCACAACTACAGTATTCAGGGAAGCAAAATCTAGCGGAATCCTCCCCAGCCGTGCTTTCTTGCCTCATTTGGGTGCTCCAACTTGTGCTCTGGAGCCATCACTCCTCCTTTGGCTAGAGACACTTTGGCCTTTGTGAAATATTCAGTTTGTACTTGGTTGTTCGAAACCAGTAATGGCTGTGGCAGAAAAGTTCTTATATATATTTACACATACATAAAGTCTGTATGTATAACACACACACATATATCTCTCAGTGCAGTATTCGTCAGCAGTGTTAGTAATACTTGTTAGTAGCCTAGCAGGGAAAGCATTGCAGTCACCATTTTAAAATACCAGATTGGACTGTGAGGAATTGGCTATCATTTTGAGGACAGTTGTTAAACATTTTTCTCTTGGTTCCTGCCTACACTTAAGTAATTGGGGAGCTAAAATATGTATTTATCACAGTGCAGTTAAACCTCAAGCATTAGGAGTGGTGGCAGAGATCCTGATGGGTAAAAGTGATTTTCATTAGTCTTTTGTTCAAAAAATCTCATAGCATTTCATAATGTTGAACCAGAAAGAGATGAGAACAAGATTTACTTCACTGAGATTCCAGAAGCATCTGGTTAGAATGGATAACATGCTGTCAGTGGCTTGTGAAACCTCTCAAGCTCTTTGCTTTGTGCCTTCTAAATATACTTATTTAAACTAGCACTATTTTTTCTGTATCACCATAGTTGATACACCTTTCTTTTAAATTCATAATCCTGTCTTTATTTTCCAAATCTTTATTTACTTGAATGTGCTGTTACTAAAATTTAGTTCCTGATATTTTTTGGTATACAGTCTACCATTCTTCAGATAAAATTTTTCTGCTCTTGCACAAGATTAGGAATTGGTAAATACTTAGATTAACCAATGTGTCCCATACCGACTTATAATGGGCTGAGGATTTATTCCTCAGTTCTGTATTTTAAATTAAAACTCACAAGTCAGCTTGAAGGCAGAAAATCTGTCACAATCTTAAGCTATCCACTTACATAGATTCTGCATTGAACTGACCCCCAGTGTTGAATTTGTTTGATTGTAAGAATTCTTATTTGGTTTTTATATGTGAATGTTTTCTCTCCTACATGAGTTTCTTTCCATTGTGGAATTTTATGCATTTTTCAGACTATATTTTTTAAAGCACTTCACATTTGTATTTAAATGTTGGGGTTTTTTTGCTTCTTTTGATTCATTATGTTTATGCATTACATATGGAAAATAATATTTTCATTCTGTTATCAGGTTTTTTCTTGCTTTTTAACAGTTTTACACACTTTATAGTCAAAATAAAAGTTTGCTGGTGAAACTACAGTTTGTCATTACCACTAACATTTTATTTGTTGCACTATGTAAGGAGTACTTTTGAGAATGACAAACACCATCACTCTGAACGTCCCCCCCTTCCTTCTTCTTCCCCCAGCTTTATATGCTGAGCATGATGTCATATGGTATGGAATATCCCTTTGGTCACTTGGGGTCAGCTGTCCCAGCTGTGTCCCCTCCCAGCTCCTTGTGCACCCCCAGCCTACTCGCTGGTGGGGGGGTGTGAGAAGCAGCAAAGGCCTTGACTCTGTGTAAGCACTGCTCAGCAATAATGAAAACATCCCTGTGTTATCAACCCTGTTTCCAGCACAAATCCAAAGCATAGCTCCATACTAGCTACTAGGAAGAAAATTAACTCTATCCCAGATAAAACCAGCACAGGGTTAAAACATTATTTATTTGGTTTTTGTACCACCACAGATGTTAGTTTAAAACCTGTAATCTCTAGTATAAAACTTTTATATTTCTGGGACTTAAAATTCCCTTGACAGTGGCTTCTAGCCTTTTATTTTAATTTAACATAGAAAGAGGCAAGCTGGAATAGGCTTCATACAAAATTACGAATGCAACACAAATTGGAGTGGCAAATGAAGAGGTTATTCCACATGGCTTATTCATGAGAACCCAGTGATCAGACCTTTAGAGAGATTTACAGCATAAAAGGTGTCAGGGTGGCAGGTTTTCATAAGAACAGCCTCCCAGCTGTGTTTCTACAATTGAATTGAAGAGCTGAGGGAGGCTTAGCATATCCTGTACAGCACATACATACAATGAAATGACTGTGCATGAAGTGATGTAATTTGCTCGGGAGTGCTCTGGAATTTATTTTATAAGCACAAAAGAATAGCTACAACTGAAGTAAATAAACTGTTCCTTTTTTTATTTGATGGCTGAAGAGACATTATTTCACTGTACATCATACATAGGAATTAAGTAGGGGAGGAGGAGAAATCACAGAAACTCTTTATTAAAATAAAAATAAAAATAAACAAGTGCCTTTTTTCCTCCCAAAGGAAGAAAGAGCCAGAAGGCATCACCTGTGTATTTCTGTAAGCACCATTGTTCCAGTTTGTATTGCTAAGTACACCTTTAGAAGGAACGTACAACCACTGTGTTAAAAATGCCTTACTGAAACCTTGGTTGAAAGGTTTCTCCTTGTTTGTATTTCTCCTTCATTCCTTAGTTTTTCTCAGCTGTCTGTGCAGGAAGTAAATTGATGCCAACACTTTGTGGCACTTGCGTTGCCCGTTCATGGCCCTTTCATGTTCTTACCAGCTCTCTCTCCAGCCTGCATTCTGCAAGACGACGGCTCGCAGTACCCAGGAGGGCCAGGAGGGCCGGGAGGACCAGGAACCCCAGGCTGACCGGCCACCCCAGGGAGACCTCGTTCACCATCACGGCCTTCCCTGCCATAGCTGGGTTTGCCTGGTTCACCTGGAAAAGTGGATGCAGGTCTAAAAATTGGCAGCATATGACTTGCTTAGTATACGTGTAGCTTTACTGAGCACCCTGTTCTTAAAAGCTGTGTGAAGATGGCTTTTTACTGCTCTCAGTGGATTCCCCAGAGAGGTGCCTACCTAGAGGGCCAGTTTTCCTCTAATAGACAACCACCTGTGTTTACACATCTAGAGCAACGAAATTTCAGGCCCAACCCTCTCCAGTTGTACTGGAGCAGATCTGCTGCTATAAAAACCTATGCATTATAACTGATTGCAGCACTGTAGACAACCCTATTGGCGATGCGTATGAAGGTGTAGATGCTACTCACTACTTCAGAGTTACGTTAGCGCTCCAGAAAGAGATGTATCAAGAATTTATTTTTAATCTCCACTCAGATGTGTTGGGGAAATAGATGTATAGAGTGGAACTGATGAGCACTAAAGTATCTTTTTACTTCTAAATCTTCAATGAAGGGATGAAATATAGTGATTGTAGTAAGACTCTTCCAATGATAAATTTCTAAAGAAGACAGCTCTGAGTTTCACAGACATCCTAGGTAGCAGTATATACTCAAGTGATTTTTTTTCTCCTTTTTACAAAGAGAACAAATTTTGGTAGTTTCTGTCTATATATACACACAGAAATGCAGAGTAGAGAGATACTGATGGAAATAACATGTTTATTTTCATTCACTGGCCACTAGAGGCCAGTTGTGCTGCACTTATCAGCAAGAATCCGACCTCGACCCCTCTCACATAACACTGCAAGTAATTACCACAAAAATAAAGGAGAATTGTATTTTGAATGTCCTAAATTATGAATGGAGATTTTGAAGACTGCTGTGGCTGCCAGTGAGATAATCTGGGGTTTGTGAACTTTTTTGTTTTATTTTGTATATAAATAAATACTTACATAAAAAAAAGGCAATCATACATATATATACACATTGTGATTGCCTCTTTTTTTTCTTGCTTTGTAAACATTTTTCCTAATCTTTCTACACTGAGATAAATGGGGTGGTAGCTCTTTAGTAAAAGAGCTTTTAATTCTGATTTGTGATTGTATTATTACCTACGAAGTAAAAACTATGAAGTACCGTTATTTGGAAGCTCATTGCTTAATGGGCTCCTTTTATCTTTTCAAGGCAGCTCGAGTTATCAGTTCTGAATAAATTTTTACTACATCTTTTCTTCTTTATCCTCATCCTTGCTATATTTACCTGGAAGACCTCTTGGTCCAGGGTAACCTTTCAGTCCTCTGCCTGGAAATCCTCTTTCTCCTCTTTCTCCTGGTTCACCTAAAGCAAATTCATGAAATATTAGTTACAGCCTGCTTGGAGTATTACTTTCAGTAAGTTCCCTCTCAGAGGTGAATGACTAATAAGCAAAGAATTCAGGTGGTTGTATATATTCTTAGCATCATTGAATGATGTCCTAACACACGTCCTTGTAAGAGGTTTGGGGTTTGTTTGGATTTTTTCCACCATTTGAGTTATAGTCAGAAGCAGACATGTTGGAGGGAAAAAAAAACATCTCAGCTGGACAGTAAGTACCACATGAAATATGCCATAGCCTATATAACAGAAATAAACCAAACTCACAGAACTACACAGGCTATTTTGGAATGCAGACTGAGGGTACTGGCAAATGGCTTTTGCAAGACCATGTGAACTCCGCTAGTAAGTAAAAATTATCAGGTGCTGGTCCTTGAGACAGCTAGTGCAGAGAAGAAAAGAGAAGCTGGCTTGCACACATACAGTATTCTGTTGACATACACATAAGACGTTCATAAAAGTAAAACAAAGGACCTTGTTCTCATATACAGGTATTATGGAGACTTTTCTTTGGTGGGTTCCCAGCTTTACTTCAAACTCATATGTTGCTCCAAACAAGAAGCATCTTAGTAAGAGGAAGCTTTTTTGTTGTTTTAGTTGCAAAGATCAAATTCTGTTCACTGTATATATTCCATAAAAGAACATATATCTACCACTCGTGAATACACTGTGTAAACTCTTGATTTTATTTTTTTTTGCTGCAAGTCAAAAGTCACAAGTATATGCCTAATAATGTTTGAGTGAGCTTTATTTTATACTTCCATACTTTCTTGTACGGTAGTGAGGAGACTTGGAATAGACTGTTAAGTCTGGGACTTGCCTAGAAATGGCACACCAGAAAACGAGGAAGCTATGTAAAGAAACACAGGAGTCAGTACAAAAGTCCAAGTTTCAATAAAAGATGCACACAGGGTACTAGAGAAGGAATCTTATCTCTACGCTTCAGACTGCCTAGGCAACATGGACATTCAGCCTGTCTTTGTAAATACAGCTACCGGAAGCACTGATGTCAGGTTACCCGTATATACTTCTGCTACTTCCAGCTACTGAACGCTGTGGAATAGTGTTTACTGCTGGTTACCCCAAACTTCTGCAACTTCTTATTTCTAATTCTGCCCGCCTTCACTACCCTAGATTGCTCATTAAAGTCACTATAACCTCCTCCTTCCTTGAGCCAGCTCTTTTTGACTCTGCTGTTGTTGATGCCGTTAAAATCACTGTACCTTTGTATCTTCTGCTCTCTCTCATGGTAACATATTCTTGTGTTTCTCTCTCTTATTTATCATGCCCTTCTAAACCATTCTCAACATCCTCCTCTTCTCTTTTATCAGATGTCCTACGTACCCTTCTCTCACTCCCATCTTGGACAACTCCCCAAATGTTGTCTGAGTTCATCTCAGAAAGTCAGTTCATCTCTGTGACCTCTGTGGAACTCTGGTAACTAGCAGGAACTCAGAGTGAAGCGCTGAGATTTTTTTCAGGATGCCTGCCATGTACCATCATTACAGCTCTTGCACATGAGAGCATTCACCACTTCTCTTGTATCTGTAATTGTATTTCAAGATTTACTGTAAGGTAACTTGGAATTTGATGACAATTATGATAGGAAACAAAGCATTTTGCTTGTTTGTTTGGGTTTTTTTATACTCTGTAGATTATTTTTTTAATATTAACACAGTGCAGCCTGCTGTGTGATGAATCAAATTCAGCGTATCAGATCATCTTTGTGTCTCCATTTTTTGTTGCTTCTGCAAATACAGATGACATTACATTAAATGAAAACGGTACAGCAACAATGCTGTTAAGGTTTGCTTTGTTTGTATTCTATTCCTTCTCTCAAAGGTTTTCCCAATTTTACTTTCAAATAAAACTTGAGACAAAAGTAAATGCTCTAATCCAGCAACAGACCAGCTTTGTGCAGAAATACAATTTTTAAATAAAACCTTCCTTCAAGAAAACAAATCGAAATCACTGCTGAATAGAAACTAATACATACATAATGGTCATAAGACTTTGCAGAAAATTCCTCTGGAGATGTGTAAACCCTCTCAGTCAGGAACAAAAGAGATTAACTTAGATCAAAGGTTTTTTTGTAAAGTGTAAGGTTAGTCAATTTTATTATGGATTTGTTCTTTCAAAAGAATCAATAGATTGTGGTACATGGTGCAATGATCTTAAATGGCTCAAGTATTATACCCAAATAAAAGAGGCAGATTGTTATCAGTCACTTGTAATGTGAGAAACTGGATAGACTTAGAAAAGGAGGCTAGAGATTAGTGAATGAATCTGGCTGTTTATGTTAGCTTTTGGACCACAAGTCTTGCAGAAGTGAGGTCCACAGCCAGACTGAGTGGAGGAAAGAGAGAATCACTGCTGGAACTTTTCAGCATGTGAAAAACACAAACCTCAAAAGTCCGTGAGAATGAAAATTAATATTAGGAATCTGACCCAGCTGCTTACTTCTAGTTCAAGGCAGATGCTTGTCCTTTCTCATATTGTATAAGTGATTTGATGACAAAAACCAGATTTATAAACGAGTCTTGCTGAGGCCAGGCCAATGTGCCCTTTAATCACTGGGGTAACTGAGGCAACAGTGACAGGAAAAAGCTTAGTTTCCTAATTCATGATCTTTTTGGACTTTACGTGCGTGCAATGTACATCCACAATCTGTAATCCAAAGGAAAAAAATAAAAAAAAAAACGCACAAAACACTGGAGCAGTCAACAACTGAAAGCCAGTTACAGAATTTCTTACCTTTAGGACCTTTACGACCAATCTCACCGGGGGGACCTTTAAGGCCAGGCAAGCCACGGGGTCCAAGCTGCCCTGGGAAGCCATTTTCGCCAGCAGGCCCTGGAGCACCTGGTGGCCCCGGTCGGCCAGGAAGACCTGGAGCACCAAATTCTGGCCTCCTAAGACTGGCTGCCAGCTGAGCTAGTTGTTCTGCAATGAACAGGACGACAGAATTAAGCAGTAAGTGGATCTGAATGGAGAGATTCTCATGTTGGCTGAAGAAGAACGTGTATTCTCTGTTACAGAAACTGACAGATCACAGTACAGCATCTTCCATACGTACAATGCTATTTACAAAGTTTGTTGCATATAAGACATTATCTTAGTACTACTAGAGGGAAACTGCATAGGCACACTGTGAAGCTGGTCACTCTGAAGCCTACATCTTAAACATTTAATGTTTGCAAGCTGAAATGACTTAAATGTATATGGTTTATTTAGAAATAGCCTTATAATTTTCTATGTCATTTAAATTTCAACCACCTAGTAAGAAAATTTACTCATGCAATTGCTGCCTTTTAAAAGAGCAAATCTCTCTCTTCGTTACTACTTGTTAATCCTTATTAAGATCCATCTTTGCAAGAAGGAAAAGCTGAAAAGCATGACAGCAGTCATCTACTTTGGCCTGCAAAGTAAGTGCAGGCCTTCTTTTTCAGAGAGAAACCCCTCAAATTGGTGCTTGTCAGTTTGATAAGTAATTGAACATTTTATGTTGATCTTTCCTTCAGGTGAATCAGCAGGAGCTTTGCTCTTCATTAGGCATAGGATCAGCTTGTCATTCCTTGGAATGGTCTAAGCTAGCTATTCTCTTTTCCTCATCCCCCTTCCAGGCCACTGCTGTAACAGCATGAGAGCAGTCCTCTCCCTGCTTAAAGTTTCTATTGTAGACTTCAAATCCATCTTCCAAGCATGCCTTAGAAATAACTTTCTCTGGATGCA
This sequence comes from Oceanodroma leucorhoa, assembly GCA_030449065.1. Taxonomy (NCBI): domain Eukaryota; kingdom Metazoa; phylum Chordata; class Aves; order Procellariiformes; genus Oceanodroma; species Oceanodroma leucorhoa. Next base: position 2,173,244 of record JASVER010000001.1, read on the forward strand.
GCCACACACAACTCTATATGACATTTGCTATGAAGTCTGCATGACTTGGCAAGACTGGCAACCAAGAAAATTAAGAAAATGGGGGTGGGGTGGTGCAAAGGATCTGAAATAAAACAGGAACTGTGGCTAGCAGATACATGAGGAAGACTGAGGATAGCAATCTGCAGGCAAAGCCTACTCAGGAGCTGAACTTCAGTTACAGTTTTCTTTAAGTCGACAAGGTTCCAGGGACCCACTTGGATTGATCTCTTTTTTTTTTTTTTTTAAGGATGACAGCTTTGACTGTTATAGGGGCTCTCAAGAGGGATGCAATGAAAACAGTCTAGAATTTTCCCATATCTTTCTCTTCACTGCTAATTCTGATGGTTATGAATAAATTCATGCATCATATCTGATTTGACTATAATCCTCCTCAATACTACTATGTCTTTCAAGAGATCACTTTAAAAGGCCTTTTTATCCTATTTATAGAAAGTTTAAGAAAAAATACCCTGTTGGGCAGTGCCAAGAACAGTAATGATTACTGATAACTTTTAGATTAAATCATGAGCAGCAATTTCACTCTGGTAAATGCTTAACATTACAAAGGCATAATATCCCTAAGGGCACCTTCAACAGCAAGTACTGAAAAGTATCTTTTGTGCTTACAGGGCAGCACAAATTTTTAAGCTCGGTAAATCCCATGCACCCAGCTGTATTAGAAAAGCTCCAGACTTCTGTGTGTGTCAAGAAGAACTGAGCAATACAATTAGGGTTTTGAACATCTGCCTATTGCTTTCATTTTATGGTATGTTATCTACAGAAAGCCTCTCTCTGCACTCTTCTTTTTTTACCTATTTTGCACATAGTTTGCTTGCTGTAATCTAATAGTGTATGAGTACAAATGGCAAAACAAGCTTTCAGTGAAGACGTACTTTTATATATGTAAACACCGCAAGTGATTTCTACACAAAATATATGTCTTTCATAAAAACACTCTGGTCTATTGCCTGATTACTATAGTAATAGTGTGAAATTAACAGGTATTTCAATGAGGATGCAAAGTATATATAAAATAAGAGACTTCTTCCTCGTATTCTCTGATATTGTGTCCACATTCACATGTGGCAAGATTTTCTGCCAGGTCCCCTGCTGAGGCCACGCTATTTGTTTTGGATAAGAGTGTGAAAATCTTGGTTGCCTCCACAGCAGTAGATTATCCTGATTTAAATGCACAAGAAACATCAAATACTTTTTAGCATATTTACCTTGCATGACTCTCATGCAAACCTGCTTAATGTGCTGATCGGTTGGTTCTTTTCCCTAGGATTAAAAAAAATAATAGTTTAAAAAAACAGTTGATATCACAGTACATTTTATAAGTGTGCCTCATGGGAAAAATGCTGGCCGGTCAATGAAAGATGTTGCAGTTCCTGCAAGTGCAGCTATTCCAGCCGAAGTCGATTTGACTAACAAGGTAGATACTATGTTTGATACACCCATGTATCAAACGTGGTACCTGTGCACTATAGCAATGGGGCTGGTGTAAGGAAATGGAACTGAACTGAAAGCTGAGGACCCAAGGACCTAACTGTATACAAGCCTAAGATTTCTCTGGTACGCAAATGTGGCTGTTGTGAGGTACGGTGTATTTCAAACTCTACTGTGGCTCTTGGGTTTTGCACGCGAATGTAGCTTCTGATGCAAGAAAGGGAGCGGTGTGAGTGACATCTAGGCATTCAAAATATACCAATCACAGTAAAACAGTACTTACAGCTGGACCTTGGCTGCCAGGCAGACCTGGGGCACCCTGTTCACCCTGCAAGCCTCGTGGTCCAGGTGAGCCTCGTGGCCCTTCCATACCAGGCAGTCCCCGACTTCCCTCAGGCCCACGGGAACCAGGCTCTCCAGGATTACCAACCTGACAACGAAAGAATAGATTTTCAACAGACTGCTATACTGGTGTTAGACTCATTCTGACATATCAAAATGGTGACAGGAGCTATTCGCAAATGCAAAGAATTGAACACTGGGATGTAGAGTTGTTGAACAGCTTCTTTTTAAATAAGCGGCTGGAGTCAGTGGTTGTGTGATTTATAAACTTAAAAAGAGGTTTGTATTCCTCCCTTAAAGGGGAGAAGTGGAAAAAAAAGAAATTCTGTCAAAAGAGGCAAATCAGCATCCATAGTGACATGCACAAGACATTGGGTTTTTTGTCAAAGAACAAAGGTCTCCTATACTTGGTTTCTACTTCTGCCGTCGTGCATGTCACATGCAACTTTTCTAGACATTAAGTGCTCCTTAAATTACAAAAATTCCAGCTCCCTGCTTGTTCCAAATGCCTTTCATTCCTTTTCATAGAGAGTATGCGAATAAGCACCTCCAAGTTATTTTCAATACAAGTTATTGCACTACTATTAATCAATAGTAGTACTAACAAAGAAAAAAAAAACCAACCAAAAACCAAACGAACTCAAAAAAAACCACAATAAAACCCAACCCCCAAACCAAAACAAACAGAAAAAAAATCCTACATACTTACGGCTTCCCAAATCTACTGGGGAAAAAAAAAAAAACAACACACCACCTGCTGAAAGAGATGCTCAAAACCATGGCCAATTACTCAGCTGTGGTATCAGTTAAATCCACAAGATGGAGCCATTTCAGTTCCATCTATGCTGCACCTCAGACAGCTCATTGCTGTCCCTGTCAGAAGAAAACCCGAAGAACATGCTTCAACAGATATATTAAGAAGACAGCAAAATTCCTTTCTTGGACTGTGCAACCAGGAAGCCATCATTTCTTTCTTGCCCAGTCTGGCAAGTTAGCAGGTTCCCTGACGGATTACTCATCCCTGCATATGTACTCACTAGTATGACCGGCACTCTAGGGTCTCATCAAGAGAGGTAGATTTTAAAAATGCAGGGGGATAAAACTACGGATTTCTCCTCTACTCTCTCTCTTCCTCATGTCCTTCCTGTAAGATCTTGATCAGCAGTAAACACTCTCTAGCTTGCATTTGCTTAGCCCCAAAGTCACCCAGGCCACTGAGAACACAAGCATAGCTCTTTTTGTTACGTTCAACCCCAGTTCCCTGTAGGCAGAACTGTTGATATGTTAGTATCATAGCTCAAACTGTCAGCTGCTATAACAATCCCACTCTTCAGTGATCCTGAAATAAAAGAATGCATTCAGCTCTCAAATTCTTTTTCTTATGTGAGGTACAAGCTGCTTCTCACCTTCCACATCAAAGCTCTCCTTTGTTATTTAAAAAAAAAAAAAAAAAAAAGGAATCTGAGCCATAAATACTTCTGCTTTCACAGACATCACAGTCCTGCTGCCAGCTTTTTCACAGTGTAACGATTACAGGCTGCACGCAGCCACTGCACTGGGCCTCCTTTCTATACAACACCTACTGTATAAAGAGTGCATTCATTTCCTTTAAAAAAAAAGAAAAAAATTAGTTGGCCAGAAAACTGCTGCTGAATGATGCTTCCCTTTCATGGAGCTTAGAATTCAGGACACGATTCCTTTCCAAAGCTAATTAATTTTACTATTAACAGTATTCAAAATTTAAACAGAAGAAATGCTGTTGGAACTCATTCAATTTAACTGTGATAAAGAGCTCAGCTCATTATTTGTATTTTCTTTCTTAAATCAGAAAACCATCTATCTGATCTACTAGATCTCTCTATTTCTATAATAGTGTTATTCATTATACTTACAGCTCCCTTTGCTCCTGGTAATCCCATATCACCCTAAGCAAAAATAAGACAAACTATATTAGAAGAGAGTATCCATTATCATAGACATTACAAACGCAGTAAACTTGACATGACTTTTTTTCACTATTAAAAAAAAAAGTTCACATATTTAGTTGGTTTACACAAAATTGCACTTCAAATGAATTACAATTCATTTGCAAATAAAACTTAAGTTTCAGGTTTTTTTTATAAAATTCCTTTCTCAAAAACGTTTCTGTAAGGTGCAAATAAGAAAGCATGTTTATTATAATTGGGTTTGTATTACTTATCTTAGAATTAGACACATGGCTCTAACCTCTCAAAACACAGTTACAGCACACGACAATCTTAGATAGTAGATTGTTTGGAAACCTTTAGAGGAAGCATTGTTTAGTCAGGATTTTCTAGTTTGACAGAATTACGGATATTTTACAGTGTTGTGTTAGCCCTGACAAAACTCCAACAGAAACCCACAGGTGTCTACCCAATGTGCTGTGAAGAAGCCAAACCCCTACAAGTTCCTGTTCCCAGCAACCTCGCTCCTGGCTTGAACAACCCTGAGATCCCTCTATCACTTGACTGAGAATAGCAGTCCCACTATTCAGAATTTTTTCATTTTCCCTCTGAATTGGAAAAAAAAGGTTTCAAAATCTTGCAATCACCTATGAAATAGATTATTAACTCTTCTTCAGTGTTTTCTTGTTATTCTTGGAGAGATTTCTGAAAATTTTATTTTCCCAGTTCCTAAATGTCATTGGTGAAATAATTGTTTTCTAAAGGTCAGAAAGGCCACTTTGTCTGTTAATGAATATGCCATGAGCGAAATAGAAATAGCAACTGTTATCGGTTTAAAAACAGACTAACTGGCAGCACACTTAAACAACCCATAGTATTGCTTCCTGGGAATCCGTATAGTGGTGGTAAACCTGCATTACTGGACAACTAGCTCACTAGGGCTGATAATTAACTTTAAAAGCCTTTCAGAATTGCAGAGTGTAGGAAAAAACTGCTCATTTCCAGCACACAACCTGGCTATCTTTTTTTAAATAGGGAGCAATTTACTTCCTTTTGAAAGATCAGGTTCTGGCTTTGATGAATGGGGCCCCATAGGAGCCGCTGGACTAGCACATTTCTCTTCCCGCAGGAAAAGAAATCCTTTTTACCCAAGGGCACATGACCCAGGCATTACCCGTGTGAATTCATAACATGCCACACTCCTGTGGTATATACACCTTCCTGCAGCAATACCACAGTGCCACAGCCTCTTCCCAGACCATTCTCCCTCTCCCTAACAGCAGTTCCTACATCTTATTTCCAAAGATAAAGGCAATACAAAATATTTCCATCAAGTCTGAGTTATTAAGGATATTTATTATCTGTGCTCCTGTTTCACCTGAATTAAACTACCTCCTCAACCTCACTGCCTCAAACACCAAGAATTTATGTGTGTGTGTGTGTGTGTGCAAAGATATATATATATTTATATATATAAACGCTTAGTGTATCTCTACATATGTATCTATCTATACATATATACACACACAAACACATACCCTTCAAGGCAGCCTGTACTATATCATACACCTAATAGAATATGCATATTCCAGAGTGCTTTCAAAATAGCAGGAATGGCATGACCAGGCTAATAGAACTGCTGTGCTCTGCCATGTCCAGTTAGTATAAAACTGAAATGTGACTTTCAATCATCAAACCATATGTTTGAAGCACTCCAATAATACTTCAAGGTTTTCATTTATGACCACAAAATATTAGATTAGGTGAAGAGAAAGTAACGCCTTACTAAGTCACCCTTTTCTCCTCCATCTCCTTCCGCTCCAGGTGCACCCTATATCAAAAAAAGACATACTGTCAGCCTTCGGATTTAGTCAATATGTAATGTACTGCAGCATTCGGTAGTGTGACTTGAAAGTACCATGATCTCTGACATGACTTACTTGTTCACCCTTAGGTCCTGGTTCACCCACTGAACCCTAAAAGGTTAAAGATTAAAAAAAAAAAAATCAGAATTTGAAACTGCAGATTCAAAAGCATACTAAATTATCTTCAATCCTCCCTACCATATAGCATTAATGTAAGAGACCTTTAAAGCTGCAAATTTTTAAGAATGACAATGAAAGCACTTAAATCTTACTATATAATTAAGGTGACAGACTGAAGGCAAGTAATATCATGGAACGTATAATCCACTGCCACACTGGATGGTACAGATTCTGACTGTCAAACAGTAGTTCTCCCCTTTACATGGCAGATGTTCTTGCAGCTGCTACAACTCTGCTCTGCGAATTGGTCAGAAGTTAAGTAAAAAATCCAGTAAATGTATCACTTTTTCTAGCCCTATTAAGTGTTCTGTATTGCTGTAGGCCATGCCAGCCCTGCTATCATGCAATAAGCACACTGAGACATCCACAAATTGAGTCGCAATCTTGTCTTGCTTGCTGTTTAATTCTCAACGTTTTTTAGCAGAACTGTCTCTAGAATTTTGATCATTACAGTCGGAGCTGAATGGCTTGTATCTTAAAGTTGATATTCCTTTTTTTAAAAAAAATATTATTATGTTTCATCGTAGAATCCTGTAACAAAACATACATCTGTGGATAGGCAGGAACCAAAGAGAAATAAATTAATGACCTGATTCACTTCAAACACATGTAATTTGTTTCTATAGTAAAAGTATTGCATTTGTAGAACAGTGTAGTATTTAAGAAAAATCTTAGTATTTGTGTTTTGTTAGAAAACCAATCACACCATCCTTAAATGTTCTTTGGCATCTGTGCACATTCAAACATACACATTCCAAAAGAATTATAACTGTGCATAGAAAATATTTTTTTAAAACAGTCGGAGATACAGCATTTTCTCTCCCATTTCAGAAATCCATTTAATTCACGTAAGATATAGGCACACAAACCAGTGTAACGTCTAGAATTTAATTAATCCAGATTTGTTCTCATGTTCCTAAGGATGAAGAGCCAATACTAAATTATCCACAAAGCTAAGCAGTGGAAATCATAGACCTATTTAAAATTCTGACTTTATCAAACAACACTGAAACTATTTTATCTTAAGTGTTCTCAAAATCGTGCCATATTAAGGTTTTCCAATTACTCGCACAAAAAGAGATTGATTTCCAACCTAACATCATTTTGCGGGTTCTTTTTCTTCACTTACTCTTCTTTAGAGCAACAAAACTGCCAATACATAAGGTTGAGATGGGAGAAGCTTTTGCTTTTGTGAAACTTGGCCTGTAATATTTATATTAGCAAACATAAAAATCACAGCTGAAACTATCTGAATCTATTCTACATTGACTCCCAAAATTTCAGTGAAGACAATAGGGTAAGATGTCAAAATGTGAAAATATCCACTTTTTTGACGTACTGCTTATCTATTTGTAAACATCCCTCTCAAACCATGCCCAGGAATTGTTTGTGAAACTGCCAGTCAGTATCAGCCAAAACTGTACTAGGGGCTACACTAACTATTTAACAGTATAAAGGATCGTGTTCCAGTGCCAAGGTCTGGGTCTTGGCCTGGTGCTGTTTTTTACTAACATAAACAGAGCCAGAGTGTCTCAAACCAATTCAAAATGCGTGAATCAGAAACAGTATAAGTGGTGAATGCTGGGGTTTAGCCATTCTCCATAACATACCAGCATAACTACTCTGAAAGATTCAGAGCATGATGCATCGTTGTAAGCATTGTTTTGTATTGCTCTCTCTGCTATAATACGTCAGGTATGTGACGGATGCACTCAACTCCTTGACCAAACTAGTGGCAGTCTGGTTCAGGCTCCAAAGAAGATAAAGGCTTAGGCCGTAACCGGGCCAATAACTTCTCTACTTCCAACCTCTTCTCTGAAAACCCACACAGGAACAGGGCGACATGGTGAGCGTTGACGCGTACAGGCTTGGAAACTGGAACACCGACCATGCAATTAACATGGGAATCGCAGGTGGTTCCTCCAAGACCCATTTGTCAAGGAACAAAAAAAGTTGTGGGTACAAGGAGTCTCATTCTTACCTTTTCCTTTACACATAATTTGACTCCGAGCCAACCACTTTATTCCATAAGTATGACAGCCTGAGTGAGCCTTTTTTGAGCTCTCCCTGTGAAGCAGCTGGCTGCATGACGGTGATGTCCTCTTGAGCTGGGACACCTCTCAACGTTACTCCTCAAGGCTGAGAGACCCCTTACCAACTGCAGATCTTTGGTAAGTGAACAACGTCGTGCATAACCCTGCATTATAGTGCACTAAGATTTTGCGTTGGTAACTTTGAATCATTATTATATCCTCTGCAGTAAGTAATAGAGTGAACCTTGCCATCAAACTTTGTTGTCTCACTTTTACAACATCACATTTCAATAAAACCACTTTTGCTGATACCTTTGACGGCAGTTCTCCAGGCAGTCTAAATCTTACTTGTGACAGCTTGGCATAGTCAGCAGGATGGCAAGTAGTATCACTGATTACTTATGGAGGCACAGAATAAGCCCAAGTCCCAAATTCTCAGAAGAATGGGCTCATGAACATTGGCATGACTGGGGTGCCATTGAAGGACAACTAAAATTAGCAAGAGGAAATGCTAGAGATGGTAAAGGAAAGGGAATTATTTGTAAGATGCTAGGCACCTGCCTAGAAGCCACCTGTCAGTATAAGAAAGATAATAATAGAGAGAAATAAGAGCTAAGGGATGAAATAGAAGGCAGGAAGGCAGCTGAGTTATTACTGTCCTTACAAATCAAGCAGTTACAGAAGCAGTTACAGGAAGAAAAGGAGAAAAGACAAAATTTGGAAGAACAGGTCGAGATGATGCTCATGCAGGCTCCACACCCCCCTGACACCATGAAAATTAGGAAACTAATAGTGTCCCCAGAGGATTGGGGTGGTGGTATTTGGGGTGAACTTGATGACTGCAATGAGGGAAATGATGCCCCCCTGTTCCCCTCAGAAGCCCCTGAATATGAGGCTAGACCCATCACTAAAACAGAACACTCTGAAAGACCTCAGGGTGGTGCTCCACGATGTGCTACACGAACCACTCCTTGGGATCCGTTGCAATTGGCAAACTTACAAGAGAAATACGGTCAAAAGCCAGGTGAAACTGAAACTCAATATCCATGGTGCGTCTGCCTGAGCGGCGGCAACCAAATAATGTTAAGTGGAGATTAAGCAAACGGTTATTGGGATCCAGGAGTTTTTTTAAACCTAGGACCCGACCCAGCAAATTAATTCCATTCTATCACCCATAGGGTGGCTTATTGGGCTGGGGGAATAGGTGTCTTGGAACAAGGTAAATCTTCTATGATTCCTATTCATTCCGTAAGCGAGCTCTCCACTGCTGTCACAAAAGCCGCCTGCATACAAGCTATGCACACACAGGGAGAAGCCGGTGATACCGCAATATCTGCCACAGTAGGTTATGCAATATTAAAACCACTAAATGAAGGAGGCTCTTACATTTTGATTCCAGTTGATCCTTGATAACAACTGGTGACATTTCTAATAGATACGGGAGCACAAATTTCAATACTAACACAACAGGATGCCAAGAAACTGGGTGTGTGACCTGGACAGCAAAGAGTTAAACAAAAGGGTAACAAAGCAAGTATTATATCCCAAACCATGAAAATTAACTTATGGCTCCAGGGGAGAAGCCCATGTGGTCTACTTGCTTTGTGGTTAAAAAGCACAATGAAATTTTGATGTTTTGCCCAGACGAAACTGGCCTGTGGTGCTTCAGTTCAAGTACCGACCCCAGCCCCGGTAGAAATTGGGATGCTACAGTATGCGTAATCCGCACCTCCCCTGCACTCCCCAGTTTGAAAATTACCAATATGTACCACAGAATCCAATTTCTACTGTGGCACAAAATGGAATTTCTGACATAATAGCAGTCTTGGAAAAATGGCACGCTATTTCCAGAACCCACTCCCCATAAAATTCACCCATCTGGCCAGTCCGAAAGCCACATGGGAGATGGCATCTGACAATAGATTATCGGCGCCTAAACACCAACACAGCTTAGCTAATGACTGCAGTACCCGATATTGCAACTTTGACAGCCATGCTACAAGCAGCCACACACCCATGGATGGTGGTACAAGATGTGAAAGATATGTCCTTTATGGTCCCCTTGCAGGAGGAATATAAAGAGAAATTTGCTTTTACATGGGAAGGTATACAATATACCTTTAACAGATTCCCACAGGGCTATAAACATTCACCTACAATTGCTGATGCTGCACTTGCTGAACTTTTACAGACAGTCTCACTTCCTCAGGATATGAAACTGGACCAATATATAGATGATGTTCTGATTGGAGAGACTTCCCCCCCCTCCGGAGAGTGGGGGGAGTAGCAACAGCAGTGTGGCAAGCACTACACAAAGCAGAAGTTGAGGTTCCACCTGAAAAATGTCAAGGACCAAGTAGAGAAGTAAAATTTTTATGTACCTGGTGGATTGAGATAGTGCAGCACTTCCACCAGTCACCCTAAGTAAAATGGAACAATTGCAGAAGCCCCAGTCTAAGAAAGAAATACAACAGCTTATGGGTACTTTAGGGTACTGAAGGAAACATGCACCTGGATTTTCTATCATTGCTCACCTACTGCACTCACTTTCATGAAAAGGAAAACCATGGAAATGGAAGCCAGAACATGAAGAGGAAGTCAAAACCCTAATACAGGAATTAAAGACATTATCAGCCACTGGGGCCAGTATACCCCTGTGACCCTATTATAGCAGAATGGAGTTTTGCAGAACATGGCACTTTTACTGCAATCTATTCCAAACCTGCCGAACAGGCCAAAAAGGCCTTTAATGTTTAGCTCAACTGCATTTAAGGAGACAGAACAGACATATTCCCAGTGGGAGAAGGGACTTTTTTCTTTAGTCCAAGCAGTAAACATGTTGAGAAAATACACCAAGGACAACCTTTCCAGCCTAGAGGGTCATTTAATTTGCTAGAAACAGTTCTGAAAGGAACCGCTCCCTGAAGAAATTGCACAGAAACCCACTATCAGGAAATGGTACGCCTACCTGATGGGAGTAGCAGACGAAATGCAATTGACTGAAGGACATACAAAAATTTCCACATTACAAATGCCTATAAACACACCAACCCTTTAGCACTAAACCAGCCATTTAAACCTTCACTGATTCTTAATGCACCTCCCCTCACTGAGGGAACACTGACTGAAGGCGTTTACCGATGCCTCAGCAAAGAGGGTGAAGGGTAGATGGCGGTCTGAGGCCACTGCATTAGGCATTACCACCAGCAAACAGAAGAAGGTGAAGGTAGTGCACAAGTAGAACTAAGTGCAGTTGTTTTAGCAGCACAAAATGGAGCAAAAGTAATCTACGTCGACACCTATGCTGTGTGGGCAGATGCCACACAATGGCTTTGTCAATGGGAAGCCCTAAATTGGGAAGTAAATAGATCTCCAGTTTGGAAAACTGATGATTGGCAATTATTATTAGATATAGGTAGGCAAGCGCCATTTAGACTAGGATGGGTAAAAGCCCATGTAAAAAAATGACCAGCCAGCCACAAAATGGAACCACCAAGTAGATAAATTTGCCAGAACTAGGGGAATAAAAACAGGAGACACGCCAAATCCCAAATGGTACTGACTAGGAGAATGGTTGCATCAGAAATTAAGCCACACAGCCTAAGAACAACTTTATTTTGCAGCTCAAGGCTGAGGTTGGCCTCTAGACAGGAAAACATGTGAAATCATTCTTACAGAATGCCCCAGTGTGAATTGAAATTGCAAACAGATCACCCTGCTAAAGCACTACCACTACATCTCAATAAAGGAAAAACCCTATGGTCAACAAGGCAAATTGGTGACATTGGACCGTTTAAACCCTCCCTGGGATATCGGTACATCCTCACGGGAGTAGAAGTTGCCTCAGGCCTAACTATGGCAACCAAATGTCAGCAGGCTAATGGTCAGAACACCATCAGGGGATTATCCTCTTGGTTTTCAGGTCTACCAGCCCCTGATGTCATCAAAAGTGACAATGACTCACATTTCTCCAGCAAGGAAGTGCAGGAATGGACAAAGCAGGAAGACATTCAATGGGTATTCCATACCCTTTGCTATCCCCAATCAAACAGCATAGTAGAAAGAGCAAATGGTCTATTAAAAAGGAGTCTTAAACCACACAAGCCCCACTGGGGTACTCAATTGCCCAAAGTGATTCACCAATTGAATAACCGATACAGACTAAAAGGAAGCCTGGTCACTCATGCATTCTTTCTGTCAGCACTTTAAGGAGCACCTCCATCAGATGGCCCTTCAACCGGGGCAACCCATTATGGTAGATTTACCAAAAATTGGCACTGTCTCAATAACACTAACAAAACCCTGTGGCCCTTTGGCCTGGGAAGCAGAAGACAGCAATGGAGCTAAACATCATATTCGCGCTAGGTGGGTACATCCTAACCACTAACTAGAAAGGGTAACCAGTCCAGAAAAATCCCGCTGAGGCATGTCTTGTTTTCATTTTCAGGAACGATACCAGGAATGATACCGGCACACCTCCCCTGGAGATCAGGTTAACGATCGGAGGATTGCTTATCCTTCTCACAGGAGTAATCATCGCCAGGACGGACCAAATTTGGTTCACACATCAATAAACCCAACGCATGGGATGGAAACCTCCAATTCTTTTGTTTATGCTAATCAATACGGTAACTATAGTACATTCTGTGCCATAAATGTTTAAAATTGATGGGAATACAGGAATAATGGGAAAACCAAGACAAAACCTAACAATGACAATCACTGGTAATCACACCATGGTAAAAGCAAATAAAAGTCACCTTATTTCTGCTACATCAGGTGACAAAGTCTCTATTGAATGTAATATAACAAATTATTCAAAGGGAAATACCTACGTGGTCATCAAAAGGACAAATCAAACTCAATCAAAAGGCAAACTGTTTCTCATGCCCCAATTGTATAATAAGTTTCCTGTTTAATGACACAACTATAGAAGCAGTATGCCTGTGGGCAGATAAAGGGAAAGATAACAGAAATGGACTATCTTTAAAAGTCACACTAACACCTATTCCCAGACCTCACACTACACCAACAGCTACCCCTACTGCCTATTAACCTACTCCCTATTTTGTTACTCCCACAACCAACCAAACTACATATCCACTGATTTCTGAAATTGGACCCTATGCTATTAAATATATAGGCCAGCAACAAGTGCTATTTAATCCACCATGGTCCCTCAGATGAGTGGAACTATCAATGCATGTTAATATCTCTGCAGTTAAATCTACATGCTCATCATTCCTAAATACATCCTATACAGGACGGTTAGTATGGTTGCACGGGTGAACTCTCACCTCTCCAAAACGAACAAGGAGAGATGTGATGGGTGCCACAGGAACGGGGTTGGGAGTTTTAAACAGCATAGATGCTGAAGTTTCAGCAAACAAATTAAGCTTGGCAACAAGTGATTTGCGTAAACTAGAACATCCATTTCGATCTTCTTTGCTGGCACTGGGAACTAGTCAATGGCTCTTACCTGATATATCGCCTAAATGGGAAAGAATCAATGAGAAGGACCACCAACTAATTGTAGACGCACTTGGAGTTGCCCAGAATAATGTCTCTCCAGCTCTTAGCTGTATCCAAGCTCAGTTATGGGTGCAATCTACTGTAGCAGCAGTTATAAAGAAAAGCGATGAGGGCACCTTGCCTGCTGAGATTCGAAAGGTAATTTGGGAAAATGTGACTCAATTCGAAAAGGATTTCCAATCTTGGTGGTATCTAGTCAATCTCACTTTTGACCCCACTGACAGTAAAGCCACAGCTTTTGTTTTAACAATGCGCAATGCTTCGGTATACACCATACACCCAATCATTGCGCTGGGATTAAATCCCAATGGAACTGTACTCTACCCATTAGAACACAGAGTATGGGCCCAACAAAATGGGAACAAATGCCAAACTGTTGATGTTGACTAATATGTTGTATGGGAACAACAAGGATTTATTTGTGAAAGTAATACCATTAAGGCCCAGGACATTTGTCTTGACACTGAACAAAATGTTTGTCATTCATATTCAGCTCCTGTCACATCCCACCAATTGTTACAATCTAACTATACATTGTATCAAGATTTATTACCTACCCTCATTGGAATGAATCTCACATTGGGAAGAAAACTGTTGCAACATGATGACCTGCGTCAATTGCTAAAATGAATTSGAAACAACAGACAAAGAACCCTGATCACCATCTATCATGACACAGAGAAGATACACCGTGTCCTAGAAAGAGTGAAGAAAGATGGAGAACATCACTGGTGGGAAACTCTCCCTGGATGCTCACCAACATCAACTGGAGCTTTGAATTTTATTTTATATCCAGCTGTAGTTTTGTTAGTTCTGACTTTATTGTATTTATTGCTCATAATCATTCTATATCAAAGTTTTGCGAATAATGAAATAAATTGTGTTACTCCAACATGTAAAACATATGCAATCAACTGAGTCTGTATGTGCAATGGTATATAATTAGCATTACTTGTAATGCTTAAGCTAAGCAACTCATCAGATAATTGTACCCTTACCACTGATCTGCAGTACGCCACATATTTATGACATACAGGCAAGAGGTAACCGTACTACCACCCTATGAGTCGATAAAGTGGATTGACTATAGTCACGGGGTGGAGCGTGACGGATGCACTCAACTCCTTGACCAAACTGGTGGCAGTCTGTTTCAGGCTCCAAAAGAAGTAAAGTAAAAAAGAAAGAAAGGAAAGAGTGGCATAATGCTCCCCAGTCTTGTGACTTGGAATACATCACCTACATAGATCAGTGCTACTGGCAAAGCTGCAGCCATGTTAAGCCTGCCCCAGAAAATTCACTCCAGCCTCTATGTGACTGAAGAAAAAAAATGAATCAAGGATACAAGTGTATCCAGTTGATACTTGTCTCAAAACAGGAAAGCTAAAAAGCAATTGCTAGCATACCTTTTTGGACTTTAAGGTATTTGCATAGGGCATTAAACTGACCCTAGGATTTTAAAAAAGCTCCAGACATAAGATACTGTCATCTGCCAGTTATGTAAACGGAGACCTCCTGGGTCTAGCCTGAATCTCACTGGGTCTGTTTACAGCACCTACATTCTGCTGTTATCCTAGAGGTCCAGACCCTTTACACAGTAAATGAGGAAAATAGGGCATCTTTGGAGAGAGATTGTCAGCACTGCAACAAATACTAGTTATTTTCCTTCCAGATTTGCTTCCTCAGGTACCTTCAATCTTCCTCTGGAGAATTCTAAAGTATGAATCATTATCAATCTAATAAAAAAGAGACTGCTTTATGTCAATACTTACATTTGACCAGAAACATATGTTCCTCATCTCAGCATTAAAAAAAAAATAAAAAACTAACAAAAACAAACACATGAAGAAATACCTCAACAACAAAGACTGTCTTAGAAACTAGTTTTTAAGTACCTGAGCAGCTTTTAAAAACTGCCAAAAACAACTGCAAGCCCTATCTAGCCACCCTACGATTTATACTGGGAGCATACCAGGGGCAGGATTCCTCTGTTCAACTAAAGACATCTACAGCAGTGATACCTGTGCCTCACTAACAGTTCTATACTTCCTTGATTGTCAGTGGAAAGTAAGATGCACTTCAAAAGTGCAACTCATTTAATACTGAAGTAGATATCTCAAGAAAGAAGGATGAAACAGTGTAGAACTGACTATTTCTATAACAAAGTTGTCAAAAGTTTGGTGAGTGAATTCCATCCTCTGTAGCTTCCTATAAGCAAGAGAAGATAAGGAACATTTTTATATATATATATATATATATATATATATATAAGGTCTTCACTGACATTTATTCAGCAAAGCAAGATATCCTCTGCAGGTATGTGAGATCCCCAGGGCCCAGTTCTTCCCTCCTAACAAAATACTAGAAGAGGTACTTATATCCTGTAATTGTGCGTGTATGCATAGGTGTCTCAATAGCTGCATTAGCCTGTCATTTCCATAGCAGGAAATTTACACAGGTCCTAAGACCTATGTAAAAGGCATTGTATCTACTGTAGACCAGGGCTGAGGTTCCAAAGCTCTTTAGTGACCAGAGACCCTCACTTACAATTTCAGATCTGGCTCAGTGATTTGCAGTACGATTTAGGCCTTTAATGGATTCAAACTCTAAAAAAAAGGAAATATTTACACCAGTAATCTCATTTCAGTCCCTTAAGTAACACTGTCAAGATTTTTCCCATATATTTTATGAGCTACAAGTATTTAACGGGCACCTAGAGCACCACTTTCAAGCAGTTAATAGATTTACATACAAAACAAGAAACCAGGCATTGATTCATGTAAAAACTGCAAACAATGCTCAAATTATTGTATTTGCTCCTGACATTAAACTGCAGTCTGTATGTATGAGTGCCTTTCTTACCCGGTCACCCTTACCACCAGGTAGGCCTGGAGGACCTGGCAGTCCAGGAAGTCCAATATCACCCTGCGGACCCTGTGAAAATAAGTCAAGGATGTAAACTTACACAATCTGTTTTAGAATTAACAACTAAGGGTCATACCCTGACAAGCAGATGGGGCAGAATCTTATTTCCAGAACAACCCTAACGTGATGAAAGAGGATTATCTGATGAAAATAGAGCTGATCCAAAATACAGCCCTTTAAATGGCATCTTATTGTGATTTTATTGCTGACAAACACAACAGAAATGGCTTACAGGACTTTTTACCCTCCAGTCCCTCTCTCAAAAATACTTCCTAAGATCTTGTACTCTGTGATTTGCGCATTCCTCTGTAACAGCAGGGTCTTTCAGCCAAAACCTCCCCAGCTATGCTTCTGACTGTTACTGTGTAAATACTGCTGGGGCACTGGTAAAAGGTGGCATTCATAATCTGCTCCATTCATTAGTTTCACGTAGCTGTTAGCAGAAAGCCAGTCTTTCACTGCTCCTGTTCCCCGAGTACATGCAGCCCACACAAGAGTGTGCAACCCAACTTTGCACATCACAGGATTTATGTTTTCTTAAACAGAAGAAAAAGTCCCACACATCTCCATATACTTTAAAACAGCATTTGCTAATATTAGCACAGTCACAGAGGACTGAAAAAGAAACTCAACAATCACTCATTTCAATGTTATTTTCAGTTCCCTGCATGGATAAATGGGTAAGTGTAGTTCCAGAGGATACCATAACTCCTTGAAAGTAAACACGAACAGTGAATATGGAAATAAACTGCTTACCCATTTCCCTGGTAAACCTGGAGGACCCGCAGGACCTGGCTCCCCTCTGCTACCCTTATAGGAAATAGAAGGACATCATTACTTCCCAAAATATTTCCTGTGAACAGGGAATAAAGTATGATTTTTTTTTCTTAATGTTTAGTGAATTACACTACTTAGCAGTTGGTTTTAATCAAGACTTCTGTTTATTAGTGCAAAAATATCACGTGCATTAAAAATAGTAAAACTTCCTGAGAAATATAAACATTTGTAGTTAACAATGGCATACAATATTTAGTTGGCATTAAATGATTCAACTAATTCATTCTGCTGAGTAATTATGCACAATCAAGTCCCCTTCATGAGATTGCACCTGAGAACTACCTGTCAAGAACACATTTACTTCACTAAGACAACTCTGGCACGCATGCTTAGCTTTAGGCTCTTGCTTAGTTTCATCAACTGAACTCCCACATGACCACATAGTTAAAAGGCCATGATCCCACATGTAAAATGGACAAATGTGAAAAGTGTGTGCAGAAGTCATGCTTAACAAACTCATTTAAGTTAAAAAAAACCAGTCTAGACTGTTATAGGGAAGGGTAACCTTTAAAAATCCCCATTCATAATAGTGATTAAGTTTAAATATGCTTTTTACTGGATTTTTACTTTATATCTTCACTTCAGATATGTTTATCCATTCAGATCATGATATTCACATTAGTGTTATAACTCCATCTCTTAATACAGCCATTTGAATATACACTCTGGGTAAACCTGACATTGAGTCAAATTTTCAAAGATTTTAAACAATTTTTGAACTAAAGTATCTTTCTCAAAAGGGTTTTGTCTCTTATGATTAAACCTTTCAGAACAGCTCAATAAGTTTTGTACATTTACTCTCACCTGTACAGATATATACCTGTACAGATAAATACACTGTCTCAACACAAGCCTCAGTCTTACTTGAGACACTTTTCTTACTTCCACAGCGTGAATACATAAGGGGTACTTGCTATAAAAGCATGATACAGCATTTAAGATAACAAAATATCAAGAACTGAAATTATTAGATATGTAAGTAGATAACCTGTTATATATAACTTAGAAAATTTTAGATCTAAGCAGATCTAAGCATTTTAGTGCTGTATATAACGGATTTTAAATATAGGTATATTCTTCATAATTAGAAAAAGATTGTGAAATATTGTCACATATTGAACAATAAAAGGAGATGGCAGACATGGCCTTTTACACAAGGTCATAAATGCAATGACAACTTCTCACACAAGCTTAGGAAAACTAACTCTACAATTCAAGAAATAATTAGGTATCCTGGAGAGATCAGAGAACCAAACATAAACAGAATTCTCCATTCATTTCCTTCAAAATATCCTATGGTGTTAAAATTGCTATCCTTTTAAAGCACTTTGTATAATTTCTAGCAGCTTTTTCATTTAAAAAAAAAAAAAAGAAAAAAAGAAAAAAAAATGCAAATGACCTTCATCTTACAACCCAGAAGATCCATTAACCTTTTTGAAAATCTGTTATTTAATCACATAATTCTGTACCACATCTCTGACCTGGAATATTACTACATTTTTGATGCAGGAAAGAGAAAAATTAAAATTATGATTGGTATTAGAAACTCATCTCCTCACATATGTCATAACATTCATGTCTGATTGATATACAGCTATAAAACAAAACCAATGTCACCTTCCATAGAGTAAAAATCATATAATAAACCTCTTAAGCACAACAAAGGTTCTGTTGGTCATACAGAATGCAAGAAAAATCTTCTATTTTATTTTAAATGCAAAAAAACATCTTTTGTCAAATATACACTACAGGCACTCTTTCAAACACCAATGCTTTTCTAAGGTGGTAAAAAAGAAGGTTAGTATATGGAAGACTGGAATACAAAAGGATAGTATTTGCCATAAACATTGACATTATGTCTGTAAGGACAGATTACTTCAAACTAAGGGTCACCACTGCAAGATCTGCAGAAGTCGTGTTTTAGCGAGTAAGAGAAGAACTGTAATCTCCAGTTCAGGTTACAACAATCAGGAATCCCATTGGTCCATGGAATTATTTAAAAGACTGAAGCTTCCTCCAAGTTATACCTGACTGAAATGGCCCCTGGGATAGGATTTACATTGAGCTAGCTACACTTGGTTCCCTTCATAGGGGAAAAAAAAGCATCTTGAAATGTCCTCATTTAAACATTTTAAATACATCACAAGTCATGTGCTAGAAACACCTACGTTTTCCCCACAGCCTATAAGAGGGTTTCTGTAATAACTGGTTCAGGTGTTGGCATGTGTACTTGGTCAGATGAAACCTTCCTCTGTGCTCAAAGTTACTCATAGGCAATAATCAGAACAGAAGGC
Source organism: Oceanodroma leucorhoa (assembly GCA_030449065.1). Classification (NCBI taxonomy): domain Eukaryota; kingdom Metazoa; phylum Chordata; class Aves; order Procellariiformes; genus Oceanodroma; species Oceanodroma leucorhoa. Next base: position 2,192,644 of record JASVER010000001.1, read on the forward strand.
AGTGTGGCCATGTCCTCAGCCTACCTTTCTTACACCGCGGCCCTATATAGAATCATAGAATAGTTTGGGTTAGAAGGGACCTTTAAAGGTCATCTATCTAGTCCAACCCCCTGCCATGGGCGTGGACATCTTCAATCAGATCAGTTTGCTCAGAGCCCCGTCCAACCTCACCTTGAATGTTTCCAGGGATGGGGCATCTACCACCTCCCTGGGCAACCTGTGCCAGTGTTTCACGACCATCATTACAAAAAATTTCTTCCTTATAGCTAGTCTAAGTCTACCCTCTTTTAGTTTAAAACCATTCCCCCATGTCCTGTCACAACAGGCCCTGTTAAAAAGTCTGTCCCCATCTTTCTTATAAGCCCCCTTTAAGTACTGAAAGGCTGCAATAAGGTCTCCCCGGAGCCTTCTCTTCTCCAGGCTGAATAACCCCAGCTCTCAGCCTTTCTTCATAGGAGAGGCATTCCATCCCCCTGATCATTTTTGTGGCCCTCCTCTGGACCAGCTCCAACAGGTCCAGGTCTTTCCTGTGCTGAGGGCTCCAGAGCTAGACACAGTACTCCAGGTGGGGTCTCACCAGAGGAGAGTAGAGGGGCAGAATCACCTCTCTCGACCTGCTGGCCGTGCTTCGTTTGATGCAGCCCAGGATACGATTGGTCTTCTACGCTGCAAGTGCACATTGCCGGCCCATGTCCAGCTTTTCATCCACCAGTACCCCCAAGTCCTTCTCAGCAGGGCTGCTCTCAATCCCTTCATCCCCCAGCTTGTATTGGTACTGGGGGTTGCCCTGACCCAGGTGCAGGACCTTGCACTTGGCCTTGTTGAACCTCATGAGGTTCACACGGGCCTCATATATAACACAGTCCATAGTTGCAGGCCACTCACAAATCAATGTACTCTAAATCTTGGCCACTGCCTAAAGATCTTTTCAGTCAATGATGTTAGACAGTGTGGACCAAAAGCATGTCTAGGACTGCTCCAGTACTTTAACAGTACAAATAATTGATTTCTGTTAAGTATACTATCGCTTAGCATGTGAGTACTGCTGAGGATAAGGTCATTCTCTCAAAGGACAGCAAGGCACATGTGAAATGGTAGGGTGTGAATTGGTGGTACAGCACCACAATACTGAACAGTACCAGGATGCAGCCCTTCACAGCTGATGTGCTAGACTGGTTACAACAAAATCTACCTTCCCTTTGTTCCAAGGCAGGATTGCTTGACCATTCAATACATTTAAATGAATATGTAATGTGTCTCTCACAGTTCTGTTAGATCCATATTTAGCCTTTAAATGTAACATACGTATGGGAATGTTACAGGATTTACAGTAGACCTTCCTTTAGGTTGTCAGGGATGGTTTTCAACTTCACTGAAATTTTGAAGATTTGGTTCTTCTGTAGAATTCCCACAAGCAATTACAGAATGCATTCTCATGCTAAAACTGTTTCTTTCCCTGGTTTATTGATTTCCTGTTGACCAACTGATCCTGTTAAGGATGCCTCTGCTAGTGGAACAACAATAAGAATGAGAATATTCCCCAGGTAATTTGCATCTCAGCTGCCCAAAAATCAAAACACTAATTAGAATCTCTTGACAGGTAATTCACAGTGTATACTGTAATAAACTCTCCTCTACTTAAGAATTTTGTTTTTATAATATATATCATACCAATTTTTAGTATATTCAGCAGCAGTGCCATAGAGCATTAAATCTGTGCAGAATAAAAAAGAATAAACAAAGTACATTTTGGAATAAACTTTTTTAAACTTAGTATTCCAAAGTTTTTTGCAAAATGTAACCCATTTGTTAATTATATGCTTGTGAAACTTTAACTTATCATGATTTTTTTTCATCCAAATTCTCAGAGGAATTCTCAATTTAAGTTCAAGGATTTATCCATGGAAGCATCAACAGGACTCTTCCTTTGACCTTCAGTACAGTACTAAAAAGCATCCAAAAATATAAACTATTATTTGCTAAAAGAGTAAATATACAGCAAACTTTCTCTGAGATTTTAAATGCACCTTTGCACCTTTCTTAGAGTAATAATTAAATTGAACTGCTCAGGGTAATAGTAAGAGATAGATGTAGCATGAAATGTACCTTCCTCTTAACTGTGTCATGCTTTGGGCACAAGCAGCAGCCCGATAGCTGCCATTCTTTTCAAGGGTTGTACTCTGGCCAAGTATAAAGGACAGAGACCTTTCATACTGGCTGCATCTATAGTATCAACTGAAGTCTAGGACAGCTTTAGTACACTAACTCCATAATGAGTGTATTTTTTACCCAGGTTACTGTCTACACTGCTTAGAAGAAGCCAACATTGGGATATCTGCTGACATCCAAAGGTCTAGCATGCCCAAAAGTCAAAGGAAGCTGTTGTTGGAGGTGGAGGGGTAAACAGTGAGGTAGCAGACAGAAATCTGCCCATGCAGCTTGGAAAGTTGGGGTGGATAGTATGAGAATTGGAGAGGCTTGGAGATACTAATCAGGTTTGCCTGGGATGTATAGTCTGTGAGTGAGAGAGGAGAAAGTGCCACCCTGTACAAACCGTGCTGCAGAATTGTGCAAGGTCAGAAAGTTTAGTCACATCCATCTAGAGGCTTAGGTTTACTGGATAAAAAGCATACCTGGCAGGATGGAAACTGTTCTTTTGATTCTGCTATAGACTGTGCAATGCTAACTCCTTTAGCTGTATCTTAAATGTAAACTATGACTCACCACTTGTGGAACACCTCTGAAATTATATATACAAAACATGTCCACTAATACCTAAACATATCATATAAACTGAGGCACGGACATTTAATCCTACCACACTACCAATACCACTACACCAATACCAACTATGGAAATGACCCATTATTTCAGTTGGAGTCATGTAAAAAGAATATGATAGAAAAACTAGATTTTAGTTATAATTGTTAGGGTTACCAGAGATACATTTCAGGGTAGGTAAGACAAAAATATCTTTAAAGACTCAGAAAATTATTTACCTGAAAGTAATTTAAGATGCTGAAAACAGTATTCTCATCTAACTTTAGGTTGTCTGACATTTTAGTACCCAGTCCAAGGTACTCTCGAGGTTCCCTCTTTATAATGAGCAGAGAGACAAAGGCACCTCCAGAGAGCAAGTCAGACCAACCAACCTGAGCCCCTCAGAAGTCTCTCAGAGGGGGCTATGGTATCAATTCTCAGGCAGCTAGATACTTAATCTCTGTTGCTAATGTTAGGAAAACATGTGTTGCACCCTAAATCCTTAACAACATATATATGCTGGCCTGCATATACATCAAGAGTTTGCTCAATTTGCTAGGCAAGTATTGAACGTTAAGTTAAATGGTTCCTTAAATGTTCCAAGCTCTCTTTTCACTGCAAAACCACAGGATGGGATAGACGTTCTCCAAATGCTAGCAATTTAAAGGTTAAATAGCTGAAGAAAAACAAGGGATGAAAAAAGCAGGGGCAGGGGTCAGTATTTTCTGCAGATGCAATATGAAAATTAAATCTTACTAAATCTCAGCAAATATGAAAGAAAATAGTTAAGCAGCTTAGGGAGCATGGCTAAATTCCACTGATTAGGAATGACACTCTGATGTTTGAGAATTGCTTCCTTTGGGCCACCTGCCATGATTACTGGCTTAGAAAGGTTTAAATCACAAATGAGTTTGGTAATTACTTGGATTGGCTAGCATAACATGAAGCAAACATAAGGTTAACTGACAAAACAATTAGAGTGGAATGGAGAATATGTTTGATTTAGAAACAAAAGACAAAATTTCCATGCTGCTCTAGCTGTTTTTCTGTTTTACTGAACAGATGAATAGTAAACTAAATAAACAAAAGTAAAACTTTTTTTTTCCACTCAGGCGACAACTTAAGTTTTCTAAGGAAAAGCAATGGTAGACTAAAATGATATTTTTGAAAGTAATTTTCTCCTAGGGATATTTCTCAGCAGCGAGGTAAGAGTGTCACAACACATGAGTTTGCCTATTTTCAATTAGAGCTAGTTATCTTGTTTTCAACCATTTAATATCTTCCCTGTGAAACTGTAAATGTTTGCAGACTCGCAAAAGGCCAAAATCTGAATGTGCTGCTTAGTAACAGTACTGTTCCAACTACATTCCAACAGTTGTTTAATAATGAAAATAACATTGAAATATTGTTTTATGCCAGAGGATGCTAGAGGCTATTTGGTAAACAGTATAGAAGTATTAATTTGTCCCACAGAGTCACTGACGATTGCTCAATAGCACTCCATTATGTAACTCCCCAAAATAGTACACACTAGCTGAAGTGAAAATTTTCTCTCAAAAAGGTGTCTTTTGCAAGTAGCTAAAGCTGAAAAGTCATGGAATTTTTAAGATAACACAAATGTGGGCATGTTATTTTTCCCTAGTGCAGTCTGCTGTCCTTATTAGCAGAGTCAGCCTTGTTATCCCCCCACAAACCTCCACTGGAGGTCCTTTCGCTACAGTTCTGGCCCTCCTGGAGCTACCAGCCATGCTGTCTTTCCCCAGTAGTGACATGAAGAACAAGGGTAAGTGAAATGGAAAAGTGAAGAGGATCTCTCATGTGGCTGCTGCCATGCAGCAATACATTAAGGGACTGAAGTTCTCCATATCCCTCAAAACATCAACATTTTTTCCAACTCCAAGGAAGAAACCCAGCCCCTCTTGACTTCTACCTGAGTATTCTATCACCAAGAGTGAAATGGAACAAAGGGTAAAGAAGAAAGAAAAGAACTGAGGTCAGTGCTAAAGAGGATAATTCAAAATAGGAAAGAAAAAGACAAGAAAAATACCTGAATAGTAACCATAAAATCTTCAGGCTTTAAAAGTGTTTGGTTATAAAACTTTGGTCAAAAACTGTCAAATGTTAAAGTTGTGAGAAAATTTCAAAATCTGAAAAAAAAACCAAAAATGTTCACAAGAAAAATTCTCTTCAGAGCAATTATAAAAGTTTTTCTCAACTTATTTTTAAGATTTCTAGTTTTAGAAGTTTGAAAATCGTGGCGTGTAGAATTATTTAACCAGCAGATTTTTTTTTTCCTGGAAATGTAAGGGCAGAGTCCTAAAAGCTGAGGCTCAAATATATCTACTATATGTACATGCTACAGAAGAAAGAGAAAACACTCTTCATTCTGCCCTGAAAATACAGACTCAACTTGGACGAAAGCTTACTGAGGTTCAATAATCCAACCCTGTGTCCTTCCTGAATAAAAAATCCTGATCATTCCGGTTTTTTGTGTAGAAGTAATGTTTTTTCTAGTGTTCCCAAATAGAAAACAGAAAGCCATTCCAGTCGTATGCTGCTTGTAGTCTTGAGCAGAAGGAAGATAAACATAGTTATTATTCAAGGCTTTTTATGGCTTTAAAGGAACTATAGATGAGAAATAGATTACTGTTTGATGTTCTACATGCAAATTTACTTTATTATCAATAATTTACTTCCTTTCTCCATTTTATATTGACAAAAAGTTTTTTCTTTCTATGCTTTTGTTCTAATGTTCACATGTTTTCCAAAATGAGTGCACTTTGTAAAGACAGAGAAAATAAAGGCAAGATATCCAGATGTCTTGCTGGTCTCTAGAGTGATAAACAGAAAAATCATTGTATTTAATCTGCATTAAGTATTTCTGTCCGACTACAGGGTTACTAATAATTAACCTTGCGTGTCAACTCCTGTTCTATGGACTGCTTATTTTGTAAATTCATGTTCACATTGAAAGGATTAAAAGCATAGTTTAGCAGATTACAGTGCATTATCAGAGTGGGCAATTACTTTGCTCTGCTTCAATTATAATTCTTATTCCTGTTACAAGTATACAAAAAATCAGCTCAAGAAGAACAGGGCTGAAAACTTTTTCTAGTGCACCCAACACTTTTAAACACAAAGAACAAAAATGTTTGCAAGCTGGGTATATGAGAAGCTGAAGATACCTGTATTCCATCCTATTAAGTATATGCTCATGTAATCCCCTTTTTATATCATTCATAGGCAGCTGTGGACTCAGGATTCATACAAAGATTCAGTCTAAAATAAATGTGTTCTCATGAATTAATGCATCTAGCCCATGATAACACAAACCACAGAAGAAAACAAAATCTGTTACTTGGCTGACTGCTGCTGTATGTTTAAGAGTTAATTCAGAGAAGATATTCCTGACCCATGAAACACCCTTACAAATACATGCCTATCAGTAACTCTCTAAGCCCTGTATGAGGATAACCCTACAACTGCATGAGTAAAACTCTTATGTCACTGTATGATAGAAGAAGCTCAGAAAATTCCAGGGAAATATCCCTATAGTATCAGTGGCAAGAGAGAAGTTTGCAAAAGCAATTGGTTACAGAGCCTGGAGCCTTGTCAATGTCATCAGACTGAATTTTGGTATACGAAAATTTTCTTCAAATCACTGACCCTCTCATCCCTCACAGAAGGATTAACAGCAAAGGGAAATTAGATCAGCCTTATGTAACTTCAATCCATGCTAGGTCCACTCTAGAGGGAATCAGAAATCTGTACCCAGCAGACTCTCTACTACCCCAAGCATGCCTCAGGAACAGTTGTCCTTTGTTTTCAACACTGAGCCTTAGCAAATGCCATCAGTTCAATTTCCTTGGCACATTTATTTCCTGCAGCAAGCTACCTGCCCAGCAATGATTTCTCCAGTCTTCCGAATCTTTCTAGTGTTAAGGAAAATCTCCAGTGAAAGAAACTACAATATCAGTGTTCCCAAGTAAATGCTATACTTCACATCACTGTAGCTACATTCATAATACCAACCAGAAAGGGCCAAGGCACAGGCCTGAGCAGCATCCCACCATTATCCATGATAAATGGTTAGCATGCTTTTGTCTCAGGCGAACTGGACTTTTCTAGATAATGCCCAAAAACAGTTTTGGGAACACAGGCAAGAGACTGTTCTCAATATGCAACATGACTGCACCCAACCTGTTTTTAGACATGAGGGGGTGTTAAGGGAGTTTAGCAGCATGAAGACAAACCATGCCATGACCAAGGGGGGTAAGGACAGTCTCTAGCCATTTTCTTCACTAGGTAGGACAGACAGCTACCTCTCCTTCATACCTTGCCTCACTGTTCACATTACCTGCATTAGAAATGGCCATTAGAAATGGCAAAAAAAAAATCATGTTCTGAATACTTAGTCCAAAAGTTCAAAACCTTGTAATATATAGCTAAGTCTTGTAATATACAGCACAAGCTTCCTTAAGAGGCTGAAACAGTTAAAGAAAAGAGCAAGTGGTGGATCTACTGACAGCTAGTGAATTTAAGCTTTTCAACACCAGTTGTGAGAGTTGACTGTTGAAGTGGAAGAACAGGAGTTTGGTTCTACGTTTTTGTCACAAATCACCCTCATTCCCTCTGTTTGGGCTTTTACTTGGCATATTTAAAAACAAAGACCAGAAGACTATAAACAAAGGTTGAAAATTTAATTTATCACCAAAGCCAGAAACAGTCATAGGGCATGTGCTTCTGGATTTCCCTATGTGATGATGCACATCCACCTGGTACAGAAGAGGGTTAAAGAACACCTAGTGTTTACCTTAAAAATTAGCACTTGTGCTGAATAATATTTTTACCTCATGGTTAGCTTCAGCAACCATAACTTGAGACACTGCAATATTACATACACTCAGTTAGAAATTTATTCAGTACTTACTGGTGGTCCCCGGGGTCCTGTTGGACCTGCTTCTCCCTCTGGCCCCTGTTCACCCTGTTTTGGGGATAGGAAGAATGCAACAAATTCGAAAAGTTATTTTTTGCACAATGCAAAATGTTTCATTTTTCTGTATCTTTTGAATAAGATTAATTATCTTACCGGTTTACCAGAATTTCCCATCAAACCTGGCACCCCAGGGGTGCCTCTATTACCCTGTTGGACAGAAGATAAAAAATATTAGCCAAGCCAATGGTTTACTGTTCCATTTTAAAATAAAAAATAGGGAAAACAGTACGGTCTAAAAAAAATCAGCCTGTATTCATTTTTTAACTTCCACCGTTATTTTGGTTTTCGTTTAACTTTCACCTAATTCCTTCTATCTAATTTTTCAAAAGTCAGATTTCAGTTCTTTTGTTGTTTACGTACTGACAAATCCCAAAGAGTTGATTGCTGCTCTCAAATCACAGCAGGATAATATCATTCCATGTAATTTCAGAAGAAATTCATGTCTCAATCTAGTTTTCTTTTTCAATTACTTAAAACTAAACTCAAACATTATAGTCTGAAACATTCCATAGTCTCAATCATACAATCCTTTTTTAAACTTAATTGGATGCTGGAATTGATGTTGTAATTTGGTGGTACGTAAATAGAGATGGCAGTCTCTGTGATTCAATTAACTTAGGGCAGCTATAAATATTATTCTTATTACGAGATCCCTCATTACAAACTGTAGTGAGGTACCCATGTCACATGCCTCCTCTAGCAATGACTTCCACAAATTTAAAAGGAAATGGCCTTTTTTAGGTATTATTTAATGCCTGGAATCATGAAAACCACGTCATGTAGCAAAAGGATCATGAAAAAGCACAGGACTAGAGTTGATAAAAGAATATATTTTATTCTTTCAGCCAAAGGCTTGTCTCTTACCACAACGGAAAGTTAATATAATTTCACTGAATATTTTAGAACTTGATAAGCACAAATACAGTATTATAAGAAAGTCAATACTCAAGATTATTTACCTTTGGGCCAGGAATGCCTTTCACACCTGGAGAGCCTGGTAAACCCTGAAAGAAATAACATTTACAGTGTTTCTTTGTTGTTAAGGGGATTGGAAATGTTGTTAAAAAACATCTTTCTCATGTTAAAGTATTTTTAGTCCTTTTACTTGATATTGACGCACTTCTATCCAATAACAGACCAAGCTTGAATTCTTTCTATTTACAAAGTAACAGATAAGGAGTATTATTCCTGTTTCATAAATTGGCAAAAGGAGCATGGAAAAGTGAAGAGTTGTGGCTTTTTCTGGCTTAGACTAGAAATAGATTCTCAGTCCCAGGATTCTGAGACTGGAGTTAGAGAGTTTAACAGATACTTTCTGTATACATTTCGTCCCCTCCTCACTTCTGTGCAACAGCTCATAGCAAGTATGCTTTTACCAAATTTTCTTCCCAGTTTAAGAGCTCAATTCATATTACAAATTTACTTCCAGTTCTGTTTTAATACAGCTCTTCAGTGTATCCTCACAGCAACTACCCCTATAGCATAGTGTTTCAAAGAAGTTTCTATTTAGTTTTTGACAATTGGCACATTTTTCAAACTTATTCAGTTAATGTGTGAGGATTACCTTCTAAAAGAGCACTACTGATTCCCTGTAACTTCACCACAGGGGATACACTAGAAAACTCCCCCCTCCCGCAGAAAGAAATATGAGCGTGATGCATTCCAGATGTTCTGAGACAGCAGAATATCAAAAGGAGATGATTGTTCATCTAAGGTATGTTAGACTAGCAGGTCAGCTTTTCCAGCTCACCCTGGGAATAGGTTTGGCCCTAGTCAATACAGTGAGACCAGCTCTAATTGTGGGGTCACACCGTAATATCCACAGGGTCTCAGACATGAGAAACCCTAGAAGAATTGCATACTGGTCAGAAATGTTCTGTAAGACCGAGTTCCTCACTACGGTACCATGAGGAGATTTAGGCTTTTCTGCAAAAGTTTTGGATACACATAGCAGAATTTCCCCTTGCATTACACATACTCTTCCAGTGCCTTTTGCTTAGGTTGTCACTTACATTACTCCAACATCAGCATCAAACTAACCTATATATGGCCTTTCTGTGGTTTGAACTGAGCCTAATTTTCAAAGGTAAAATACCAGATACTTACTGGAAGTCCCTGAAGCCCTGCATCACCTGGAGCTCCGGGTTTTCCTGGTTCACCCTGGAAACATCTCAAGTTATAATTTACGCAAATCAAACAAAAGGGAAAATTTTATTTCTGGAACACACAGCTGGAGTACTTTTGGATCTGTAGGATGGGAAAGTTCATTCAATTACCCTAATAATGTGCATAAAGCCACGGGCAGCAGCACAGTAAAAAGCCACAAATGACTGAACAAATCTAGTGCACTACCAAAGATCAGATATATGCCAACTGTGCCTTACTTTTGCTCCAGGCATTCCAGGGATACCTTCCCGGCCATCAACTCCTGGTAAGCCCTTGAAAGAAAACAAAAGGAAAAAAACCTAATGTATTGTTGGAGAGATTTCACCCAAGCACTCTGATATACAAATAAGCATGACATGAAGCAAATGAAGAAATGAAATATACATACAGACTCTCCTTTAGGCCCAGGGAGACCATTTATTCCTCTTGTACCTTGAGGGCCCTAAGAATAATCATAATTTTAAAAAATTAAAATAAACGTATTGAAATGACAGATGCAAAGAATGTCAACACGTACTCATTTAGATATGCACTACTTTGAGAGTACCAATTATGCTGTATGTTTATATGCTATAAGTAACCAATGTTTGCAGGTCAACGCGAGTTGAAATTTGTCTGTGCTCACCCTTTCTCCCTTTGGACCTGCCTCTCCCAGTGGACCTCTCTGTCCTTGATCCCCCTACAAGAAAAAAGAAAAAAAGATTATTTTAGAAATAAACTCAGAATAAACTTACTTGTATTATTAGCTAAAACCTCCAGTAAATCAACAACAGCACAATTCACGCTTGGTTAAAGCGGACATCTTAAACTCATACTATCTTTAAAAATGCAGTTTCTTAAAACTGCAGCTGACAGCTACATTTTAAAAAACACAGGTCAACCATCCCCTAGGAATCCAGGAGTATCTAAGCAAAAGATGTTTCACTCACTTCTTCAAACCATACAGTTACCGGCTATTCCAAGCATAAATTCCAGCTGGGGGGGCAGGGAGCAGGGAAGAATTAAAAAAAAAAAGGCACAAATTGCCTTGTACAGGTTTTGTTTTAATGAATGAATGAATATTTTCCAGTTTAAAACCTGAAAAATTCCAAGCCACCCTAATGGCACTCAGAATGAAGAGGTAACAATAACATACTAAGAGGCTAAAATGTGTTCATCTACCCCATAATTCCTTGGGGACAGTAAGAGATTCTGGACTTGACATCACTGTCATATCATTTATTCACCTGTGGGGAATCAGTGGAATTGGATTAATCAGAGGCTTTTCTGATTCACAGCCACAAAGTCTCAGGACTTAGTATCTAACTGGGTAGACCCTGGGAAGTGTTTGGCTAACACACACTCTACTTACAGGTGCACCAGGAAGACCTTGGGGACCAGGCTCACCATCAAGCCCACGAGATCCCTATAAAACAAGTAGATAACACAAGACATTAAAATGAAGTGCTGAAACACTAAAAACTTATGCTCCCTCCCAGTTTGCTGGGAGCTGCAAATTCTCTACAGCTGGGAGTGTTTTATGGCTCTAATTTAAAAAAAAAAAAAAAAAAAAAAACCACGAAGGAATTTTGGCAAACTTTTTTTTAATCTATGTTGGTTTTTTGTGGAGTTATGAAAGCCAATATTTTTTAACTATGGAAAAATATCATTCAAAAAATGACATTCAGTTGATTCTCTAAAAAATCATATCGGACAGCGAGGAGGTAGACCTTTTCATGCTACTTCAGAAAATGTATGTGTCTTCCTTAATAATACTGTATCCTTCACCACATAATAGAATAGCATCAAAATATGAACAGAAATCATCAAGTGCAGTGCAGCTATTTCTATCATATATGTTTCAAGGAAGCAATGCAATTGCTATCCTGTAAGTAATTTTAAATGGAGAGAAAAAAAAATGTTTTCAAAAAGATTTACAGAGAATAAGGAACTCCTTTGTCAAACAGATGTAGTAAATATTTCAAATAGACAAAACAGCATTAAAAATGAAGGCAAATAACTATGAAGAACTAGAAGATACAAAGAAGGCCAGAAAAGCAAAGTAATATAGTAATAGCTTAGCAAATGTGGCCTGGAGGTTAGGAAGGATCACTCATGAGAAGTTTCATAATTAGGACAATTTTGATGTTGTTTCTGAACATAGACTATCACAGAATAAGGTTTACATGATTTCATTTCTGGAGAAGGAAACATTGGCATGATTGCTGCATTTTACTCCTTCCAGAAATTTTTACCATATAGATTTAGCAAGATCATAAGAATAGAAATGTAACAGTCAGTTTTGAAGTAACACTTAGAAACACTTTGATGAACATCAGGAAAATTACCCAGCAAAGTCAGAGCCCATATAAACATGAATCCCACTGGCAGCAATTTAAGACACAAAAGATGCAAGAGACAGAAAGAATGGTAAAAGAACAAACTCTCAATCCTAACAAAAACTGGGTAAGTGGAAGCAAAAGGCTTCAGGAAGATGCACATCACAGGAGGGACTACTTAATAAAATTTTAGCTTTAAATAAAATATGTATAGTTTATAGCTGCTGTAACTTGCTATCTTGCTAACTACATACTTGCACACATGTAAATCCAAGGATCAGAGGGAAAGGTGTGAAGAGTACGTGTACTTCATTAATCAGAAGGACCAAGCTGCCTTTCTTCCTAACCAGAAGTACAGTAGCTATGGAAATACAGCTGGCGGGAGAGAGAAAATGCAGGGGAGAAAAAGGAGAAATTTAAATAAGCTTTAAAAACATTGAGAGGTGTACATTTTTTTATCCAGGCGATTTTATGGAAAGAAAGGTTAATACTCACTTTGGTACCTTTAGGTCCCATTATACCAGTTATACCTCTGATACCTAGGATGCCCTGAAAACGAAAAGTATATTCAAATTATGCTTAAATCTTTTCATCAGAACTGTCCTAGTTTTCAGACAGAAGACTCAAGGTTCTATATGCTTTCTTTATGCTTATTTTACTATTTTCTTAGTATAGAAGGAGAAATCCAGCTACTTCCGTATTAGAATATTTAATTTATATGGTAATTTGATATTTTACTAATTTAAGACTTTTTAAAAGAATAACAAAACTATCGAGTTGAATGCTACAACCACAAATATGCCTTAAGGACTGAAAAAAACCCACTGATTTATCTTCCTGATTACCACAGAGTTGAAGCATTCTCCCTGTGCAGCCTGTGTGAGAGGAACACAAGAAGGCCAGATTTGCAAAAGTCCTAAGTTGTCTTAAGTGGGATATAGGACAGATGCAGGAGAAAAGCATCATCAGACTATGGAACTCTAGAGGTAGACAAAATTGGGCAAGGTTTTTGAGAATACAAGTGCTAAGTTTATATGCCCGCCACACCTGAGAGGCTGGACTAAGTAGACATCCTAGTGCAGCAGGATGTATCATAACTATCATCACTTCCCTTCAAAATACAGTCTCATGGGAAATTTGGCTTCAATTTTTTCCTTTTCCTGAGAGACTGAAACTACATGACATGTCTCCTCTCCGCAGAGAGACCAAACCCTCAGCCATAACGTGTTTGTCCTGCAACCAGAAGAATGCACTACAACTGTGTTAATGAAACAGCTACAGGCACTTCAATGCAGCATAGACAAACCGACTCGTTGACCAGACTCTAGGTGGGCAGTCCTTTTACTTGCTCCTAACGAAGTTAGATGGAATCTTGCACAGAATATTTAAAGCTTTGTCAGCCCAAACCGTGAGAAAAATCATGATAATGCAACAGTAACTACAGCCCAACAAGGGAGAGACCCACAGTCTAATCCTTGTTCCAAGATCAGAGATGGAAGTAGGCACACTGCGGTACCCACTACTTTCTATCAAAAGCAACACCTCTCCCAAAGGTGGCTATCTTATGCAAGTCTTCTTGTCAATGCATTCCATAAAAGTGTTGGATTGCAGGTGCTGCCATGGAGACCGGCTTCCTAATCCCTTCTACAGATCTGAGCCTTACATTCGTTTATGTAAGAAACATACAAGAAAATGCAGGAGTCTACAGCCTCTCTATCTGTGCCTCTAAAGCCTTGTCTATCCTCTTTTCTACAGGTTGTCTATCTGACATCACTTTCTGCATATTGTGAATCCTACATTTTAATAAGAAACACTTATTTTAAAGCTTGTTTGTAAGGCCATCAACTGGTGAAACAGTGAAGTGAAATGAGTAATGCATTAAAAAAAAAAAAAAAAAGAAAAGGAAAGTCAATCTCTAATTGGTTTTTAATTCTACTGTGTTATTTCACAATGATTGAAGAACCAAACTGATTTAAATGAATTGGTCCCCACAGGCCCTTCAGACAGCAGAAGCTGCATCTTATACAAGTACTTTCTCTGCACCAGGGTGCCAAGGATACTTTTTTCAGCATCAAACATAAGGATTACACCCTTTCCTTTACTTAGTCTATGTTATTTCTTTATCTTTCTCTAGTCCTAATCCGGAGGTTTATGCTGTCTTGTGTTATAGAGAATTCTGTAATTTGGGATTTGAATGTCATGTGCATCAAGGTAAGCTCCTGTACGATATCACATCTGGACACCAATGGCATTAAGAAACAGCTTCACACCTAGGAAAAAGTGTAAGACCCCATCAGAAAATAAATTATAGAAATTAGATGTGTTATGCCTATGCCTATTTCTCTTACTTAGAATGACCCCTTTATTCTGTTCCCTATTGCCTGTTCACCTGTGGTAACCATAAGAGCAGCTCCTCACAAGAAAAACATGATGAGGAGGTATGTGCCAGAACAAAGAAGTCAAGTGAAACAGGACAAGAAAATAATTTCAAAATCATAGATGTGATTGAAGGATTCTTCTTTGGCAGTCAAAAAGGCAAAAAACTTAAGAAAAAAAAATTAAAAAATAACTCTATTCTTCAGTGGCCGCTACTTCATCCTCAAACCTTAGCTAAGCCTGAATTTCACAGTTAACCATGTTTTAAACAAACACTAGCTTTGCAAGGATGAAGTCAGAGTCATCAAAATTATGGAAAGGAAGGCCAAGAAAAAATACCAAAAAAACACCCCCGGTTATCTGCACAATCTAAGCACAACACAAAATTTAGGACATGAAATACTTTTTAAAATAAGCCTTTTCATAGAACTATTCAAAGCTTTGTGCCAAGTGATAATGTAGCTTTTTGGAGGGACTTAAATGATTCTACTTTCACTCACAGACAATATGGCAGAATAAAGAGAAAGGAGATTTTATAATATCTGTTTTCTTACAATAAGAAGGAAAAAAGATATGACGTAATAAAGCAAATGGGTAACACTATTTAAGAGGTAATACTTTACTGGAGGGCCTTGAGCTCCCACTTCACCACTGGGTCCTTGGTCCCCTTCTTCACCCTGGGAAAGCAAAAGGAATACATCTGTAGCTAATCCGTACCATACATATTGCTCTCTCATCGTAGGAGGTACATTTACCACTTACTGTTTTCTGTCACCATGTCCTGCTTGAAGGAAATCCAAATGAAGTCACACTACTTCCTCAGAGCATAGACAGATACTCATTTAGGTTAACACATTCCATTCAACTATTAATCAAAAGGGTAACTTCAAAACAACCCCAGTATGAAGAAGAATAATGATATTTTACTCTTAATCTGTCATTCTTTTTTTTCTTGATGTTAAACTCTTTTGGTTTTCCTGTTCTTTTAGACTAAAAGGTAATGAAGGTATACTCATACATGTGAATGGACTGGATATGCTAGTAGCTCTGCCTCACAGTACCACATTGCGCTTCAGAACATTTTTGAAAATTAAAATGGTAAAATGCTTTATCTGGTCAAACCCCTATTTGATTAGATGATAACATCTCTCGTGCAATGACAGTGCACACTAATGGAACGACAGTACTTACTGCCAGTTTAATTTGCAAAAAGGGATTTTTGAGCATAAGACAACTGCTCAACATCCAGGAAAAAAATAGATGAGCTGTTTCTAATAAATGAATAGCCTTTTCAATATGCTTAGGAATAGAGAGCAGGGTTTTTTTAAAAAACCTGTCTCGATTTTTTTTCCTCCAGCATTGAAGCATGGACTAAGGCAGTGCAAATCTTCTCAACTTTTCTTATGAATATTTCAATATTGAACAAGGTCAATTCAAATGAAACACCTTAAAAGAGTTCACAACTCAGTCTTCAAGCTGAATCAGACTTGGCCTTTTTACTATAGTTATAATCTTTCTTTGCCTATGAACTTATACTGTGTCCTTCCCCTCTCAAATACATTTTTCCCTCTCATTCTTCCTGTTACTACTCATCTGTGCCACAGAACAATTTACTCGGTAAATCCACAGAATTCTTCTGCATTTAAATGTTTGGAAGTCTTTCAGTTAATAAATTTTACTTCAATTTTTGCCATGAGTTCCATAATAATTAAATTGAATTATCAAAATAAAAAGCAAGAGGAGTATGACTTCTGCATCATAATAAATACAGAGTACAGGTGAATGAAGAATAGAGATATGCCTCTGGAGCATTATGATATGTAGCATCTCTTCATGCATTCTGGTAAAACAATTAATAGTTCTAACAAAATATAATACTGTTTTTGAAGAAGAGGCTAAACTACTATTAGCTTGCTAAAAACAACAGCAGTTTTTCCTCTTTTTTTTTTTACCTTATAACCTTGTTTTCCTGGTTCACCAGACTCTCCTTTTGAACCCTTCTGCCCCTAAAATAAATGTAAAAACCAAAATAAATAAATAAATAGAGATTATTCAAAATTAAAATACTGAGTTTTGCAAAACAGACACAGAATCCTCAGAACTATCTTGCTGTTCTCTCTGCAATCCCCATTCACCACTGCTTCCTCGCCTATCTAGTTAACACCACATATTAAGTACCATGTTCAAAAAGATCTGCTCCTGGATCTAACAAGGCTGTATTTCTAGGCAGGTTAGTATTTCTTCTTACATTACCCCATAACAATTTCCTCAGGCTAACGATATTCCTAGAAACCAACAAAGAACACATAAAAAAAAATCTTAGATAAAATGAGACTCAGAAAGTGTTCATTCATTTCAATTTAGTATAAGTCTCCCAGGAAGAGAGAAAGAAGGAAAAAAGACTAAGGATTTGGGGGAATATTGGAGTTTCTAGAGTCAGAGTACAAATGGTCCAGAAAGTGAATGAAACAATCCTTCACATACTCTAATCCTTTCAGGACCACACAAAAATTTTACCCTGAAGATTACAGCAACAGTAAGAGATTTCAACAACGAGAGGTTATTTTGGCAGTCAAGAGTTGAAATAACCCTAAGCATCCACACTGATGCAATGTTTTTTGAAATTAACAGTGAACTGCCCAGTAATTACCCTCCCTAGTGCTTTGAGACAGTATCTCTGTAAGGAATGCTTGAGAAAACAGATTCCCTTACCTTCATTCCCATTAAGCCAGCATGTCCTGGGCGGCCAGGTGGACAAGCACTGGGACACTGGAAAAGCATCCACACAGTTACTACCATGTAGGTTGAATAAGGTTGCCTGAGATTATTTAAAAAAACAAATGTGGACAACTATCTTACCAATGGGTCACCATCTTGCAGGCCAATTGTTCCCTAAATTAAATGAAATTAATTAATTAAGTCAGTAAAAGAGAAATAACCAGACCTGACTCATTAGACAATATAGTCATTAGACAAAATAGAAAATACTACTATCTAAAGCTGGAATCAGAAGTATGATCAACCAAAGGATCTCTGACATGAAAAGCACCTAAACTGTAGGATTGTAGTGTAGGATTGCAGGTAATGTAGGATTTTATTGTAGGATTGCAGGTACCTGCAAAATCTTGTCCTCTAACTTAGATCAACTTTTCTAAAAAACAAAATATTTCTTCTGGTTTTTAAGCTACCTAAAACATATTTTCTATTAAATGTAGAGCAAATATATCCAAGCCCCATGAATTTCCAACAGAACCCAAGACAATTTCTGTAATAAACTTTTACCTTTCCAACTTACTAGCATTCAGCAAAAGATTCAGATTTTTACAGAGAAAATAATCTTCCCACAACACAAGTATTGGTAGACGAGTGAGATGTCTGGCAGTTAATGGAATTGCAATAAACTAGAGATCAGTGTACAACAAGATGAACTCAGTGGGGGGAAAGCCATTCCTCATATTAAATCAAATACTTGATGGAAGCTCACAGGAGGTTTATGAGGCACAACAGGGAGAAATATGATTTCACAGCAGCAGCTGGATTCTTTAAAGCCCAGTGAGAGGGAGCACACTGTTTCATAGAGAAGTACAGGGGAGTTTAAGGGAAGAGCTGGTCTCCTTTTATATAGAAGGATTAAAAAAAAAGCTGAGGGTATGTTTGGGTCCATAATGCCATCAACTGGAGTGGGATTGTGGCACTTCAGAAATCTAAAAAGGACAAAACTGTCAAGGAATAGAAGCAGCATATGCCATTATTGAGAATTCCTTTTTACTTGTTTCCTAAATACTCTTCTCCACTTTACAATTCACATCTTTTACAATGCCTCTGACAATTCTCTGGCAACTTTCATGAAAACAAGAAAGCATATGGATTTAGGGTCTGTCCAGCAGAGGAACAGTACAGCTTTTAAAAAGACATTAGTATGACACGTTTCCCAGCGGTTTGCATTTCACAGCACCCAGCCTCCGACATGTCTGCCAAATGCTCCGTTTTATCTCTCTGGGCAGATAAATAGCCACAAGACAAAGGCATAACACACATGCCTTCTCCCAAGAGGCTCAAAGAAGATAACCATTCCCCTAGAGAGGCAAAGCACTGGTGTAAAGCTTTCTTCTATCTCTTGCAAGTAGCAGGCCTGGTTGCAAGAAAGCCATTAGAACTTAACCCACCTGGGAGCATATATTTCTGGCTCATGAGCCAAATATTAATTTTTTCTCCTCCTAACAAAGTCTACCTGTGCTGAAGCACTACCAGTGACATCCAACAAAGACTACATTTACAGTAATACTATAATTCACAGGCAAGATTAAAACCTGTAAAAGCTACAGTTTAAGACCATTTGCAGAAATGGAAAATGTCATGACAGAAGTTACATGGTTTGCATTTCAAACTACCTTTTATAACCATGAAGACTAGAAACTTGCTTTCTAAATGGAAGATCGAATATTGGTATGATTAAATGATTTGTATCTCAGGCTTTGAACACAAGCCTGTAGACATTATGAATTAATATAGCCTGCTGAAATCCTAAAGTCAGTATTCAGCTGTAGGACTTGAGGAGAAGTTTTGTTCAAGCAGCAACAATACATAACTCAGACATTAGCATGTATTAAAGGCAATCACTTACCCGAGGGCCTGGTGGTCCTGGTGGCCCTGGTGGCCCCCTTTTTCCTGGATTTCCCTAAAAAAAGGTAAAATATTTTTGTTGATTCATAGTAATGATGACAACCAGCATACCACACAACAACAGTGAGAAATTAAGTTGCTACAGATGGACATGCTAGGTAGCCAATTAAAACGTCACCCACAACATGGCTTCCACAGTAGAGTGGGAAAACCGATTTTTTAGTAGAATGGGAGCCATATTGTGGAATAGGAGCCACAAAAAACCAGTAAATTTTCAGCTGCTTTAGAAAGCTGAAACATCTGACCACAGGATCATCTATGTACTCCTCTACCTCATAACTGCTAATTAAGTTCTGAATTAAAAGAATCTTAGTAACTGACAAAAATGCCCAAAGCACAGAGAGGAAAAAAATCCCCTTTTTCAGAGCCCAAGATGAATTTACCAAGTTAGAATCTTCTCCTGTTTGTGAAGTTTTGATGTCCAGTGCTTTCAGAAGTAAAAACAACACAGAACCTCTGCAAATTATTTTTTCTGAATGCTTTTAATTAAAATAAATTTAATATTGTGACAGGGATCAACTTTTAACTTAATACCATCATTTCAATATTATGTTTGGTATGTTGTTAAATCATAAATGAAATTAACAAGATTAATATAGAAAAAATTTTCACTAATTCTCACAATGCATGAACTACAGAGCCATAGGTTTAAAAACACTAAAAAGGAATATTTCTTTTCCACTCAACGTGTAACTACATTGTGGGACTCGCTATCACAATGTGTTGTGGAGGCCCATGATATAAATGGATTCAAAAAGGGACTGACTACATTAGTGGAGGATAGGCTCATATATAGCTTTTGAAAAAGGCAGCACAGGTGCAATTTCTGATTCAGGCAGCCTCTGAACTGCCAACTGCCAGAATGTGGGACAGTATGAGAGAAAAACATCATTTTACAAGTAGCCTGTACACTTCCCTAGGTATCCATTATTGTCCTTGCTACAGACAAAACAGTAAGCTAGATGGATAATCTTCTGAAACAAATTGGCAGTTTTTAATATTCTTTTTTATATTCACTTATATGACTGAGCGCAACACACAGGGAGAGTTATGCACTAAAAAGTAGGCTTCATTAAACAACATTTTAATGTTATTTCAGATTTCAAGTAAAACATTAACTACTGGTTTCAATTTGCATTTCAGTGGTAAAGTATGCAGTCAAAATATGACAGTGTGCTGAAACAGCGCACAGTTTAGCAATAAGGTCAGTAGAGGGAGTCACACTTAAAATGAGACTAAGAAGAAATACTGAATTGCCATGTTCACTGATATGCAAATGGAAAACACAAATAGTATGTGGTCATGCACCATAATATATACATGAGAAGACAGGAGTAAAGCTAAATGTCTGCATGTAATGTTAAGCTTTACATTTCCTGTATTTCTGGCAGGTTTGCTTTTTGATTTTAACTTTCCTTGAATAAGAGGAAAAGTAGAGTAGGGACAGTATATGAAACATTTAATTCTAATCTAATGGGTGCCCCTGACTTTGTGCTATTCACTGTTCCTTATTTCTGATGAGCTTCAAATACAATCTTTCCTGTACCAGTGATCACTGTAGAGGAAAAAAATATGTTTTCAAGTGCTGTTATACCCAAATAGTGTTTAGATGGCACAGTAATTATTCATTTTTTCTATAAGTACATTCTAGCAACTGAATACACCTACATTTTTAGCAAACGTGGTAGTACTTACAGGTGGACCAGCACGACCTACTTCCCCAGGAAGTCCTGCTGCACCAGTTGGACCCTATAACAACCGAGTTAAATAGAGGTATTGTGTGGTTTAAAAATACTATAACAAGCATCTAAGGAATGAGAACATGTAATTCTCTCAAACAATAAACTATGCCTTCAGACACCAGTATTCTTGCCCCATATACGACAGATATCATAAGCAACCTCAGTAGTAGCTGAAGAAAGCATACATAATAGACATAGAACATCAGGATTAAAACAGTCTCTTTTTTCACTGAATTATTTTTTATTACAGTACAAGAGCTGTATTGAATATTTAGAATCATAGAATAGAATCATTTAAACAGATTCATTAAATAGTGTATTTATGAATCGTAAAAATGATACTTACAGGTGGTCCAAGAAGCCCCTTGCCCTATGAATTATGAAAAAATGTCAGAAATGTGGGGAGGGTTCCACACCTAGTCAAGCTGTTTGCCAAGAACAGAGTATTTGACAGAAAAAGGTACAAAATTATGTTTGATTCTGAAAAATCATTTTGAAGACTTGTTTAACTAATGTTAAATATCAATTTTATTATTTGGTAATCAATATCACAAGAAAAACTAAATTATTGATTAAGTTGCCTTGCAGTAGCATTTATTTACACACATTTACAAACACATATATTTTCACAAAGGAATGAAGACATTAAAGCCTTTGAGTTTAGCTAATCATCAAGTACCACGATAAACACATCTATAGTATAATAATTTCCTTCTAACAGTGCATTTAAATTGATAATAAAAGTGATATTTATTTTTTTGCCAGTGCAAACCCATTAAACTAGTGCTTTTTGGTAATCAGAAAGACTACCAAACTGCTCCTGTTCACATTTTCCATCAGTGTTGCTGTGTATCATTTTAATGAGACGTGTCCAAGATACAAATGTGTTTCTGCCTATTTGGACAATACACTCCCTCTAAGAAAACAGATCCCTCAGTCTTGCATTACTAAAGTAAATGGATGATTTTATGGTGAACAGTGTCAATGATGTGTATGAAACACTGGCATATAAAATCACAAACATACTTAAATCTTCAGGAGATTTGATGTAACAAAGCGCCCGGGCTGAGTGGAGTTTAAAAGCCACAGAATATCATACCAGGATTGTATCTGCAAGGTTTTCTTTAGAAAACTTGGTATAATACAGGGAAAATTTCAGGCATTTATCAGAGTCATTCCATTTTAACCATTTAATACACAGCAGAAAGTAAACTTTTTCATCTTGCATAACCTACATAATACCTTTGCTATTACTTAATGCTCCCTTGCTGCAATTCATTATATTATACACGTCTATATTTGACCATACAAATCAAACCTTCACTGCGCCACATATCTGATATTGTAACATCACCTGCCTCTGAAAGAAGGAAACCGACTACTTGCAGGTTCTCATTGGAGTACCCCTTGCTAACGTGCCCCTAACAGTGGCAGGGAAAGTCAGTGATACCAAAAAAAACAGCTACAGCTACTGTGTCCAGCCCTCACACAGGCCCAGGAGAACCCAGTCCCGCCCCTCTGCCCACTCCATTGCATTTCCTCACCCTCCTAATTAGGATTCCAAGAAGCAGAGGTTGTCCCCCAGCAACCCATGCCTCCCCCTTGCCCAGCTACTCCACCTTTCTGGCCATGAACTCCCTGCAAGCAGACCAAGTTGTGGAGTTGAGAACTCCAGGACAAGCAGCCAGTAAGGACCTACACAGAGCAGTTAATGATCCCAGCCAGCTGCCCATGTTCCTGCCTCTGTCTGTGTCCTAAAGGGGAAGCCTCTCCACGCAGCCTGGGACTGCAGCCTTACATCCCCAGATGCCTGCTGCCTGCTTTGGAGGTACTCATCTGACCCACGGAGCACATGGAGTGCACAGGCATGGGCAGTAACCCACAGTCTGTAACCACCTGGTTCAGAGACACTCGCCCTATAGATCTGGTGAGTACCTCCACATCATCAACGAGGACCTGCTGCCATCCGCCACGAAGAGTCACATACCAGTATTTGTATGTGTACCCTGTGCCAGAAGCTGTGCTTTAGTAGATCTTAAAATATTTTCAATTTCTCTATCACTAAATGCACACAATCTTACCTATATGTAAAACACTAGCAATATATCAGCTAATAGGAAAGTTAGAGGGAACTTAACAGAGAGAATGGACTGAAGGGTGCAATACATGCACTGAAGGTAGCAGCCCCAGGTCCATTTACCAGGGCCAGATCAGAGACACCAGCGTATTTGGTGGTAAACTACTTGAATCAATCAGAAGTATTCTACTAATTTTGTAAATCTGTCATTTGAAAGACTACCAGCAAAAGAGATGAGACAAAGAGAATAAATTAAAACTAAATGATGAAGCAGGGAAAAAAACAGGAAAAGGAGAGTGAAAGAAGATAACTGAAGATTGCCAGGATACTTTCTAGGGAAGAAAGGACAAAAGCAGAAAAGTAAATGCTGTATATAAAACTTCAGATACTTAATATTCTTCCTTTCAGCTACCGTGAAGTCCTAACTTGGCCAATAAATTCCACTGGATGAGCTTGAAAAACAGTGATAGTAATTTAAAACTAATTAATGTTGTAGCCAAGGCTTCTGACTTTCTGTTTGCACTGAGCATTTTAACAACTTAAGCAGGGTTTTTTTGTGAGAAATGGAGTCTTTGGATAACCATCCAGACACTACTCCACTTGCAAAAAGCCACTGACTGAATTCAAAGCAATGCATAATTACACCTAAATACTCAGTTAATCATATAACTATTATGCAGACTCATAAGTGTGCTCACTATGTTTCTAGTAAATGAGGTCTCGTGGTCTCATTGATCAAACCAAAGACCTGCAAAGGTTAAACAGCCCCACTACTTCATGCTTGTAGTAAAAGCTTCTCAAAAAGTCTCTGAATCTGAGAATTAGAACCATCACACACCAGCACTACCACTTCTACCCTTCTTTTTATTTTTTTTTATTAGGTTTCATTACTCTAAGTTTAATCTCACTAAAGGTGAGATGAACGGTATTGGCCATTTTGAGAAACTTCCACTAACTGCTCTATTTCTTCAGCAGCTTAAAGCCATTCTTCAAAAGGGAAGCCTGTATAAATGGAATTTCCCCAAGAGATTTATTTTGATTATTAATCTTTCCATACAGATTCAGCATATACAGGTTAATAACCATGGAGCTACAAAATCAAACACTAGGCTTCTTCCTAAAATGTGAGGTCGAAGGATTAACCTTAATGTTAACAATTACAAGGCTAATGACACGAAGTGACTAAGTATATCCATCTTTTTCTTTACCTTCAAATAATTAAGAATTCTCATTTCCTCATTATAAATATCCCTGCAGATTCACCTTTAAGTACAAGGTCCAGCTGCTTATTAAGCAGAGGCAGAACAACTCCAAAGGCAATCCCTACGGAGGTTCACTGAAGCGTTATCACCTTAAGACTGAAAGTCTCAGGGCGAACAAAAATCACTAAACTTTGAACAATGGTCCAAAATCTCATCAGATTTATTGCTTTTACAGTCACAAAATATGGTCACAAAAGACCTGAATCAGGTAACTGCTGCTCTGAACGGAATCAGCATTCTACCTTGAGAAGTTGGTCCAGTTTGCTGCTTTCCCATAGTAACATCTCCACTTCTAAATTGAGATTAACCCTCTTTATGTATATTTTATATCCCCACTTTTTCTGGAGGCTCTTAAATTATTCGTTCTCACATTAGTCTGTTAATGGTGAGGTAAAATCATGTATATTTTCCCAAGACAGTTTTTATTTCAGTTGACAGGCTAAAATACTACAGTATTTTAAGCTAGTATTTCAGTAATTCAGTTTTAATTCCCCATTTTTTTCCTCTCCCATAGTAGTTCTTTTCATGTCCACTTTTTTCCATATCATCTGACAGAGTTTTCCAACATACCTGACAGAGTTAAGCTATCTCCTCACTTCACCTACATATTTTAAAATGCATTGCAAACGACACAGAAATTGTTTCCCCATCTACTTGACAGGAAAAAATGAAAATAAACAAACAAACAAAAAAACTCAAACCCCCAACAGAAAAATGTAGGGCTTTCAGTCTACCTAGAAGCTACCTCAGTTCTGCTATTTTCTGTGACTAAATTTAGCTCATATATTAAGTCTACAGATTGACCAGCCATTATGAAAGTATTACCTATTTTCCAGATTTTCAGATAAGAAACAGCATCCATGAAAATTAAATGCAAATGTCCACATAGAATTATTCACCTTAAGTTTGAACATGTCTATAATGTAACATCTTCAAGAATAACACTATGATTTCCTCTCTGGCCAAATATCAAAATGATTGTTTAATATAAATTTAATGGAAGTTAATGGGACAGGGTCAAAAATACAAAGATCCAGTCAAAGATACAGAATTTCACAGCAAAGAGTGCTATATCAGAATATAGTGCCTCTTCTATTTAATTCCAATAATTTCTCCAAAATTAATCTAATTTTTAATTAAATTTTAATTGTGGAGCCCTATTACAATTTCATGCCAGTCATCTTGCTCCATTACTCATTTTCCTTGAGGTTTTTCCTGGTTTCCTGTATAATCTAAGTTTCTACATGCCAACCATCATTCAATTCTTCAACCCTGCAAAATTCCTAAAATTCACAATTATTTTCAGACCCCAAAGACAGATGTTAAATCCATCTGCATGCCAACTGGAACAGTACTCTTCGCATGTCCTTTCTCATATTTTGTCTTGTTTTCATATGGAACAGCACGGGAAGTCCCATACAGCATTTACACTTCAGTGATCCCATTTAAACATGTGGCAAGTAGCTGAAATAGCAATAACTGTAGACTAATTTATGCAAATGAAACATGGGCTTTCCTGTCTCTACAGTATTTCCACAAAGACATGGAAAACAATGGTATGTGACCAAAACTTGTGATCACATCACACACACTCCCTTCTTTTCTACAGCATACAAACCAAACGTCCTTTCAGTAATATCTGCATACTTTGATATAAAGACAAAAAGGTTCCTTAATGTAGTACTTTAATATCTTATGAGTTCTTTGAAACCTCAGAAATAGTTTCTGGCTTTTCTTCACCACATATAATGGTAAGAATCCTTCCTATTGATATTTAATGTCTAAAAAGCCTCTTCATATACTAAATGTATTACTTACTGGAAGTCCACGAGCACCTGGCAGTCCTGGCTCACCCTTCGGAAGATAAAAATGGAGTTTTTCAAGAGTCATTAGCATTGAGTTTTGTAAACAACATACAGGAAGATGCTCACACCTTTTGGAGGGTATCATTTAGTGGACATATTCTGCAATTATTATTCACTTCATTAATGCTATGCTGGTTTCAGTGAGACTTGATAGAAAGGAAAGACTTTCTCAATACTAAAAAGATACAGCCTTAGGCCTTTTTCCCCCCCAAAAAAAATAATTCAAACATGCTAATTACTCTGACTAATTACTCTGACTTCTGATGTCTGATTCATCTTCTGTCTTTCATTTGTCTGATTGCTGATGAAGTCAGGTTTCACTGTTCTTGTTCCCACTGGGTATTACTATGATATAATCACAGTACAACAAGATCGAAAGACCATCTGCTACCAGACTGCTACTGAAGGTGCTCAAACTTAATGTCATCGATGTAGTGCCACCATTCCTTACTGCTGGTTGGGGGAATGGAAGTTGCTTTGTACTATATAAGAAGGGCCCAATGGGTCTGTATTCTATAGATGTTTCAATATTGTAAGAAAGGCTGCAGCATCTCATTAGTTGCATAGAGACAAACAAAAATCCTGCTTAAAAAAAATCCCAGAATTTCATGCATAATTTTGTTCTTACCTTCTGTCCTTTTGGTCCTGTGGCTCCATGTGAACCATCAGGTCCTGTGAATCCCTTTGTATACAATGTTAATGCAAAGGTTACATGGTTTTCTTAATCACAACAGAAAACATTCTAAACCACAGAATAATGAAGCTGTTAAATGAGATAAATAACTGCAGGAGACTTACAATTCAAATGCCTATTTACATGTACAGATAAAACTGCCCAAGTTCAAAGTACTAGCTTCTGGTGACAAACATCAGTGCCTGTGATATGTATCCTTCAAAAATTATTTAATTAAATCACAATTAAACTAAACATGTGATCTCAAATGATCTTATTTCCTCTCAGAGGGAGACTGATGAATTTAGTTCATGGCTCACGTTAAAAACAACTGTCAGTGTTTCCCATTTCAAATAAATCATCCATTGACACAAAAAAAAAAAAAAAAAAAATCAACAAAGCTGCCAGGCTGGATTTGAGGTTAGTCTTTGAACCATACTTGTCTATCTGGCTAAAATTAAAAAGCAATCATGATATTATAACTGCGAATTGATTTGGAGTTCTTTTGGGTTTTTTTGTTTTCAAAACTTTAACCAGCTTATATGGCTTAGAAATTTCCAGATATCCATAAGAAAGCCTTGCTTTTACATTTGTCCAATACTTTTCTTTTTTTGGTACACTTCCAGCAATTCAGTGTTCACCCAAAGGGATGTTTTGTCTCATAATTTGCTTTTAAAAGCTTACATGATCATTACAGGCAATTACTGTACAGTATCTTTACTCAGTCTATTAAACCTGGCACTGAAATAGTTTATGAAAGAAAAATGAGATTTAAAAAGTCAGAACTGCCTCACCAATTAAACATGGAAGAAGGTATTATAAATCTAAAACCCCAATTAAAAGTTGAATGCACAGTGGGAGTACAATAAGGTCCCATGTTTTGTCTTCAAGTGAAAATAAAAAAGGTTCACCATTTCAGAACACAGTATTCTAGTATTACAGTTTCACTCATCCACTAATACGAGGGAATATGCGAGTGCAAAAAAATATCAAAAGCTGAGCTGAGTTTAAAACGTTCTGTTTCACCTGATAGTGTTACCACGAATTCTGGCAAGGAAAACAAAACCATGCCTTAAGCGAAAATTGTAAGAGGCAATGATTTTTAAAGATCTGCTTATGGGTTTTTGACATGTACAAATGGGTTGTGGTCCTATATTGTTTTCAGGAAAAAATGAAGTGGTGTGAGATACCACTCATGGCAAGCCCATTTCCTCTTACAGATTTGAAATTTGAACAATTTAACTAAAGCCTGTTTCAGCTCCATGTCCACTAAATCTCTTTTCAAAAGCAAATTAAAAATTAACCTCTAACAGTACTGCAATCATCAATAAATATTAGGCTTTTTCATTTATATAATTTGCAATACTCTCTAATATACTAGTTTGTTGAATGTAATCTTTATTTTGGATGTTTTAAACTATAAAAGTATTTTACCACTTACGTAAATTAAACATAAGCTTGCCTGCCTCCTGGCACAAAATTTAAGTACTAATGTAACAGTCTTGCATCATAGCAAGAAATGCTTTCAAACACAGCTCTCGAGAGAAATATGAAGAGTTTCCCAAAAATGTATGGAGGTGTTTTTATTGCCACTAACTTATTCAAGAGATATAACCTAACAGGCCATCAACACTAGATGATGTTGAAACGTTATTTTTCTATATTATTTTCCAGAGAGAAAGGAAGGTACGTCAGCAGGTACAGGCTCTGCAGTGGCTGAAGCCTGGGAGGTTGTTGTTTTGGGTTTTTTTCGAATAACACTTCCCTGTAACATCAGGCCTATAGGGCTGATCGGATTTTTTTTTCTTCACGTTTTCTCCGTTTTAGGGAACGAGACCTAAAATTACCAAACACAACCCCCCCACACCCCCTTCGGGCATTAACCACCAACCGCCCGGCAGGGGCCGGCCCGCCCCGCTGGCCCGCGGGGGACCGTTGGGGCAGCCACGGGCGCCCCCTGCCGGCCGCCCCGCGCGGGGCCGGCCCGGTCTGTCGGGCGCCGCGGGTGCCCCCGGCCGCGGCGGACCCTCCTGCCCAGGCCTGGGCTGGGATCCCCCTCTCGCCCTTGCTGCCCTGCTCTTCGCCCCGCTGACCTGAGGCTGCTTCCAAAGGACGCAGCATGGCCTCCTCCCTGCAGCGCCGCTGCCCAGCGCCCTCTCCAGAGCAGGGTGGCAGCACCCAACAGCAGCCCTTGTGCTGTTCCTCAGCTGCTGCCCGGCCGCCCTCAGCCCGGCGGTGCTCCGCCAAGAGACCATCTTTCAGCTTGGAGAAAAGCAGCTCTCCCCCGGGCACACCACTGGCACTCACTGGCAGCTGTGAGGAAGCCAGAGACCTCAAAAGGAGGTCATGCTTCTACAGAAATAGACTAAAACCAAGTACTGTTCTTTAAAAAAACAAAAGAAGAGAAAATTCCAGAAAATCAAGTGTACTCACATCAGCTCCCGGCTCTCCAGGCAGGCCAGGGGATCCTGGTTTGCCTGCATCCCCATCTGGACCCTTCAGGATTTAAATGGACAGTTAAGCATGTTTCAGAGAGGGAAGCAGAAACAAAACTCAAAACCTCTTCTCTCGCAGGAGTGAATGCAAAGTAGCTGATATCACTTACCGGTGGACCCGGGGGGCCATTCGGGCCTCTCTCCCCCTAACAAGATATGAAAAGGAAGGTATTAGTCAAAGCTACTGTGACCTTTTATGGTCCCTCATGAAAAACACTGATTTACAGATCATCAGGAATAATCCCAAACTGATTCTTATTGTAGGAAATTAATATTAAACCCACGTGATCTCTATTACAGACTAACAGAAATAATCACAGAAACTTCTGACAGTAGTTGGGGGAAAATACATAGAAGCTCCTATCAGGAATAATGCCACAAATCCTTATCATGCTTTAGTATGAGTGGTACTACATAATCCCTTTTGAGATTAGAATTATAAAACCCCTACACCCCACTTAAGGCAAATAATCATAGCATACGATGCTGATTACATAAAATAAATAATCCTGTATTTTTCATATCAGAGATAATCTGAAAGGCCACCTTCTCCCCTTGCCCCGGCCCACTACAGAGTATGAGACCCATCCATTCCTATGTGGATCTCCAGCCAAATTGAAACTCCTCGGGGTCAAATGCTGACAGTGAGGACAACGCAGGTACAGCTGGAGGCATTTCCTATTTCCTAGGCACAGCATGGGAAACACTTACATCGATGCCATCAATACCGGGAACTCCTGGTGGCCCTGGCGGACCTGGGGGGCCTGGTGGACCAGGGAGACCTCTCTGGCAAGGAGTGAGAAATAAAAAAGGAGCAATTAGATCCTGGCAAACCTGCGAGAGCCAGTCTGGGGCGACTGACACAATGAGAAGCGGATTCTATGGGTTAGTCAGGGGATCACAGCTGTGATGAGGAGTTGTGTCTTCACTCCATGCATGTCAGGACCCACAGGCCCTACATCCCATCTTAGCTGTCACTGCGATGACCAGCAACGCTCCCCTCGTGGGCAGAATGGGGATGAGGCATTAAACCTCGCTCCCCGGGCCCAGCCACCCTCCTGTGCCCCGCAATGCTGGCAGGGCCAGGGCAAGGCAGAGAGCACTCAACTCCCTGAGCCAGCAGGATCTGAATGCCGCATGGCAATGACAGGGTGGCAGAAATAGAGAGTGATCTTTGCAAATCAAACACTGAAATTCACTAAGCTACTCTAATTACTCATTCAGCCAACACAAAGGAGACAGTCTTCCTAAGAGTTTGTGCTAGTGAAGAAAATTTAAAACAACCCTTTCCCTACTTCACTGCCAGGCCCAGCGGTTTCCCCTGGTTCCTCAGGATTACATTAGCATCTACAGAGGCGCTTTCTCAAAGCACCAGGCTGCCGAGGGGGAGGCAGAAGGCGCCACCAGCCTGTGGAAACCTAGAGAAAAGCTTTTACAGGTCTCCACACCTATAATGGGGGGCTCTGTTCTCCTTGGAGCGAGCTCCAGCCATGGCCCCACAACGGTGCTCTGTGATCAGGAGTCTGGCCCGGGCCCTGCTGGGGCCCTAAGCCTGGCCTCTTGCTCCCCACAGCACTGCTGCTCTGGACACCTTTGCTCGGCACACCAGTCTTCCCAGTAATAATCCATCCAGCGGTAACTGTAGATGGAGCTCAAGCCCAGCCATGTCACCGGGCACCTGCCTGATGCCCACCAGGTAGCACCATGTAGGCACACACACGCGGCACCCACCACCCTGCGATCAACTTGCCTTTGCCACCACCACGTCAGGGTCAGCTATAGCTACTGTGGGGGATAAAAGGGTCAAAAACCCTCCAGCAGGTTAGTGCCAGGGCATGACAGAGAGTGGCCTTCAGTCTCTCTTCACCCACACCTTTTCCCTGAGCGTGGAGCACCATCCCTTCCCTTACACTTACCTCAATTACTGTCTGGCTTATCTGCGAGGGAGAAAAACAGAGTCAAAGTCAGAATAAACTTACTTGAGCCAGGCAGAGGCAAACAACCTGCAGGAAAAGCCCCAGAGGCAGGAGGCCCTGCGGAGTCCGGGCCATGGCGATGGAGGGAGCGACCTGCAGCTGCTGAGGCCGGCGGCCGAAAGGTGAGCCCCGGTGCAGCCCCTCACGGCAGCTTGCTAACGCCTTGGGGAGGGTCGCGGGGATTGGAGGAAAGCTGAAGGCTGGGGAGGACTGAATGCCAGCAGCGCCTTAACCCTTTGCCCCACTGCTGTTACTTTGGGCACCGACCCTTTCCTTCCCTCTCTGCTCCCCCGCCAGGGGTTTCCCGACATCAGGCTCCCCGGTACGGCGGCAGCTGCGGGGAGATGGCTGCCAAAATCCCCCCAGTCCGCTAAGCACAGTTTTCAGAAGTCTCCCACCCAAGCAGCATGGAGAAGAAAGTCGCAGAGAGAAGAAAGTAAGTCGCGGAAGGGTTAAAGTGAGGCTGCTGCTGCTCTGGGGCATTGGATTTCTAAAGGCACCGAATTCCAGGCAGATATGGTAAAAACAGGCATCCCGGGCCAGGAAGGGGGAGAAAAAAATGAGGCTCCTGTGGGCTGTCGCTGGCCGGCAGCAGGCAGGGACTCCGTGGCAGCCTGCAGGC